>CAJQZJ010004752.1:8827554-8975379 GCA_907164525.1 Lophiomys imhausi
CACACACACACACACACACACACACACACACACACACACACACACACTTACACTTATAGATCACATAGTTATTTGAAGACTTGGGAGTCCAAGAAGATACCAATGTCATCCAGTATCAAGTGAGAGCTTTCTTGTTGTATATAAACATGCTGGGGGAGTCACATGCCCAGACAGAGCCAGTATACTACCTTGAATTCCCCCTCCTTTTTTTTAAATCTGTAATGCCAACATGAGGACTCTATTCTCATGACTTCATCTAATCCTAGTTGCCTTCCACAGTCTTCATCTACATAAATATAAAATACACCATTTTGGAGCTTAAGTTTAAATATACTAGTTTTTGAAGAATATAGTCATACCCCGTTAGTGGGGAACAAAGTAAGTATAAGTAAAAGTAGTTTTGTGAATGTTTTTTAAGCCAGGAATTGGAAGACTTGAATGTGCTTCTTAGAAACCTGTTGATTTCTTTGTTTTACTTTACAGTCTAATATTCTTTGGGGAGATGAATTTTCAAAGAGTTTCATTTTTACATGTTGTCTACAAATGTGATTCTTTATTCTATATTTTTTATATCTCAATATGTCCATGATAAATTTTTACTAGTTAAAAGGGATGTCATTTTCAGAAGGCAGATTGTGGTGGTTTGAATGAGAATGACCCCATGTCATTCATTTGAACATTCATTCATGTTTGAACACTTGGTCCCTACCTTAGTTTGTAGAAATATTTGGAAGAATTAGGAGGTATAGTCTTGGAGGAGTCAGGTCACTGGAGGAAGGGGGTAGGCTTTGAGGTTTAAAATACTCATGTCAATCTCTGTGTGCTCTCTATCTCCTACTTAAGGATCTAGATGTGAGAGCTCAGTAATTTCCACTGCCAACCCTTTGGTCCAACATCAGGGACTCCAACCCCCTGAAACTATAATTCCTATTAAATGGTTTCTTTTATTCTTTGCTTTGGTCATGATGTTTTGTCACAGTGAGAAAAGTAATGGAGACACTGATAAGAAAAACAGAGGACAGATTCTAGTCACAGGGCAGAGACCCCAAAGGGCAGTTTAAAAATGTCCTTATAAGTTATGGTTCCTGATTTTTGTTTGTTTGCTTTTTTTGTTTTTTGTGTGTTTGTTTTCTTATTTTTGTTATTGCATAGCCTTACCTGGAGAGGAAATATGACTAAAAATGAGAGGAAGCACTTGGACACCTCATGATTGGGCCAACTGGCCTTACCATCTCACCCACTTCCCATGGCTCACCATAGTTTCTGGCCAAAGTTCTTTTAAAAGGCTGAGATTAGCCACTCACTGGGATTCCATTCCTGTAGAACTGCTCTTGGTACCCAGGAGCTTTCCCTTTTCATATGTCTTAAGGCCCCACATATGTAAGTCTATAATAGACTTCTTTGTAGACTCATCTTACATATTTCATCAATTTCAGTTTTGAACTCATGAGAGAGGGGCCTGGAGAGGACTGGCTCAGGATAGTGCGGTGGTTTTTGTGATCTCCAGAATGCTAGGCATCCATCCTAGCTAAGCCCACCCAATGTGAAGAAAACAGCTTCCATCAAACTCGAGGGTACCCCGACTTTCTTATACCAATACTTTTAAAGTTTATAAAATTATATCACCTTTTAATGGATTTATGTTAGTAGAATACAATAATGATTTGAATACCATTTGAATCTGTTAAAATAATAGGAAACAAGCTTTTTTGTGTAAAATATGTTTTATATTTTCTTCTCTGAGCTAATAAACTTCCAAATGTTATACTAATGTTATATATTAAATTTTAAAATCTTTTACTCATTACCCTAAATTTAATTAAAATTTCCTTTAAATTTGCTAAAAATTAAGCTACTTTAGTTATGAATCCAATTGTCTTTAGTGCAAAATTCATCAAAGGAATATAAATATAAATTCAGTTAGACTAATAAATATTTAATATATAAAGTGTATTTCTTGAGGAAATAGATGGATCTATTTTTCCAATTAGTTTATAAATCTTTAGCTACAAATTACATACTGCTGTAGCAAGGGAGAGCCCAGAGCCAGCTTTAAGCTTACTTTTTATTTTTATTCATGTAAGTGGTAAGGAGCTATGGAAATAGAGGTGTTTCTTTTTTCTATAACATTTTAATTCCTTCTTTGAAAACTGCAGACATTCATACAATCTACTTCAGTTATCCATCTCTCTCCAACTTCCCTTACTTGTCCTCATCCCATCACTCTCTAAACTCAATAAATTCCCCTTTTTATTGTTACCAGTATCCTCTGAGTCCAATTTGCAATGTCCATAGAGATATGGGGCTGTCCACTGAGACATGGGCAACCTTGGAGTGGTTGCATACCACTGGAGAAACCCTACCACTTTCATCAACCATCACAGGCTAATAGTTTGTTTGCTATTAGTAGTCTTCAGAAACTATATCCTCATTCCTGTTGGTATTTTGAGTAGCTTTTTGTACAGATAACCATTGGTGCTATGAGTTGAAGTGTGCAACAGCTGTCATGTTCAGAGATCAGCATTTCTTAGCTTTACTTTTCATTCTCCAACTCTTATTCTTCCTGCCTAGTCCTCCTCAATGTTTCCTGAGGCTTTGATAGGGGGAGGTAAATAGAAATTCACTCACAGCTGAATACTTAGGGTTACTTATACTGGGAACTTTTTACCATATTAGTGCCCCTTCATTAGCCATTATGAATTGCGAAAAGAAATTTCTTTGTCCAAAGGTTAAGAGCAACACCATTCATGTGTTCTTAACTGAGGTTTTCTTAAAGAAATATCACTATGAATCTTTTCCTTTTTTTCAAAAGAACACTTTATTACTATTAACTCTGTCTCAGTCTCTCTCTCAGTGTGTGTGTGTGTGTGTGTGTGTGTGTGTGTGTGTGTGTGTGTGTGTATTTATGCATGCATGCATGATGTATACATTTGCTTGAATGTGTGTGCAAGTATCCATGGAGGCCAGGAGGAGTATAACCTCTGGAATTTGAATTAAAGGAGTTGAGAACTGCCTGATATGTGGGTACTGGAAACCAAACTCCTGTGCTCTCTAAGAGAAGGATGTGCTCTTAACTGCTGAGCCATCTTTCCAGGCCCTGCTATGGAGGCTCCTTCAATTTTGTTAGAAGCAAAACCTTTGAATTCACTTGTTGGATATTTCCTCAAATTTAGTTCATTTTCTTTATACCCTATACAAAGATTGGAATATTTGCTGTTGTTTGGTGCCTTAGAAAGTTTTACACAAAAAGATATTTGTGTACTTATTTCTTTTGTAAAATATGAAGAAGGTGATTTTGAAAGAGAAAGCAAGGTAACTGGCACTAAATGATGTCCTTTGTCTAGGAAGTGTGCAAATAATGCTAGCAAAGAGCTCAGATAACTAGGCAGGTTTGACAGTTAATGTACTTAAAGTGACCACTTCCACATTCTACTTGAAAAGTTCTCATGTGCCTGATGGTCATTTGTTTCACATTGAGAAAACAATTACATTAAGATATCCATGGGGAAAAGGACATCTGAATTCAATGTCAGGCACTGGTTTTGTCTTTTATTCATGTCACTCATACATTATATTTAATAGTAGAACTAGAAAGATAAGATACATTTCACTTTCTTTATGAATGTCCCCTTGTGCCTTTTATGAGAAGCAAAATATTCTCAATGAATCAATAGAATGCACAGCAAATGTAATACATACCCAAAGACAATATAGTTATAAATTCAATAAGTGTGCTGTGAACACACTGGTATCATTTTATAGCTCTAAATTAAACAGCACCATTTATAAGATGAAGACTACTATAAAGTTGTATTTTCTATAGGAAAAGAATTATAAGATTCTAGGGGCTCTGATATGAAAGCTGGAGAGAAGTGGAATATGATTTTACCCCTGGATACTTAAGCGTCTTACAGAGAAAAGAAAACATCTGTAGGGGTTAAAGTTATTTCATATTGATGGAATAAAGAAAGATTAAATGGAATTAACCTATGCAAGATTCTTAGTGATTGTGTAGTGTTCTTATAAGGGGTGAATCAGTGTGCACTTACTTCCACGATGTATATGTGGCCCTGACAGTTACTGGTGCTCATCTTTTGGCATGCATGTGTTTACTTTATCTCCATGCCCAGTTTTTTCAACTGTCAAAAGAGATGGATGACTTTTAATCTCCCTGTAACTTGAACTTCCCTTTAGTAGTAGCTATGTTATTGGAGTATATGCATCAAATGATAATTAAAGTAAATTGTTCCTATTTCTTGTATTTACAAATTTTAATATACAGTTTTAGTACAGTTCACCATAGAAAAACACCTAAATGAGACCAATATTCTCTTTTCTTGGCCTTATTAAAGACTGATGACAGCTAGCCAATTTGTTTATAGTAGGGTTAGGTTTATAAAATTATAATCAGAACCTTTATAATTTCTTTTAAAGATAATGAAAACCAAAACATCAGGTTTTGCTATGATGTAGGAGTAGGCTGACATAAATTTAGTTTAGATGGAGAGAGATGGGGTATGAGAGTTTATGTCTCAGTTGAAAAATCTCATCTCTTTTTCTAGAATCATACTTGCCCCTTCACTGTTTGTGCACATCTCAAGGTGGTCTTCCAAGTGGCTTCTTTCATTAAGGGTTTTAGGAGCTTTCCTATTCTAAAGGATACACCTGACCTCCAAATGATAGTGTCCTGTTTTTGTAGATTGGGCATTTTCAATACAGGGGTACCTTTTCAAGAGTGTTTACTAACCCACTTCTGTGGACTCATGAAAGCTTTTACTGGAGAAGTTCTTGAAATTAAAGAAGGAGCAGAATCAAAGTAGTGTTTTGTGAGACGATCCTTCCATTGCACCAGGGAGAAGACAGCACTGGCATTGCAAACCAAAGAACAAAGCAGCTTCGAATGAGATAACTTTGCAGATAAAATGTCAGCCATACATTGAAATCAACACCATTTTTTATTCTCAGAGTGACCATGATCAACTTCATGGCTTTTATTTTGGGTGATGAGAAGAGGGGTAGCAAGGAGCGGGCACATAAAAATCTCACTGGTGTCTGGGGTGTGAGATGGCAAATCCAAGAGGAAGTGAGGACACATTTGAGGTGATTACATCTTCCATAGACTTTTCAAGTTAAAGAAGGTTTGCTTTCATTGATATATTTCTCAGTTAGTACACATACTAATGGGATTTACCGTGATGTTTCCATATGAGCATACAATGTGCATTGCCGGCCTCTTTCTGCTGCTCTTCCGCCCTCTCCTCTGTATCCTTGCTCAGACCTATCGATCAACGTTGTGCTTTCAGATTGACTTCTCCTCTTTATTTCTACATGTTAGAGACAATTTTCTGTTTGCCTTTCTGTGTCTGACTTCCTTTGCGTAACATGGTGACTTCTAGGGTCTACTTTGCTGCAAATAACAAGAATTCATTTTTCCTCCCAACTGAATAATATTCTACCATCTGTAAATGTTTGTGTCTTTAATTAGACATTTCATCCTATTTTCTTTGGAATATATTTGGACATTCTTATTGTTTACACTTAGTGTACATACTCACTGTGTTTCTGTATTAAATCTACTACTATATTGGATTGACCTTCTTAGTAAGTGGCTTTCTTCTAAACATATATCTTGGGGTATCAGTTCATTGGAATGTTGAGTTTATTTTCATCTGGACATCATGTTATATTCCTCCTGTAGCTCTTTTGGTCATAGGTAGTGAGTTTGAGCTCAGTTTGTCTATGCAAGATTAAAAATGACCCATTGCTTCTTCAGTTAATGATAAAATGGGGGCACTCTGAGAGTTCAGGCAGTTGTGTTACAGTCAGTAGAATGTGTATGGAAGGTGTGCCCTATGTGGCTAGTCCCACAGTAAGAGTGGTGGTTCATGCTACTACTACTGAGACTAGTCCCATTATTTACAAGGCTTTTAGGCACCATTAGTAGTAATGAGGCAGTAGAAACAGTGATCTTTGACTGGACAGTGGTGCTTGGTTCCTCAGATACTTCCCTGGAAAGGTGGACACTTTTCCTTTCCCAGAAAAGAAAGACAACACTCCCCCTGGTTGTTCAATCTTGTCAGCAATATATCATCAGATGAAATGTGGGACAGGCAGATGGTAGGAGTCATATGACTGATGCAGAGCTGTGATGGGAAATGTAGGTGGGCTTGCCCAGGAACAGGACTTTTTATCCCCTAGCCATGTGTGCCTGGAGGTGGTATTTCCTGAGGGTTTTCTCTTTCATATTCATTTAGTCATAGTATCTGCCAGGGAGAGAACTGGAGTGGGTTATGTCTGGAAACAGACACCATTCCTCCCAGGGATTCCATTGAATATGTGCATCCAGGGACAAAGCTGCAGACATAATGTTTTCTACCACTGACTCTTCCAGATGTAGTTCCTGCTAGGAAATGCATAGAGTTGATTGAATTGGGAGCTTGGCAAATTCCTTCTCCAAGGTATTAAGAATACAGTAAGCACTAAGCAGTTTAATTTTAGACCACTCTAGGTTGTGTGCTGAAAAGGTGAGGCAATAGCTGGATGCTTGGCAATATTATGGAGTTGCATAAGATCATATAACCATACTTATGTTTATAGGACAACAATGGAACCACATTGTACTTCCCTTGACCTGTTAGTGACAGTTTTATGTATGCACACAGAAGAATGAGGTATATACAGAGGAACTACATCAATAACTGCTTTCAGTACTGGCACCATTATGATTTTTTTGTGATACTAACTGTGTCCTTTGGCATAGGAAGACAAACTCTGCAATGCTCTCTCTAGTTCTTGAAAGTATCTTCTTGAAATCTCCTCTGTATCATATTACCTCTTCTATGAGCCATTGCTGTAGGAAGTCTTTGGAGCTCCACACACTCCACACATGGAAGTATTCTGGGGTTTGTGACTCCCTACAGTAGTGGAAATTCAGACAGTAGGACCTATCTCACGATACTTCCAGCTTCCACTTTCTATGACTCCCTTTTCTGAAGCAAGACTTCAGTTATTTACCTAGCTAGTGTATTTACATTAATTCTTCAATGGTAGTAAAACATACTAATAGCTAGGAATCCTGCCATTCATGTTGACTAAATTTACTGGAACTGTCTCCTTCACCATTATCAGATAGAAGGAGGAGACTAACACTGTAACAGAATATTTTTACTTAAAACATTTATATTTATTAATACTTAAGAAACACCTAATAACTAATACCTAAAACCTAATACCTATAAACATTTAATGTTTAAGAATATCTAACCAACCCTGTCTTAATTTTCTTAAAAGGATATTAATATCCTTAGTGTAAGTCCATATAGAAAAACTTGATTTTAGTAGTCTGGCAGACATAGCAAGCAGTCCCTTTCAAGCTTAGTGTCTCATGATCCTTAGCAGTCTTGAGGGCCCAAAAGGTCTCTTGCCATATCCAGTGGTCCCGTGGCTTCTCAAGGCAACCTACATCATCTGTGGCTTGGGTGGTTCCTTAGCTATGCCCCTTCCCACAGATCTGTGGCCTCAATTGGGCTCTTCCCATCTTGGCCCTTAGTTCAAGAGATGCCAAGCTCCTCTTTATGTGCTGCCAGATGCTAGGCTGAACTGCATACTAACTAACTTTTACCACATAACCACCTCCTGACTGTGGTGCTCTGATGGCAAGTACTGGGATATTTGGTTTCTCTATGTTACCTTCAAGTTTGTGAATCTTACAAGTTTTCCATTTTTTTTTTCTAGTATTGATTCTCAGTGTTCTCCCATAATGACTCACTTCAGAATATGGCCATACAGCTGTTGCTTTGAAGCCTTTGTGTGGAGAGCAGGTATGTGCTCAGTGACTCTCTTCAGTCATCTTGCTCTGTTTATGGTTTTTTTTTCTGACTTAGTGATTATCATCACACTTATTTAGCCCAGTCTACTTAAGATTGTTAGCTAGGGTGCAATTTTGTGCTAAATGAATGAGAACCACAAGGAAAAGACAAGAACTTTATATACGTCAGTCATCGTGTTCTCAGCTAACTGGAATGCTTTGCTTTCTTCAGATCCTCCCAGAACAGATATTTCTTGATGGGAGAGTTCTGAAAGATCTTCCACTTGCCTTCTAATTAAACCCATCTTGCTCCTCCAAATTGTTTTGGTCACTTTGGTTCTGGACCTGATTGATTGCTTACAAACTGCAAAGAATTTCTAATAATGTAGGAGGCTCTTTTCTGAGTGGCTTTTGGAGGACTCAAGTGTCAAATTCCTAGTGTGACATTCCTTACCAGGTAGAGGTGTCATACTTATTAGAGATGTACTCTAACACCCTCTTGTTAAATGCTGCTTTTCCTTAATAATGTTCCATGTTCTTAAATCTTAATTTTTCTGAGAGGTGTAAATGTATTTTCTCTAAAGTCGATAAGCTTACTAGAACAGACAGATCTTTCTTATTTGCCTTTAATCTTATTTGCAGTGGTCTGTAAGATTTTGGTCTTGAAGAAATTATCAAATTAAGGTTGATGTTCAATATTTAGGGGGAAATTCTGCTTGCTTTCCTTCCATTTACTTTAAATCTGCTCTGAGACATAATTTAGGTACAGAATTTAAAACCACACACATAAGAGATACTTTGAATTTCTTAGTTTTACTAACATCTTTCCTTCTTCCTCAGTGCTACTGATTGTCTGGGTCAGAGTTGAATTTGATGTCCAATTATTGTAAAAATGACAAGGGAGAGAGCAGTGAAAGGTGAATTTGCAGACTTTACTGAGAAGTAAAGACACAGCTTTCTGTATTTAGGAAGGAACTCAAAAGTCTGCTGCCATGTAGTGTTTTAGTGTAGAGGGTCTTATATACCAGAAAGAAGCCAATTTGGTTCTATCTGTACATAAAATAGGTAGGGAAGTTACAGGGATGAATCTGGCTTGTTAACTTGAGTGAATGTAGGGAATTCTGATTGTTTGATGCCTTGTACAGAATAACACAAACTCAGAAAAGTCCTCCAGTGGGAAAATGGTTACAAAATTCTTCTGAATGTGGGTATGGGGTCCTAAAGGTAGAGGTGAGTGGAGAACCAGGAAGTTAAAAGGGCAAAATCTGATGGTAAGATTAGTAAGATCTTGATGAGTTGGATTTGAGCTCTTGAGTGTATCAATTGCATAAAATTAATTACATAAATTATATATATATAATCCATGTCCATGGATCTGACTACCAGCTTTTCCAGGGCATGTAGACATTAATACTTTCCTTGAGCCTGTAACACTAACTGCCTGTAGACCAGGGCTGCCTTGCTCCTAATTCTGATCCATGCAGGTTTAATTTTGGTTGATTGGCTGATGAACTGATACAATGCTTATTGCAAAGTAAAGTTAGTAACACAGCAAAAGTTATTTTAAAGGATAAACTGTCACAACTCATTGAGTTATTGTGCTTCCTTCTGAAATCTCAAAAGGTGGTCATCTTGTCTTTATTTTGGTGAGTAGACTCCTGAGGCTTACAGCAGTTAGAATTTAAAACTAGGCAAACTCTCTTTCAAGCTCACACTCTGTAGTTCACATTCTACTATGCTGCCCACTTGTCTTATTTTAATTTATCTGTCTTATTTTAGAATCTAAGCTAAAGGTAGATAATAACTGAAAACCTTACTGGTTTCAGTTATGACAGAAAGAGCTGAGAAGAAAGTTACCATTCCCATCCTTACAAGACAGAAAAACCCAAGCTTACTGAAAATAAAGTCAGTGTCTTTCCATAGATGGTTCAGAGCAATGAGATTGCAAAGCAAAGCACGGCTGTGAAATCCAGAGAGACAGGTGAATATGAGTTGGAACTAAGCTCTGTTTATCTGGGCAAAGAAAGCTGGGCCAACAAACTGGAAGAAATACTTAAATGGTGATTTTGGCAAGTTGCTGGAGGCTGAGGGTGGGCAAGTGTGAGAGTGAATAAATCCTGGAGCCAAGGTCTTGAGTCCATGTACTGTGATCAGACTTGTTTTCGGCATCCTCAGGAGGTTCTTGCAGTGAAGATCCTTTGAAGCCACTGCAGAGCAGGGAAGGGAGAGTATTTCAGGTAACAAAAGACTGGAAGCTTCCCTACCCATCAGTTCTAGATTTCCCATGTCTTTTAAAGGGACCAGAGAGGGAAAGTCACTAGAGGGTCAGGATTTTGAGGAACTAGACCAATACTACTATAGCCAGAAAAGGGATGAAGGATATGCAGAGGGTGAAAGCTGCTCTACTCAGCTAATTTGTGATGCAGAAATGCAGGCTCAGTGAAAGACTGTGATTCAGCTGATTACAGAATGTTGTACTCAGCCGTCATATCTCTAGATCTTAGTGCCATGAGGATGAATGACTTTTGAGAGAGCTTCAAGATGCAGATAATCAAGGACCAACACATAAAGAAGCCCTAAATTTAATGAGGAGAAAAATACATCCTGACAATGTGTAGCTACAACAAACTAAAGTTACAGCTCTGGTTCGAGCAGATTAACATAAATCCTCTTATTTAAGGCCTGTGTATCTCAGTCCTTGTTATATAACACCACATGTCCATCTTTCAACAAAATGTGATGTATGTATGCCAAGAGCCAGAAAGCAAAAAGAGACAGTTTGAGGAAAGCAATTAGGCATCAGACCTAAGCAGAAGAAGACTTCTGGAGAAGTATAAGATGAGGTCTTATCATATTGTCCTCTTTTCCCGCTTCCCAGCCCCACCCTCCCATGCTCTACCCCCTGACCCTTCCGTCTTGTTCCTCTGGGGTGGAGTGTCCCTGCCTAACAGTCTCTCACCACAGATCAGGAGTCATATGAGGGCCAAGAGCCTCTTCATTCACCGGGGGCCTACGAGGCAGTACTGCCAGTGAAAGGTGTCTCCTTGCTACTGGGGGAATACTAAAAAAAAAGACCAACAAACACACAAACCCACAAAAACAAAGAACAACAACAAAAAAAGAGAGGAAAAAGAGAAGGGAAAAGGAAAAAGAAAAAAAAGAAGGAAAAAGAAAAAGATAAAAAAAAATTTATGTCCATGTTCCTTTTGGTGTGTTGGTTGTAGTACAGATATCCTGTACGATATAGTTAAAATCCTACTATAAGTGAATAGATGCCATGTGCATCCTTCTGAGACTGGGTTAGCTCACTCAGGATGAGCTTCTCTAGATCCATCCATTTGGTTGCAAATTGCATGATTTCATTGTTTCTTATAGCTGAGTAATATTCCATTGTATAGATGTACCACAATTTTTTAATCCATTCTTCAGTTGAGGGACCCAAAGGCTGAAGACTGATGCAGGAATGTATGGAGAGAAAATGGGAACTGTCCAGGCAGTCATTGGTATGTCCTTTCTTAGTTTTGGAAGCTGCAGGCCCTGCACTTCCTATATAAGCAGATATATTTATCCCTCTCAGGTCCCTGAGGTGGTTGAAGAATAGACAGCTAGAGTCTCATAGTTAAATTTTGAGTTGTTTAGGAATCAAGAGGGTGTTATAGATCTAAGAAGATACTCTTAAAAGTGTGTTGCAAGTTAGTATGAATGTTGAGTCACATATAGACCTTTAAACTCATGGAGATGGTTAGATAGTAGAATGTTAAAGTCAGGGGCCAAATATGTATAAACTGGACATTGGGAAGGTATACTGGGCCATTTAACTCTCATAAATGTGGCATATTTATATCTGTTGTTTTGTATAATACTTACTGTTATAAGAGAAGGAACCATCTGTTGGACTGAAAGGGGAAACTTCTGGGGGGAAGAGGGTGGAAGGGCGGGATAGGAAGGGGGAATAGGGAGGGGTTTGTGACTGAGATGTAACTTGAAGAAAAAAAAATAAAGTATTTAAAAAAAAAAAGATGAGGTCTTAAGAACAGTTGGAGCATATGTAAAGGACTCCAGTGGAATAACTGATTGAATAGATGGTAATGTAGCAGAGAAATCAAAAGTCAGATAACCAAAGGGAATACTAGAAACTAGAAATGATGAACTGTATTGATTGGCTCATTAGTATTCTTAACTTGGATTAGTGAAAGAATCTATGGGCATCAAGATATGTCAGTGGGATGTCCAAAAAAGTACCAAGTTGTGTAAAATATTTGCTTAATTTGAGCACCAAAAGCAAGCAGGCAAACAAACAAGACAGAGAAAAACAGCATTTAGAGGAATGATTAGCTGATATTGTCCCTTAACTAATAATAGGCACTGTCCTTTTTTCCCATCCTCTACCCTTTCTTTCTTTTAGTTTAAGGTATATCCTTTCCCCCCAAACAGCTCCCCCTTTCAGTTCAACAAATGGTTCTTTCTCTTATAACAATAAATACAATACAAAACAACAGAAATAAATAGGCCACAATTATGAGAGTTATATGGCTTAGCATACATTCCCAATGTCCAGTCCATATGTATTTGGCACCTGACTTTAACATTCTACTATCTAACCATCTCCATGAGTTTAAAGATCTGTATCTAACTCAGCTTTCATACTAACTTGCCTCACAATTTTAAAGACATCTTCTTAGATCCAGAACACCCTCTTGATTCCTAAACAACTCAAAATTTAACTATGAGACTCTAGCTATCTATTCTTCAACCATCTTAGAGACCTGAGAGACATAAAAAAGGGTAGAGGTTGGGGGGGTTGAGGGGGAAGAGGGTGGAAGGGTGGGACAGGAGGGGGGACTAGGGAGGGGATTGTGATTAAGATGTAACTTGAAGAAATAAAAAATAAATTATTAAAAAAAGGAAAAACACATGTCTACTTGTACACACACACACACACACACACACACACACCTATTGCCACATGAAATAATAAAATAAAACGACTCATTCTACAGGTTTCTTTCTAGATTCATATCATCTGAAGGGATGAATCTTAACAAATAGGCAATGCAATGTTTGCCTCATTTATACCTTGCCTGCCCTAGAGTGTTTTCTCTTTGAAACACCAATAAAATTGTCCTTGAGCTTCAAAAAAAAAAAAAAAAAGACACTCTCTTAGTTACACTTTTCCACTGCTGTGTAAAGATGCTATGACCAAAGCAACTTATAGGGCAAAGAGTTTATTGGAGGCTTCTCTTCTTTATTTACAGTTTCAGAGGGTGAGTACATACTCATCATGATAGAAGGCATGATAGCAGACAGCCAGGCATGGTGCCTGAAAGGTAGCTAGCCAGGCATGGCGCCTGAAAGGTAGCCAAGTGCTTACATCTAATTCACAACACAAGACAGAGAGAGATACCAGTGAATGACATGGCTTTTGAAACTTCAAACCCCAATGAAACCCCAGTGACCCACATCCTCCACAACACATTCACATTTGTCCAACAAGACCACACCTTTTATTCCTTCTCAAACAGTTCCACAAACTGAGGACCAAGTATTACTGTGTGAGCCTATGGGGGCCTATCTTAGTCAGTGTTCTATTGTTGTGAAGAAACACTATGACCAAGACAATTCTTATAAAATAAAGCATTTAAAAGCATTTAAAAGCATTTTATTGGAGATTTCTTATAGCTTCAGAGGTTTGGTCCCATGATGGGGAGCATGGTGGTACATAGGTAGATATAGTGTTGGAGAGGTGCTGAGAGTTCTACATCCAGATCTTCAGGCAGCAAAAGAAGAGAGGGCCATTGGGCCTGGATTGGGCTTTCGAAACCTCAAAGCCCACTCCAGTGACACCCCTCCTCTAATACAACCACACCTCCTTCAACGGGGCCACAACACATATTCCTTCTCAAACAGTTCTACCAACTGAGCACCAGGTATTAAATTACACGAGCTTATGGGGTTCAGAAAAGCCATTCTTATTCAAACCAACACACACACACTGAACTATGG
Organism: Lophiomys imhausi; assembly: GCA_907164525.1. Lineage (NCBI taxonomy): Eukaryota > Metazoa > Chordata > Mammalia > Rodentia > Muridae > Lophiomys > Lophiomys imhausi. The sequence goes on from CAJQZJ010004752.1 coordinate 8,841,365, forward strand.
ATTAAGAAACTCAGAAACAATTTTTAAATGCAAAGACATCCCGTGAAAAACTAAAAAGCAAAGATAGGAAACCTCTTGGAAGAAAACAAGGCGAGAAAACACTTTGCATAGGAGAAACACAGACAGGAATTAGAGAACTTGTTATTGCAAACTCTTGAAGTATGAAGTGCAGAGAAATATCCTCAAATTTATATAAAGATACCATAAACCTAGACTGCTTGCTATATCCTGGAAAATGATGCTTCAAAATTTTAGGAGAAAGGAACTTTTATTTTTCTTTCTCAGAGAAGCAGCAATGGAAGTAACTTCAGAAACATATCATGCAAGAAGTGTTTAAAGACATTCTTCAGGCTGATGCAAATGGTACAGGTCATATTCTTGAATCAATGTAAAGAAACTAAGAAATACAAGAAATGCCAGACTAAGGGAAAGTTGAACTACTTTCTTCAAAACTGATTTAAATTATGATTGTTGGAGGAGTAATGACAACAGTTGAAACAAGAATACAGCTTTCTCCTTAAAGGATATAGCAAAGAGTATATTCTGGAGCCATTTTGAGTGACCATGGCCCAGAAACACAGGTTTGGGTTATCGCAAAGTTCATGTTCTAATTTGAACGCAGTTTGAGACAGGGTTTCTCTGTGTAGCCCTGGCTATCCTGGAATTTACTCTGCAGATCAGGCTGGCCTGGAACTCACAGAGCTCCACCTGCATCTGCCTCCTGAGTGCTGGGATTAAAAATGTGTGTCACCACACCCAGCCATTACAGATAGTTTCGAACTGCCATGTGGGTGCTGGGATTTGAACCTGGGTCCTTTGGAAGAGAAGCCAGTGTTCTTAACTGCTGAGACATCTCTCCAGCCCCTAAGTTTTAGAGTTTTAAATGTTACGGTACAAAGAAAGTCATAAATTATAGCAAATTTAAAATATGTTGGTGGATACATCAGACAGGTGGTTTAGGGAAGAAGATAGGGGAAGAATAGGAGAAGATTGGGGAAGCTTGGGGAAGCTTTTCTATAAGCCTCAGATGTTGTTGATGACATTCTTAGATTTTGGGTCTGCTAAGTCAATAGATTTCAAAAGTAATTTTATCTGTTAGTGATCTTACACAGTGGGCAAGAAATACAATTGTTAAACTAAATGAGGAGGGAAAGTGAAATCTCATATTTAAAGGCAGAGAAGTCATGAAAAGATAAGGGAAGGAGACAAAGAACAAAACAAAGAGAAGGGAGTTACAAATGTAGCAGATGACTATATATATATATATATATATATATATATATATATATATATATACAAATAACCTAAACACAACTACAAAACAGTAACACTTCATTCTTCTACTAGTATTTAAATATTTTAAAATATAAGAAGCAAAAAATTGATAGAGCTGAAAGGAGAGCTGAGAAATCCTTTACTAAAACAGATTTTAGTTCTCGTCACTAAGTGATAAATCAAGGAGGTCAAAAGTAAGGATGTACATGCCTCAAGCAGAAGTATAAATAAAAATTAGTATTGCAGCAATAGTAGAATGTGGTTTTTTTCTTTTTTTTTAAATGATGATTTTTTTATAAGTACTTTATTTTTTTTCAAGTTACATCTCAGTCGCAAACCCTTCCCTATTCCCCCTTCCTGTCTCACTCTTCCACCCTCTTCCCCCCCAACAGCTTCTCTTTTCATTCCAACAAATGGTTCTTTCTCTTATAACAGTAAATTCTATACAAAACAGCAGAATTAACTATGCCACATTTATGAGAGTTAAATGGCCCAGTATACCTTCCCAATGTCCAGTTCATACATATTTGGCCCCTGACTTTAACCTTCTACCTTCTAACCATCTCCATGAGTTTAAAATTCTATAACTGACTTAGTTTTCATACTAACTTGCATCACTATTATAACCATCTTCTTAGATCTAGAATGCCCTCTTGATTCCTAAACAACTCAAAATTTAGCTATGAGACTCAAGCTGTCTATTCTTCAACCACCTCAGAGAGCTGAGAAAGATAAATATATCTGATTATATAGGAAGTGCAGGGCCTGCAGCTTCCAATACTAAGAAATGACAAACCAGTGACTACCTGGACAGTTCCCATTTTCTCTCCATACATTCCAGCATCAGTCTTCAGCCTTTTGGTCCTGTTTCTCTGACAGACATTTATTGTAGAGCAGGGATTGTGAAGGACTAACCTACCCTGTCTTGGCAGAGCTAGGCTGTTGACTTCCCTGCTACCAAGTTTTGTCCTTTTTGGACAGCAGTCTGTCTGCAGTTGAAGCAAGGAGTTTTTACATGCCAAGAGATAGGCTTGCCACTAATTCAACCATCTCACACTGGAGATTCTTCGATGCTTTTCTTCTACTTGGAGTAGACTGGGGGTGCTGTTAGGAGCTGATATGTCACGATATCAAAAAAAAATCTTAATTTAAGACCACATCTTTGAATGCCATATTCTGCAGATCTCTTGGGGTTTTTGAAGATGCCCTGTCTATCTCTTGTATTTAGATAAGCAAATGTTGCTTGTCTCTTAACAACTTGATTACTGAGTAGCATAGAGAATATCTGTGATAGACTGTCTTAGTAGCTAACAAGGTGACATGCATGCATGACTAGGAGTTTGTTTCTCTTAACTATCCTAAACAGTTTAAGACGGTTGGTATCAAGAGGCCAGAGCTTCACATTTCATTTTTAAGTATCTCTAGGTACGATACCATTAGGAAGCGTTACCTTAAATTTTGTATCAATATACAAAGATCAATGCCTATGAGGCCCAATACAATCTTAATATTGTGTCCATATACAAGGGTCAATAAGATTGTGGCCAACTATAATCTTAGTTTTGTATCAATATACAAATATCAATACTGACGTAGACCAATACAATCTTATTTTTGCACAATAAACAATGGTCAATACCACTTTAGCCAAATATACTATTAATTTTGTATCAATGTACAAGGGTATAAGGGCATATTCAATAATGTGACCTTTCTTCTTGATCCTTCCTGTGCTATGTCTAGATTTTTCTCAAGTCTGTGCATTCCTACATAGGAGATAAAGAAGGATACAGAAAAGGGAAAGAAGGAATACCCTGGGTCTAACCTCCAATACCCATTAAACAGGACCATTTAACAACTTGTAATCTCTTCCCCTAAATAACAGAGTTTTCAGTTGTCCTTCAAATAACCGAAAAAAGGGGGGGGCGGAGAAACACCCTCCCCACCCTCTGGGTATGGGACGTCGCTCTCTTAAAATGACTTCCTGCTGATTTGGGTCGCAGTAAACCTGTTTGGGGCCCAAACCAAAATGGAAAAATGGTTAAAAATGTTAATACAATCCTTTTATGTTCAGTCCTTCTGTTCTCAGCTGTTTAGATGTCCTAAGGAGTTTGTAGGCAGAAGCTGAACTTCCAGGCTTTACTGAGGTTCTGGCTGGGGCATTGTGTAGAGCTGAACGGTCTTGTGTAGAGCTGAACGGTCTTAGCGATATTGAGTTGTTGTGGTTGTAGGCTTTTGATGGAGACATCTATTGAGGGAGTCTGTCAGGCTGAATCTTCTGGGTCACTCGTCTTCTTTTGGTGTCTGATTCTGATTTCTGCTGAGGTTTCCGTTGTCCAGTTGTCCCTGGGTTCCTTGAATGGATGCTTTGATTCTCCTGGAAAGATAAGAACAGAGCCCTGCCCTATTCCTCACTCAGGGACAATCACCCTCTTTTTTTTGGGGGGGGGTAATATTTCTCCTGAAGCAAATTTGGTTTTTGTCAATATATAAAGTGTTATCTTTCAATCTGGTTTGAAGAAGAAATTATTTTGTTATTTTGGAGCTAAACCAGTTTTAGTGTATATATTTTGAGGTCTCGAAGGACAATTTGTTTGTGTTGTGTGGGCCTTTTGTAAGTAGCTTTTAAACTTAGGTCCTTCCAAATCCTATGTGTGTGTCTCTGCATTCTAATTATTGGGATCCGAGACCTGTGGTTCCCATCTGAGGGGATTAAAGATGTGTTCCACCACTCCTGGATCGAAGTTTTTCTTTATTTAGAGTTTGTTTTCTATCAGGCTGACCTTGAGCTCTGAGATCTGCCTGTTTCTGTCTCTAGTGTGTTGGGATTAAGGGTGTACTCTTCTTGAATGATGGGATTAAGGGTGTGTACCCTCACCACCCTTGTCCGTGTAACTCTAGAATTTATAAGTCCACTAACTCTATGGTGCTCCTCCCATCTCTGCTGAAGTTAAAGGCATGGGTTAACAACACATTTCTCCTGTATTTTACCTTAGCTCTACGTTTTTTCGGCACTTGGAGGTTCATAAAACCAGGTTGAACGGCTGTGTCCTTTATTTTATTTACAGTGTTTTAACGTTGTTACCTGCTTTTTTTTTTAATTAGTAAATTTATTTGTTTGTTGCTACAGGTTACATCCTTGACATATTGTCCTCTTCTCCTGCTTCCCAGCCCCACCCTCCCATGCTCTACTCCCTGACCCTTCCATCTTGATCCTCTGGGGTGGAGTGTCCCTGCATACCAGTCTCTCACCACAGATCAGGAGTCATATGAGGGCTGAGGGTCTCTTCATACACCAGGGGTCTACGAGGCAGTACTGCCAGTGAAAGGTGTCTCCTTGCTACGGGGGGGGGGAACTAAAAAAAAAAACCAACAGACACACAAACCCACAAAAACAAAGAACAACAACAAAAAAAGAGAGGAAAAAGAAAGAGAAAAAAAGAGGGAAAGGAAAAAGAAAAAGAAATGAAAAGAAAAAAGAAATTTATGTCCATGTTCCTTTTGGTGTGTTGGTTGTAGTACAGATATCCTGTACAATATAGCTAAAATCCTACTATAAGTGAATAGATGCCATGTGCATCCTTCTGAGACTGGGTTAGGCTCACTCAGGATGAGCTTCTCTAGATCCATCCATTTGGTTGCAAATTGCATGATTTCATTGTTTCTTATAGCTGAGTAATATTCCATTGTATAGATGTACCACAATTTTTTAATCCATTCTTCAATTGAGGGACATCTGGGTTGTTTCCAGTTTCTAGCTATTTCAAATAAGGCTGCTATGAACATAGATGAGGAGACTTCCCTATGTCTCCGTGAGGTGTCCTTTGGGTGTATACCCAGAAGTGGTATGACTGGGTCCTGAGGCAAAGTTATTCCAAGGTTTCTAAGATATCTCCAGACAGACCTCCATAGTGGTTGCACAAGTCTGCACTCCCACCAGCAATGGAGGAGGGTTCCTCTTTCTCCACACCCTTGCCAGCATGTGCTGTCATTTGAGCTCTTTATCTTAACCATTCTGGCAGGTGTGAGATGGAATCTGAGGGTCGTCTTGAGTTGCATTTCTCTGATGATTAAGGATGTTGAGCATTTCTTCAGGTGACTCTCGGCCATTAGGGATTCCTCCTTTGTGAATTCTCTATTTAGCTCCATCTCCCATTTTTTGATTGGATTATTTGGTTTCTTGGCATTTAATTTCGTGAGTTCTTTGTAGATTTTAGATAATAGCCCTCTATCAGATGTGGGGTTGGTGAAGATTTTCTCCCAGTCTGTAGGATGCCGTTTTGTTCGAATGACAGTGTCTTTTGCCTTACAGAAGCTTTTCAGTTTCATGAGGTCCCATTTATTGATTGTTGATCTCAGGTCCTGAGCTGATGGTGTTCTGTTCAGGAAGTTGTCACCTGTGCCAATGAGTTCGAGGGTTTCTCCTACTTTTTCTTCTAGTATCTTTAGTGTGGCCGGCCTAATGTTAAAGTCTTTGATCCACTTGGAATTAAGTTTTGTACAAGGTGATAGGTATGGGTCTAATTTCATTCTTTTGCAAGTGGACATCCAGTTGGACCAGCACCATTTGTTGAAGATGCTGTCCTTCTTCCATTGTGCGGTTTTGGCTTCTTTGTCAAAGATTAGTTGGCCATAGGTGTGTGGGTCCATGTTTGGATCTTCAATTCGATTCCATTGATCCACTGGTCTGTTTCTATACCAGTACCATGCTGTTTTTATTATTATTTCTCTGTAGTACAGCTTGAAATCTGGGATGGTGATACCTCCAGATGCTTTTTTATTGTACAGGATTGATTTAGCTATTCTGGGCTTTTTGTTGTTCCATATGAAGTTGAGTATAGCTTTTTCCAAGTCTATAAAGAATTGTGTTGGTATTTTGATAGGAATTGCATTGAATCTATATATTTCTTTTGGTAGAATAGCCATTTTTATTATGTTGATCCTACCTATCCATGATCATGGGAGATCTTTCCATCTTCTAAATGCCTCTTCCATTTCTTTCTTCAGGGGCTTGAAGTTCTTGTCATATAGGTCCTTTACTTGTTTCGTTAGAGTTACCCCCAGGTATTTTATATTGTTTGTGGCTATTGTGAAGGGGGTTGTTTCCCTTATTTCTTTTTTGGTATGTTTGTTTGTTGTATAGAGAAGGGCTTCTGATTTTTTTGAGTTAATTTTGTATCCAGCCACCTTGCTGAAGTTGTTTATCAGCTGTAAGAGTTCTTTGGTGGAGTTTTTGGGGTCGCTTATGTATACTAACATATCATCTGCGAAGAGGGATAATTTGACTTCTTCATTTCCAATGTTTATCCCTTTGTTTTCCTTTAGTTGTCTTATTGCTCTAGCAAGAACTTCAAGTACTATATTGACGAGATATGGTGAAAGTGGACATCCTTGTCTTGTCCCTGAGTTTAGAGGAAATGCTTCAAGCTTCTCTCCATTTAATTTAATGTTGGCCACTGGCTTGCTGTATATTGCCTTTATTATTTCTAGATACTGTCCTTGTATGCCCGTTCTCTCCAGAACTTTTAGCATGAAGGGGTGTTGGATTTTGTCAAATGCTTTTTCTGCATCTAGTGAGATTATTATGTGGTTTTTTTCTTTCATCTTGTTCATATGGTGAATTACATTGATAGACTTTCGTATATTGAACCATCCCTGCATTCCTGGGATGAAGCCTACTTGATCATGATGTATGATATTTTTGATGTGTTCTTGAATTCGGTTTGCTAGTATTTTATTAAGTATCTTTGCATCTATGTTCATGAGGGAGATTGGTCTGAAGTTCTCTTTCTTTGTTGGGTCTTTGTGTGGTTTAGGAATCAGAATGACAGTGGCCTCATAGAATGAGTTTGGCAGTGTTCTTTCTGTTTCTATGTGTTGGAAGAGATTGAAGAGTAATGGTGTTAGCTCCTCTTTGAAAGTCCGGTAGAATTCCGTGCTAAAGCCATCTGGCCCTCGGCTTTTTTTGGTTGGGAGATTATTAATGACTGTTTCTATTTCCTTAGGGGTTATTGGGCTGTTTAAGCTTAATCTGATTTTGATTTAGTTTTGGTAGGTGGAATGTATCGAGGAAATTGTCCATTTCTCTTAGGTTTTCAAATTTGGTGGAGTATAGATTTTTAAAGTAGGACCCGAATATTTTCTGGATCTCCTCGATGACTGTTGTTATTTCTCCCTTTTCATTTCTGATTTTGTTGATTTGGGTTCTTTCTCTTTGCCTTTTAGTTAATTTGGCTGGGGGTCTGTCTATTTTGTTGATTTTCTCGAAGAACCAACTCTTGGTTTCATTGATTCTTTGTATAGTTCTTTTTGATTCTAAGTTGTTGATTTCATCCCTAAGTTTGATGATTTCCTGCCTTCTGCTCCTCTTGGGCGTGTTTGCTTCTTTTTTTTTTCCAATTCACCCAGCTTAGCTGTTAATTCACTAATATGAGCTGTCACAATTTTCTTTTTGATAGCACTTAGTGCTATGAACTTTCCTCGTAGCACAGCTTTTATTGTATCCCATAGGTTTGGGTATGTTGTGTCTTCATTGTCGTTGGATTTTAAGAAGTCTTTGATTTCCTTCTTTATTTCTTCCCTGACCCAGTGGTCATCCAGTAAGGAGCTGTTCAATTTCCATGTGTGTATAGGCTTTCTGTTGATTCTTTTGCTGTTGAAGACAAGCTTTGTTCCATGGTGGTCTGATAAGATACAAGGGTTTATTTCAATTTTCTTGTATCTGTTGAGGCTGTCTTTGTGTCCAACTATATGGTCGATTTTGGAGAAGGTTCCATGGGGTGCTGAGAAAAAGGTGTATTCCTTTGTGTTTGGGTGAAACGTTCTGTAGATGTCTGTTAGGTCCATTTGTTTCATGATCTCTGTTAGACTCAATATTTCTCTGTTTGGTCTCAGTCTTGATGATCTGTCCATTGTTGTGTGTGGGGTGTTGAAGTCTCCCACTACTAATGTGTTGTGATCGATGTGCGATTTAAGTTTTAGAAGTGTTTCTTTTACGAAAGTAGGTGCCTTTGTATTTGGGGCATAGATGTTCAGTATTGAGATTTCCTCTTGATGAATATTCCCTTTAATGAGTATATAATGCCCTTCTTTTTCTTTTTTCATTAACTTCAGTTGGAAGTCTGTTTTGTTTGATATTAGGATGGCTACTCCAGCTTGCTTTCTGGGTCCATTTGCTTGGAAAACCTTTTCCCAGTCCTTTACTCTGAGGTAGTGACTATCTCTGGTAGTGAGATGTGTTTCTTGTATGCAGCAAAGGGACGGGTCTTGCTTGCGGATGCACTCTGTAAATCTGTGTCTTTTTATTGGGGAGTTGAGACCATTGATGTTGATGGATATTAGTGACCTGGGGTTGTTGTTTCCCATTAGTTTGGTATAGGTGATGGTCCTGTGTCTCTTTTGGTTTAGTTGCTGAGGGGTTTTCTATTCCCTTTGTTTTCTTGGGTGGAGTTTTCTTCTCTGGGTTGGGATTTTCCTTCTAGGATTTTCTGTAGGGCTGGGTTTGTGGGGAGATATTGTTTAAATTTGATTTTGTCATGGAATATCTTGTTTTCTCCATCTATGTTGATAGAGAGTTTTGCTAGGTAAAGTAGTCTGGCTGGGCACCTATGATCTCTCAGGACTTGTAGGATATCTGTCCAGGCCCTTCTAGCTTTTAAAGTTTCTGAGGAGAAGTCAGGTGTAATTCTGATGGGTCTGCCATTGTATGTGACTTGGCCTTTTTCTCTTACAGCTTTTAATATCCTTTCTTTGTTCTGTACATTGGTGTTTCAATTATTATGTGGCGAGAGGAGTTTCTTTTCTGATCAAATCTGTTTGATGTTCTGTAAGCCTCTAGGATTTTTATTGGCATCTCTTTTTTCAGGTTTGGGAAGTTTTCTTCTATGACTTTGTTGAAGATATTTCCTGGACCTTGGAGTCGGGAGTCTTCTCTTTCCTCTATGCCTATGATTCTTAGGTTCCGTCTTTTCATTGAGTCCTTGATTTCTTGGATGTTGTGGGTGAGAGATTTTTTAGCCTTCTCATTTTCTTTGGATGTTGTACTGATTTCTTCCATCGAATCTTCCATGCCTGAGATCCTGTCTTCCATCTCTTGCATCCTATTGTTGATACTCGCATCCGTAGTTCCTGTTCTCTTCTCTTGATTCTCCACTTCCTCTTTTAACTCTGACTGTGTTTTCTTTATTGTTTCTATTTCTATTTTCATGTCTTGTATGGTATTGTTCATTTTGTACATTTCCTTCTCCAGCTTACTTGTTTTTGTCTGAAAATCTTTCATTGCTTTGTCTTTTTCCTGTTCAAGCTCTGTCACCTTGGCATGGAGCTCTTTAATGGTATTGTTCATTGTTTTGGCTTGTAAAATTGTGGCTTCTTTGAATTCCTTCACAGATTTAAGTTCTTCTTGCAGGGACTCTATCACTTTCCATAATGCAGAATTGTCAACGTTTTCATGTGTTTCTGTTGGTGTGAGGTCATCCGAATTGGATAAGCTAGGATAATTCTGCTTTGTTGGAGTCATATTTCCTTGATTTCTATTTTTTTTTTTGACCTTTGGCCATGTGTGTGTGTTTAGCTGTCTGTTCTTGTCGTTTTCTGTGTTTGGATCTACACGGGATGCTTTGGTGAAGGAGTCGAATTGCTTGGCTATCTGTTCTTGCTTACAGGGTGATCTCAGGGTCACTGTGGTTTTAATAGCCTGAATCGTTGTGAGCTGGTGCAGCCTATTCCCAGGTAGTGAGTAATGGTCCGGGATTGTTACACAGCTCCCAGTTCAGACTTCTCTATTTTGCACACTGAGTGATCAGCCTTCAATGGTTCTAATGGTATGGACCTGTTTGCCCAGGCACAGATTTTGTGGGCTTTGTTTGTCATCACGGAGGCTGACAGGGCCCGGCTCCACACCTAATTTGTCTGGGTTTACCCGAATACAGCTATGGTCCCCTGGCTTCTGGTTACCCACTTGGCTTCTCCGCCACAGGCCTGGCCCCTTCCCGCCCTATCTGCTCCGCCTTGGGCAGGCGGTGCTTCGGCCCCTCCCGCCTTCTGAACCGGCCTCCCGCCCTAGCTGCTTTGCCGTAGGTGGGTGGAGCTTCGGCTCCTCCTGCCAGAGCCGGCCACCCGCCCTAGCTGCTTTGCCGTGGTTGGGCGGAGCTTCGGCCCCTCCCGCCAGCGTCCGCTTCCCTCCCCAACTGCTCTGCCCGCCCACCTTCCGCTCCGGCTCGAGCGGCTGCGGATCTCCCGCTGAGCGCCTTTTTTTCTACATCTCGAAAAAACAAACAAACAAACAAACAAAACCCCACAAGACTTCAAATATTCTGCAAAATTTCCTAAATAGTTATAAGGTCGTCCTGAGGTATGAGAAGCCCAGTTGGCTAGTGGGCAATCGCCATGTCGCCTTTGAGTTTGCCTGCTGTGTGTTGGGATCGATCTTACCAGTCGCCTCTCCAAATGAGAGTTCCCAAATCCCGGATGTAGTGACTTCCGTGTCTGCGAGAGATGGGGGAGAGCCTTGCCCTAGGACTTTTAACAGTCCCTTGGGAGCTGTGCGTGTTCCCGGAGGGGCCAGACCCTCCGGTTTTTGCACAGTGTCCCACAACTCTGTGTTTTCTATGGCTCTTCTCTCCCACATTCAAAATGCGTCCGTGCAGTTCGCTGCCATCTTCCGCAAAACCGGTTTTTTTTCTTTAGTTCATATGGAATATCTGCCTTTACCAAGACTCCATGCTGATTAAAAAAGTGTGTGTTAGGAAATGAAAATTAGGGGCTGGTAAGAGTACTTAGTTAGGCAAAGGCACCTGCCACACGGTGACTCAGCTCCTGGAAAGTGCACAGTGAAGAGAGAACTAACTTCTTCAAGTTGTTCTCTGGTTTCTCCATGAGCCCCTGACATGTGCTCCCCCCATAAAATAAATAAATACAATGTAAAAAATGTATATTTTACACTAGAAAATCAAATGAGTGGTCATTAGCAGAATCATAACTGGAAAAGCCAAAGGTTTTAGTAATTAGTTCACATGTATAACCACAAATAAAGTAGGAAGCATAAAGGAAACATATTTTGAATCAAATGTAAATTCAAATTACCAAAATTGTGGGATGAAGCAAAAGTGTTGTGTATAGTTTCAAATGTATTTATATGTTTTAGGTAGTTCTTTTTATCTACTAGTGTAAAGAAATGTAGAGACCATAAAGTAAATTAGGGCCATGATACATGAAGAGATAGAAGCCTTAACACAAGGAATCAATGAAATTGAAAACTAGAAAACTATATAGATCAAAGGATCAGAAGTCTTGAATTTATAGAAATTTCAATAATATTGATAAAGTTTTGACCAGACTAACCAAATAAAGAAAACACAAATACCCAAGATCAGAAATTAAAACTGATATTACTGATCTCCTGGAATTTAAAATGCACAACAAAAGAATGCCATGAGAAAGTCTGTCCCCACAAATCTTATGGACAAGGTTAAATGGACCAAATCTGTGAAAGACATGATGCGTCAAAACTTACACAAGCAGACAGTCTGAAAAGGCCAATATTGATTGACTGGTATAATTGAATCGAGAAATTGAGTCAGTAGTTTAAAACCTCCCAGAAGAAAAAGCACTAAGTCCAGATGTTTGGCAAATTGTGCCTAACTCTCAAGAATTAATAGTATCCAACGTTCTTTCCAAGAGGGAAAGGAATGATTCTGATTCATGTGTAAGCCTAGCACTGCTATAGTATTCCAACAAGATAGTATAGGAGAAGAAACTAAACTGGAAAGTGTAACATCACTAGCAGTTAGTGGGGAGGAAGTCAAAGAAGGATGAAGAGATCTCATAAATAAGTTACCCTGGTATACATATGGCATCCCAAAAAAGCAAAAGAAAGTTACGATAAATCAGGAGAGCTGAATGAAGTCTCTTGGGCGAGTTGTGACCTGCTCATGACAATTGAAATAGAATGGGTGAACATGGAGTGTTGAACACAGCTTGGTACTACTTCCTGTAATCCACTGTCACTGTACAGAAGCCTTAGTAGTTTCTTAGTAACATAGGGAAGTGCTTCACGAGTGAGTAGAAGCCTTTGGAGGGCTTAACTTGGGCCCCATCTTCAACTGAAGATTGTGGACGATGTGATACTGCCCTCTGCCAGTGGAAGAGAAGGAAGGGAAAGCCTAGTTTTCCTCTCTCCAGGATTAGTTGAGCTCTGGTAAATTAGTCTTTCCGAATTTAAAGTAATAGACTTTTAAAAAGTCTTCTAGTGAAGGACAACAGAAAGCTGTGGAATTGTGAAATTGTGGGTTTTCTCCTTTTTCTGGTAGATAGAGGAAGGGAATTTCATCTTTACAGTCTCATTGTGAGAAACAGAGGACAGCTTAAGGAACCGTTTCATGTGTCCCTGTTGGTTCCATGTAGGCTTATACTCCATGTTGTTGATTCTATTAGGGCAGTTTTCTGCTCTTCCAGAGTTTACAAAGCAGTTTGCCCTTGTCATGAGTTTTCTGTTATATCTCAGAATAGTTCTTGATTTTCAGGCCTTTTTTTGGCTTTATTTTTCCCTTGTGAGGAATAAGGATGATGATGTCTAACCTCTCTATATATTAGACCAGAAGCCGGATGTCTCATTTTTTTTTTTTACATAGTTAGATTTTTTTTCCCACTGATGCTTAAAATTAAGGTCTCAGAACTAAAATGTAACATGTAGAAAAATTTATTTGAAAATTTGAGCATTTCAGATTTACCCTAGTTTTCAGTCCAGTGGATTGGAATTTTTAAGATGGTTGTTACAGTATCTTTGGACTTTATGAATGTGAAATTTAAGAATTCAACATGAGGAAGGTCACTTACCATTGCAGGATACTTGACTCTTTAAATAGAATTTAAATATTAAATGAATATACATTACTACTGTCTATAGTAGCAATACCTGAAGAGCATGTAAAGTAACTACCATCTTACCAAGAAAAGAAATTCTGAATTGTTTAATGAATTCAGTAGCAAAATATAACAGCAGTTGTCAAACAGTTTGAGCCATGAATTAATAGGAAAATTTTAATTTGCATCTAGCAAGGCAGGCATCTTTTGCTCTGCAGTTTACACTTGACAGATTCATCTTGGGAAACAAAATGGTCAGCATCCTATGTAATGTACTTGAAGGAGGCATAAAGGAACATTACTACCGCCATGCAGAATCTAGACAAAAGGACTGAGTTTTGCTATGGTATATATCTCAAGCAAGTGTTAAACCAAGGGAGTTTTCATGGTGATTTAAAATACAATGATGAGAATTTTACTTGTCTATTATATAATTGTAGCAAATTACTTTGTCTCTGAGGGAATCATAAGGTTTTGTGCTTAGACTCTATGCATTTCCTAGAACCCATGACACAGATGCAACTCTGGGATGTCTTTCTTTCAGATGTTACTAATTCAGGGCATAGTTATTTCTGTCTTGAAATAGAAATTATCTTTTAATGAATTCCATTTAAAGTTTTCTCCTTTTTTTTTTTTTTTTGAATGTTCATCTTATTGAATGATATAATCTGAGCAAAGATGAAGTTGTATTATTTGACAGTGGAATCTCCAAAAAAATATCTTAATGTAATCTTTGTAAATTTTCCTGATAGTCATTGTTTTGTTTTACTATTCTTTCAATTGGACAGGTGTGATGAACAGGCTCTGTTTACTCACTTTTTCAGATCATTAATAAAATGTTAAGAACTGGCTGAACAGCAGTCCCTTGGCGTTGGACTGGATACCTTCCTCATTATGTGACATGCTGTCATTTGTCATTCATATCCCATTGTTTGTTCCTCCTGATGGCTTGCAGTCCTCTCAGGAGTCATCCTATCAAAGCCATTTTGCATGAATATTTAAATTAAGGTTTGGGTGGTAAACACATCATGTACCATGCTGAAATCTGACACCTGTGATATCCGCTTCATAAATGATCATCATTTATTTTTCAAAAGTGGTAACTAATCACATCTGTCCAGAATGACTAACATTGCTCCTGGTTTTTGAATATTGGTGAGATGTAACACTTAGATATACATTAAGGTTGTTTATTATAAATGATGCTGCAAGATAACAAATATTGCTGATGTGAAAACTCTTGAGTAATCACTATTAGTTACAGTAAAGATAGTAAATGATTGAAAAATATTTTCTTTACTGTCTAGAGAGTTTAGAGAAATGTGGGTGTTTGGTTCCTTTAGCTTTGTATTTTTGAGTTTGACTTTGTCCTTGTAATAAGTACCCAATAAAATAGGTCTGTATTGTATTAGAATTTTGATGGAGATAGCATTGAACAAGGGGATTGATTTTGGTAGGATGGCCATTTTTCCTATATTAATCCTACAGATCCATGAGTATGGTTTATCTTTCCATCTTTAATTTATTTCTTCAGTGTCTTAAAATTTTTATCATAAAATCTTTCATTTTCATTTTTAGTAGTCCCAAGATATTTAAGAATCTTTGAGGTACTGTGAAAAGTGTTTTTCCTCTGATTTCTTTTTCAGTTCATGTGTCATTTGTATATAGAAGGGCTACTGATTTTTGTGTGTTAATTTTGTTTCTTGCTACTTGCTGAAAGTTTCAGTTGTAGGAACTTTCTGGTGGAGTTTTTGGGTCACTTGTGTATACTATCATTTCATCTGCAAATAAGGATACTTTGACTTCTTCCTTTTCAATTTGCATCCCCTTGATGTCCTTCAGTTGTCTTATTGTTCTAGGTAAGACTTCAATTACTATCCTGACTATGGAGAGAGTGGACAACATTTTCCTTCTCCTGATTTTAGTGGAAATACCTCAAGTTTCTTTCCATTTAAATTGATGTGGGCTATGAGATTGCTACAAATTGCCTTTATTATGTTGAGGTATGTCCCTTGCATTCCTTATCTCTCTAGAACTTTTATTATGAAGGAGTGTTGTATTTTATCAAAGGCCTTTTCTACATCTAAAGAAATGATCATGTGGTTTTTGTCTTTCAGTCTGTTTCTATGTAGATTACATTTATTAATTTATGTATATTGAACTATTCCTGCATCTCTGGGATGAAGCCTACTTGATCATGGTGAATGAACTTTTTAATATGATCTTGGATTTGGTTTGCAACTCTATTGACAATTTTGCATCTTTGTTCCTAAGGAGAATTGGTCTGTAAGTTTCTTTCTTTAGGTCTTTATGTAGTTTATTTATCAGAGTAATCAGCCTTGTTAAAAGGACTGGACAATGTTCCTTCTGTTTCTATTTTGTGGAACTATTTGAGGAGTATTAGATTAAATATTCTTTATAACGGTGGTAGAAGTGTGCACCAAAACTTTTTGGCCCTGGGCTTTATTATTATTTTCTTGGGTAGAATTGTAGGGACTGGTTCTCTTTCCCCAGGGGTTATACCTCTGTTTAAATTGCTTATCTGATATTTATTTAACTTTGGCAGATGACATTTATTTAGAAAGTTATCAGTTTCTCTTAGATTTTCAAAGTCAGTTGAATACAGATTTTAAAAGTATGTTCTTACGTTTCTCAGAATTTTCTCAGTATCTGTTGTTATGAACCCTTTTTATCTCTAATGTTGTTAATTTGTATCTTCTCTCTCCACCTTTTAGATAATTTGAATAAGGGTTTGTCAATCTTTGTGATTTTTCTCAAAGAACCAACTCCTTATTTCATTCATGTTTTTGTACTTTTTGTTTGTTTGTTTCTGTTTTGGTGATTTCAGCCCTGAGTTTGATTATTTCTTGCAATCTGCTCATTTTAGGTGTTCTCTTTTTTTGTTCTGTTTTTTCTTTTTTTTTTGTTGTTGTTGTTCTGGAGCTTTGATGTGTTCTCTTAATTTACTAATTTAAGATTGCTCCATTATTTATTTATTTATCTATTTATTTTTAGAATAGGTAATTAATGCTATGAGCACACCTCTTAGAATTACATTCACTATACCCCATAAGTTTGACTGTGTTGTGTTCTCATTTTCACTCAACCGTAAAAAAATCTTTCATTTCTGTCTTTACCCATTTCTTTTTTTATTCAGTAGAGAGTTGTTCAGTTTCTATGAGTTTGTAAGCTTTTTGTTATTGTTATAAAGTTTTAATCTGTGGTGGTCAGATAGGATGCAGGGTGCTGTTTTTTTTTTCTTTTTTTCTTTTTTCTTTTGTATCCACTGAGTCTTCCTTTGTGTCTGAGTGTGTGCTCAGTTTTGTAGAAAGTTTCATTGAGGCGCTAAGAAAAAGGTATTTTATTTTGTATTTGAGTGACTTGTTCTGTAAATATCTCTTAGATCTGTTTGCTTTATTATGTCACTTAGCTTTTGTATTTTTCTGTTTCATTTTTTGTGAGATCATCTGTCTAGTGCTGAGAGTTAGGTATTGAAGTCTCTCAGTACCAGTGTGTGAAGGTCAATATGTGATTTAAATTTCAGTCGTGTTTTTTTTTTGTTTGTTTGTTTGGGTTTTTTTGTTGTTGTTTTGTTTTTTATGAACTTGGGTGCCCTTGTGTTTAGGGCATAATTGTAACCGAACTTTTTAAAATTGTTCAATATGTATTTATTAATAACTATATTTACTTATAACAAATATAAACACTTACTTAACTACTAATCCTACATGCCTACAACCCCTATGTTACCACTAAACCTATTGATAACTATTAAAACTATTTTCATAAACTTTTAGAAGGAGACAGTCTCTGGGGCAGATCCTCAGTCATCAGAACACAGTCTCTGGGGTAGACCCTTTAATGCACTTAGCAGTCTTTCTTCTGGAAAATCTCAGATGTAAATCCGTCAGGGTAAATTGGCTATGGCAGTCTCACCTTAAATAAGGCTTGAGGCTTTCTTCTCTCTGGGAGACCTCAGCTGTCTGTAGGCCAACTTATTTCCTTCGTATCAGCAACTCTGCCGCTCTGCCGCAGTCTTTAAAGCTGGCCACAGTTTGGTCAGGCCACTGTTTGGACAGGTCAAACCCCTCTAGGCAAAAGCTGAGCCACAGGGTTTAGTCCTTGGCCTTTTGCTGTCTTGCTGAGGCTTTCTCTGTTCACCAGCTTCTTTCTGCCTCAGGGAGATCTGGTCATCAGTTCACCAGCACTTTCTCCATCAGAGGATGCAAACTACTAGTTGTCCTTTCTAGTGTGTGGATTAGCTAGCATCAGAGCTCTCTAGCATCGGAGCAGCTCTGGCTCCATCCACTTGTCCTTAAATAGGATCTCTCCTTGTTCCACCTGCTTCAGCTTAATTTGGGCTCTGCCCACTTAGCAGCTGAAAACAATGCCAGGTCATAAAGTCTTTCCTTGTTTCACCTGGCTTCAACCTTGTTTTTAGTCCATAGGCTCCCCTCGTTTCATGTGACTTTCACATGACTTCATCCTTGTTTTTAGTCCACAAGTTGATAAGCTAATTGCTCATAGCCAAGTTGATCTTCATGCCCCGGATTAAGAGACTGTATCAGAAACCTAGATATTTACTAAATCTAATTTATATTAATCTAACTCCCTACACATAATTGTTAAGAATTGAAAAATCCTCTTGGAAAAATTTCCCTTGAGTATTTAGTGTCCTTCCCTATCTCATCTGATTAGTTTTGTTTGAAGTCTGTTTTGTCAGACATTAAAATGACTATACTAACTGCTTCCAAGGTCTGTTTGGAATATCTTTTCCCTACTTTTACACTGAGGTGATGTTTATCTTTGAAGTTAAGGTGTGTTTTTTGGATACAGCAGAAACATGGAAACTGCTTTGGAATTTGTTTTGTTAGTCTATGTCTTTCGATTGGGGAATTGAGACTAATGACATGGAATTATCAATGACCAATGATTATTGATTTCCATTATTTTGAAGCTATAATGTGCTTCCCCCTGTTCTTTTGATTTATTGGTGTGATCTTCTTATTCCTAGTGTTTTCTTGCATGAGGTTAACCTCTTCAGGTTGAAGTTTTCCTTCTAGTGCTTTCTGTATAACTGTATGTTTAGATAGATGCTGGTTAAATTTCTTTTTATCATAGGATGTCTATATTTCTCTGTCTATTGTATTGAAAGTTTTGCTGGTAATAGTAGTCTGGGCTGTCATCTATGATCTTTTATAGTTTTTAGAAAGTCTGTTTAAGCCCTTCTGGATTTTAGCATCTCTATTAAATGACAGGTGTCATTCTATTAGGTCTGCCTTTAGATGTCATTTTGGTCTTTTTCTCTTGCAGCTTTCAATATTTTTTTCTTCCTTGTACATTTGGTCTTTTGATTATTATGTGCTGAGTGGGGATTTCTTTTTTGGTCCAGTCTATTTGATGTTCTGTGTGCTCCATGTATACTGATATGAACACCCTTCTTTAGGTGGAAGAATTTTCTTCTATGAATGTGTTAAAAATATTCTCTATGCCTTTGATCTGGGTTACTTCTCCTTTCTCTAATCCTATTATTCATTTTTTCAGTCTTTTCATGGTGTCTCAGAATTCCTAGATGCTTTGTACTTGAATTTTTTTCAGATTTAGCATTTTCTTTCACTGAAGTATCCATTTCTTCTATTGTGTCTTCAAAGTCTGAGATTCTGTCTTCCATCTATTGTATTCTCTTGGTGAAGCTTGAATCCTAGGTTCTTCTTTGAGATCCTAAATTTTTAATTTCCAGTTTTCCCTCATTTTGGATTTTGTTTATTGCGTCTTTAACTGTTTTCTTCATTTCATTTCATTCCATTGTTTGTGTTTTTTACTGTATAAGATTTGCTGGGATTTAGTGGAGACATATTGTCCTCATTTTTATTTAT
This sequence comes from Lophiomys imhausi, assembly GCA_907164525.1. Classification (NCBI taxonomy): domain Eukaryota; kingdom Metazoa; phylum Chordata; class Mammalia; order Rodentia; family Muridae; genus Lophiomys; species Lophiomys imhausi. The sequence goes on from CAJQZJ010004752.1 coordinate 8,860,378, forward strand.
TGTGCTCTTATGCTGTCATCTATGCATCTGAGTTTGTGATTATTTTACAATAGGTGTTTTATTTTATTAGACTAAATAGAATATTTTACTCCAGTAAATATTCTGGAATTGTCTTTGTTGAGTAGGTGCCCCATTCCTTGGTGTCTGTTCCCCTCAGTTTTTTTTTAGAGAGTGTGTTGTGTGGGTTGCCAGGTAGGGAATGCTTCTGAGATCTTGCCAGATGTGGCCACTGGGGGGTTCTAGATAGACTGTATTTCTTGGCAGTTAGGGGATGAAGATGCTTTAGAGTGATTGGAAGAGAAGGGATCCACAGGAGGGAGAAAAGCAGGGTTTACCACCAGGATTTGCTTAGTTTGCCCCCTGGGAATGGAATTGAGAGGGAGGAGAGGCTTCAAGAGGCAGTCTTCTACAGAGTTGGTGATGAGACTGGGGAATTGGATTTGGAGGAGAGGAAGGAGAATAAAATTTGAAGAGTGCCTACCTACTCCCTGTCTGTCTGTTTCCCTGGACATGTTGACCTGTAGGTCACATGGAAATACTTGGGAGTTTTGGTGGCTGAGACAAAGGGATGGGCTAGTGCGGGAGGCTGGAGGAGGAGATCTGTATGATCTACTGAAGATGGGGATAGAGAGGAAGGGGAAGCAATAGCAAGTAGTCTGCTACAGAGCTTGAGATGAGGGCCATTTTAATTTAAAATTTAATTTCATCACTTCCCCTCTTTCCACTCTTGCCTTCTGGCCCTCTTCCTATGTCTCCTCCCTTTTAAATACCAATGATCTCTCCTCAAATTGATAGCTGTTTTTCCTTTGATTATTATTGTTACACACACATACATACACACACACAACCTTCTGAGTCAAGTTTTGTTATTTATATGGCACTCATATGTTGGTGCTAACCAATAGCTGTCTATGTGCACTTAAATCACGTAACAAGTGAAAAATCTTGCCTTATACTAGAAACCTAGCTAACTATTGAGATAGTGACGTCATGGATGTCAGAAGAGAATCTACAACTGTCCCTAGATGAGAATAATTCCTTATCTATATTTAAATGGGAATGCTATTTTAATTAATGTGTTAGCTCCATTTGAATATTGTCATTACATTGGTGAATCCTGGCTTCTTGCAGTCTTTTATTTCCTGGAATCTGTAGCTGATGCAGAAATAACGATAGAGCAAAAATTGATTAATTTTTGTCAAGTTGTTCTACCAGTTCAAATCTCAGCCAATTACTCTTCACTTCTTTAGAAGAAAAGAACCCATAGAAGTTGTTCCTATGTGCTTTCCACCTAAGGTACCATCTTCATTAATTTAATCAAGAGAGCTTATGTTTCATTATTAAGAGTTGAAATTTTCACTTTGAAATCTCCAGACACAGCTCAATACAAATAATGATAAATAGTTTCATTGTTGTGAAGTAAGCCCCCTCCTCCGCCCCCAGATACCACTGCACAGGCACTCTTAAAGTCATCAATAAAATATTTGCAAGTGGTTGCATGGGGAAGTAGCTGAAATCATGCAACCCTGAGCTTTACTGCTAGATCTTTGATTTTATGCACAAAGCCACATCCTGGTTGAAACACTTGAGCTAGCTTGGACAGATAGGAAGAAGTGGAAAGACAGAAGCCAAACAAGGTTTTTACAATTAGGGACTTTTTACTTGGAGACTTTGTCAGCCATATCCTGGAACCATTGACTTAGCTTTTGTTCTGATTTGGCAGGCTTTGCAGCCTATGTTCTGGGTCTCTGGACCTGAATGGTGCTTCTATTATGATGTCATATCATGTCATGTCATCTCATAGTTGTGTTATGGTCTGGAGGCCTATTAATATCTTTGAGCCTGTTATATCATAGAAAGGGTTTTGTCAATTGTGGTTTAATAAAACTGTACCTTTGAGTTTGGAAGATAAATGTACTGATATCATACAGACTGTCTTTGGGCCAATCATAGAATACTGTCTTTTGTATGCAGCATGAGTGACAGATAGTGATGCTAGGGAACCAAGGTGTCTGACAATTGCTTTGCTGTTAGCTTGTGATGTCATGTTAACTTTCCTTCACCTCTGTTTCCCATTTTAAAAAAATATTTTTATTTCTTCAAGTTACATCTCAATTGCAATCCCCTCCTTACTCCCTCCTCCAGTCCCACTCTCCCACCTTCTTCCCCTCACACTTCCCTCCATCCACTTCCTTTTTTTTAAGTTTAAGGTATATCTTTTTTTCCCCTCAACAGATCCCCTTTCAGTCCAACAAATTGCTGTTTCTCTTATAACAACATACACAATACTAAACAACAAAAATAATTAGGCCATAATTATGAAAATTATAAGGCTTAGCATACATTCCCAATGTCCAATCCATACATATTTGGCAACTGACTTTAACATTCTATTATGCATCTGTCTCCAATAGCTGTTTCCCATTCTTAATCAGAGAATAACTGAGTTTTAGTAAGGGTTCATTATGTATGATAATTTGCATGATATCTCCTTCTATTTGAACTGCTATAACAAACTAGTAAAACTTGGGTGGCTTATATGCACAAACTTACTTTGAACATTTGTAGAGTCATGGAGGTCCAAGATCAAGGTGTTGGTGAGTTTTTTGTCTAATAAAAATCTCTTCCATTGCTCTAATAGATGACTATCTTTGCTGTTTCTTCATGTGATCAAAGGGTTCTACTTCTCTAGCATCTCTTGTATAAACCCTCTAATCCCAGTTGTGAAGATGTTGCCTTTCAAAGGTCCCATCTCCTAAAGATGTCTCTTTTCAGGATTAAGATTTCAGTGTACTGTTCATTGTCTGTTTAGCAGATGTAACCATTCAAGCCACAGAATAGAATATGGGGTAAATTTTTATGTCAGTGGCTCATATTAAGTAATTTTCCAGGAGAAAAGGCTTACAGCAAGGAGAACAAACCAAGTTAAGTATCAAAATCAACCTCCCTCCCTGAAAATGGCTTGGCTATTGTGTCAGACACATATGTACATAGTGGCAGCATAGGTAATGACTTCTATGAAACTGCATTTATTTGCTTGTTTATTTAAAATCATGGATCATTATGACTTCTTATGAAGTCTCATAATGTCTGGTATATATTCATGTTGAAATTCACAATCTTATTTTAACTTACAAATGAGAATTCAAAGGAATAAAGAAATGTGTATTCAACCTAGCCAATATGTGTGAATATAAGAAACAACATGGCTTTTAACTATCCGTGCTTCCTTCCTGTTTCCACACTTAGGCGATTAGTAATCCTGTTTTATATCATCCTCAGAGTACAGAAGCAAGGGGTATTTCTGTGATAAAGATACCATTAAACATACCAAGACTGCCTCTGTGCTGTGTGCTTTGGGGACTGTTGTGGTTCTGAGTTCTCACATGTGTGTGTTAATGTCCATGGATTTAGGATATAACTTGTCTCTTCCTCTGTCCTTTGTAGAAGACAAAGGTTGAGATAAAGTGGGATCAATGGAATGTAAATGGTGTGGGGTGAAGGATGTAATATTGAGTGCACGGTCAGATTCATGGCTAAATGCTTAGAGAAGATACTTAAGAACCTATCCTGTGTTTATTTGTGTGTGTTGAAATCCTTGCCTTTCTAGCTTTGTCTGCTGGGTTCATGACACACCTGGTCTTTAATCAAAATTCTCCTAGTTGTTTAGATATGTATTCTCTTGACACAAAAACTGTGCTACATCCAATTCTATCTGAATTTGAAGAAAGTGTCAAGAAAAAATATGGTCAATGAAACTTGACACTGAAAATGACTATTATTATTATTATTATTAATTATTGTGCGTGAGTGTGTGCGAAAGTGTGTGTGTGTATGTGTGTGTGTGTGTGTCTCTCTCTCTCTCTCTGTGTTTATGTGTATGAATGCAGGTGCAGGTCAGAGGGAAACTTTCAGGAGTTGGTTCTCTTTTTCCATTGTATGTTCTTAACATTAAACTCAGGTCTTGAGGCTTGTGTGGCAAGTCCCATATGGAAATGGACAGAAATGTTAGTAAATAAAATACTGAAAAGGAGAAATTATTTTGTTAATTTGTATTTTTCTATAAATTACAATACCAAAAAGATTTTAGGGGGGAGTCATAACAAGCCCGTTATATTGTATACACACACAAGTTTCAGGGCAGAGATAAGCAAGTACTGATGAGAGAGAGTCTGGGTGAAGGTTGATGCTTCACTGTAAGATTAGCACAGTGCTTAGACATTCACGTGTCTACTCTGGAGGTGGGCTGTCTCGATCATGTCCTAACTTAGTTATACAGTCACTCTGACATTTTATAGAAATTATAAAATATTTCTGATTTCGTCTTTTTAAAAATCTAGATATTAAGCAAGTATTCTTCTGATGAAGTCACACAGAGACCAAATGGATCAGCACATACAATGCAATTAAGCAACTTGAGGTAGGGGCAAAGAACTACTGTTTGTGTCTCTATCATCACCAAGAGACTAGAGTATAAAGACCAGAAATAGATGCAAACAGATACATGAATTCTGTGTGAAATGCAAGTGTATTGTAAAACATTGAGGAAAGTGTTAGGCAAGAAATGGCCAGTCAGAAGACTGGCCAACTGGAAAAATTGCAAAAATTCCTTGAAGCTCAAAAAAAAAATTTCTCAATGGGCTGAGTATTTAAATATTTACCAAGGTGAGCAATTCAACCTAAATTCTACATATTTACCAAGATGTATAAAAATGTGTCTATAGAGCATTTTGTATATAAATTATTCATAGATGCTTTATGACAGCCCAAAGAAGAAACACCACAAAAATCTAGCCACAGGAGAGTAGAAACACTTGTTGTAATGTGTTCATTTAAGAAAATATGCATGTTTATTTGTATGATGTGTATGTGTGTGTGTACATTCACTTGCACACATACCACAGTGCACATGTAGAGATTGGAGGACAATCTGGGTGATCGAATTCTCTCCTCCCACCATGTGAGACTTGAGGATTAAACTCAGGTCATCTTGCTTGGGAGATAGCACTTTTATATGCTAGCTATTTCACTGGTCCATTATGATATATTCTTTTAATGAAATACTGAACACTAACAGGATTAACAGGAATGAACTACAGAACACTCAGTAGTATGAATCTCAAAAGTACTATTCTGGGTGAAATAAGCCAGACACATATAACATGATTTCATTTTCAAAGAACATCTCGAAATGGCTAAGTTATCATCGGAGAGGATAACAATTGTTTGGAGAGATAAGAAAAGAATACTGAATGCAAAAAGTATGAGACTACATTTGACGAGAATAAAAAATTTCTATATTGCAATGTCATTATGTAATTATATGCATATTAAATCACTATAAAGCTGGTTATATTTTAAAAAGCAAAGAAAAACTTTAGGCTGTTTTTAAGGTTTGTTAGAGATACTTTTAGATTTTACCTACCTGACAGTTGATTACATGCCCTGTTCCTCCATCTGGTCTGGGATTGTTTGATGAACCGAATGACGTTAAGAAACTAGATGTTTCTTTTCAGATACATGGTCACAGTGATGACAAAAGCAACTCACACTATGTTTTGGATAATTCTTTCATGTCACATCTGTTATATGGAACCAAAGATCTGTGAGAAAATGTAAAATATCACAGTAATTTATAATCATGAGGCTTTCTGTGTGTATCAGAAAATGTATAAGCTGTGGAAGAAAAGGCTGATAAATGTATTTGGAAAAATATAAATATTTCTTTGGCAAAAAGTACCTTAACTTAATTTTTGCAAAGCCCATAAATTATCTCACTCTTCTTGAAAGATAATTATTATAATTTAAAGTTCAGTAACTGTATCTTAGAAAAATAATAGTAGTATCACTAAAATTTTATTTTTTAACCAAATCATTCAGTATATATCAAGATTGGTTTAATTTGTATATATCAGAAAGCACACGCTAGCTGCCTTTCTGAACTCGTTATTTCATTTAAAATGATTTTGGTTTTAACCTTTTTCAATTTTTCATTCTTCTTTATGGCTGAATATAACTTGATTGTGTATTTGCAACACATGTTTTTTTGGGGGGGGGGTTTCTAAGCTGGCTCTGTATCTTGGGTATTGTGAGTAGTGCAGCAATAAACATGAATGTACAACTATCTTTGCATTATTTTGGCTGAGAATCCCTCAGGTGTATGCTCAGGAGTTGGAGAGCTCAGTTTTAAATTTTTGAGAAACTATACAACGGTTTCCATAATTACTGCATCACCTCAGCAGATTATATGAAAGTGCATATAAGTATATATGATGTATATCTATTATCTATCAATCAATCTATCTATCATATCTATACAAACACAGACAAAAATATAAATGAGACATGAAAGGAGAAGGGGTAATGTGAGGAGAGAGGTACGAGTCTAAACGGTAGGGTTGCGGGAATAAGAGAAAATGAAAGGTAGGAGACAAAATCTAACATGTAGATTTAACTGTATGTGTTTGTATGTATGACATGAATGTTGCAGCATGGTTGTAGCAAAAATGAAAAGGAGGAAGGGGACATAGAGGAGGGGGCAGAAGGAGCAAGCGTGAACTAATTGCAATGATTTATATGAATGAAAACTAGACTAATCAAACATTGACTTGGGATTCATTGCACTCAGATATTCAGGCAGCAAGACTTCCTCTGATGTGGAACTTTTTGTAGCACATAGAATTTCAGAGCTATGAATCGAGTGCTCATTGCAGCGAAAGAAGGAAGAGAGATGGTGTCTGTGTGCATGCAGGGTGCTGGTGTTAGGTGGACTGTATCAATTATACCAAATGTGGGTGCTCCATTAATTTTGGTTTCAGTATTATATGAATGTTTTCACTCCTTTCAAAGTACCCTCTATGCATTTTTTATTCTAAGTAACATAAAAAAGTGTCCTTAGCTTCAAAATGCTCCTGCTTTTACTATTTCTGCAATTCAGAGGTTTTCAATTTTTAAATAAAAAGGCACAGTGCAAGATATTACTCTCATTTGTATTAGACTGTAAGAAGGAAAAAAAGTCACAAATAATTTAAGGATATGTATTAATATTTCAGGCCAACATCATTCATGGAATGAGAACTATTTCTATATTTCTGATTCTTCATGCTTCTCAACAAATAATAAGCATGGAGAATGTACATGTACATTCCATCTATTTCCATAATTTATTTTTGGATCATTGTTATTACAGTGTATTTTGGTGTATGTCTCTTAATAATTTCCTTAATAAGAGATATAAGGACACGGAACTTGGTATTTGTCTACATTTATTTGAATCAGAAGTTAAAATTGATAACATGACAGGTTTAAAAATTACATCTTCCAATTATATTAGAGAAGGCAATTATGAAAAGCAGAACTGAAGCATCTTTAGTCAGATATAATTAGTTGCATGGGTATAAAGTCTATGATGCTCCTGTCAGTGTTACCTGAGCTATAATTAGAATTTTCTTTTTTTTTTAATTAAATACTTTATTTTTTTTTCTTCAAGTTACATCTCAGTAACAAACCCCTCCCTATTCCCCCTTCCTATCCCGCCCTTCCACCCTCTTCCCTCCAGAAGTTTCCCCTTTCAGTCCAACAGCTGGTTCCTTCTCTTATAACAGTAAGTATTATACAAAACAACAGATATAAATATGCCACATTTATGAGAGTTAAATGGCCCAGTATACCTTCCCAATTTTCAAAGGCATTTCCACACTGCCACACCTGCTTCTCACCTTTGAGGGCTGAATAGGAATGTTCTATTATCATATTTAGCATCAGAACAGAAGAGCTCTTAGCAGTGGCCAAGTCAACTGTGGTGTCCTTTCTGAAATTGATTTTCTTAACATAAGATTGCTTCCAGAAGTTAGAAAAATTTCCACAAAATTTAAGTAGAAAGTTGGATTAATTCTGAGAATTTAAACGTTATTACTATTATTATTTGTGTGTGTGTTAGACAGAGAGAGGGAGAAAGACAGAGAATTAGAGAGTCTGTGCAAACATGAGCATGGGGTGTGGGTGGGGAGTGGTAGGAGAGTGAATATGCATCTTCCCATTATGGAATGGATGCGCATACTATAGGGTCACTTAGGGAGTTCAGATCTCTCTTTTTGTAACTGGTTCCTAAGGTAAGACTGAGGACATGAGGCTTGCTTGAGTACTGTTTTCTTCACTGATCCATCTCATTGGCCCAGGTTTTACTAATTCAATAAAAGTTTTGAAAAGGTATTGATTAATTTTTGTTTCCTGCTCAATAATACAGCTCTGTGTGTCACTTCCTTTTAGATCTGTGACTTGGTGTTCACTTCCCTCAAGAATCTAGATGAATCATTCTCTTCCTTCCTGGTCCATCTTGCTTTCCAAGGCTGTCTTAATTCCCAGATAATTAGGTTTATGGTCAGATAAGCAACTTGATTAAAACATTTTCTCTAATCTTGGAAATACTAGTAAGCAAATCTTTATTCATACTACATAAAACTAGGAAACAGTGATTCCCTACTAAAGCAGTGTTAGTAAGTGCACATTCTGCCATATCAAAATTGTCTTCAGAACCAGGAGGTAAAAACAGAATTGAGGTGATAGACTGAGTCTATGAATAAACACTGAAAAGAATCTGTGTCTGAAGAGACTCATTTACTGATCAGAATTTAAGTACCGTGGAGAGACTGGAATGCTATAGGCTCAAAAGGCTAGTTACCTATCTTGGGCTAATTCTAGCCCTCTGGAACAGACATTTCTTGCTCACCTCCAGTGTCAAAATGAGCATTTGTGATTAATAAATAAATATTTTCTAGAATCTACTAAGTTAACATCTTGGACCTACAGAAAACTTCCCCACCTTGCTGTACCTGGTTCTTTGATGTATTCAAGGTATTCACTATTGTATTTTGAACTTGCTTTGATTTGTGACTTTCTTTGTTGTAAGACTATAAAAATTTATGAAATTGCTTTTCTTGTTGGAACACGGGACCTGGGATAACCTAAATCTGTGTTCTCCGACCATGGTCTGTAGGGGTTAGATAAATTAGATTTAGAAAATATATAGGGGTTTCTGATACTGTCTCTTAATTCGGGGCATGAAGATCATTATCAGCATCTGGACTAAAAACAGGAAACAAACAGGAGACTTAATAGACTGAAGTCAGGAAAAACAGGAAAGACTCAATAGACTGAAAAACAAGATTGAAGTCAGGAAAACAGGAAAGATTTAATGGACTTGAAGAAACAAAGTATCTGGCCTGACATTGTTTTCAGCTGTTAAGTGGGCGGAGCCCAAATTAAGCTGAAACAGAGTTCCTCTTATTTAAGGACAGTGCATGGAGCCCAGAAGAAGAGGCCCCTGATGTTAGAGAGCTCCAAGAGTCCTGTTGAAAAAAGTGCTGGCCATCATTTGATGGCCAGATTTCCCTGAAGCAGAAAAAGCTGGTGAGCAAAGAAAGCTTGAGCAAGACATCAAAAGGCCAAGGACTAAACCCTGTGGCTCAGCTTTTGCCTAGAGGGGTTTGATCTGTCCAAACAGTGGCCTAAAGGAAACTGTGCCTGGCTTTAAGGACTGAGGCAGAGCAGCTGAGTTCCTGATTCAAAAGAAGTTGGCCTGCAGATGTCTGGGGTCTCCCACAGAGAAGAAAGCATGAAGCCTTATTTAAGGTGAGACTGCAATAACCAACTTACCCTGATGAACCTACCTCTGAGAGATCCAGAAAAAGGACTGCTAAGTATCTGAGAATCTACAACAAAGACTGTGTTCCTGACCACTGAGGACCTGCCCCAGAGACTGTATCATTCTAAAAGGTTAAAAAAATAATTATCAATAGGTTTAGTGGATAGGTTAAAGGGGTTGTAAGAGTTTATAGGATTAATAGTTAAAAAATTGTTGGTGTTTGTTATAAGTGAATTTAGTAATAAATAAATAAGTGTTAAATAATTTAAAAGTTCGGTTATAATGGTCACTCAGAATGGCTCTAATATAAACTATCTTGAACTTACTTTAAGATGATATCTTTGGGCTTTTCTTGCTGACAGTAAAAAGTAATAAAAAGGAAGACTGAAGTAGGTAGAGCAAGATATAAGCTTTTATGTTTATAAGATTAGCTGCTTCACTTGACAGAGTAATAGGACCATAGAGGGTTGCTATATAATTTATCACCAAACTGAGGATAACATGTAGTTGTGAAAGGGGATGTTATTAATAAACACTCCAGGATCATAGGTATAAATCAGGACTGATTGGCATACTAGTTCATGTTGAACATGCCATGGTCATAAATTAAGATGACTATAAACTAGTCCATCACCAGTGTGTCTGATCAGATTAGTAGAACCTACTTAACCTTAGGCCAAAGGTCATAAGGACATTTTTAAAGCATAATTAGGAAGAGACAAAGGTAATCTTTGCTTGTTGAAAACTTTTCAAGGGTTTGAGGGGGGATAAGAATCATCAGGCATAGGCCCACAGATGATTTAAGTAGATGTCTTTGGTGGGTATGGAGAGGCTGGGCAATAGCAGCTATGTACTTGTATGACTGTGCTCTGAGAATGTGTCCTTGAAGGCTAATTTTGATTGGGGAAAGCTGAGCCCAACAGTGTTTTCTAATTGTTCTTGATGCATATGTTTCATAGAGATGAAGAGCTTGGTGCCTGTCATGTAATCTCCTCTCAGAAATTGGTCCCAGCTTTCAGAGAGTTTAAAATAAATTCCAAAACATTTAAAAGGAATTTTAAAAATTTAAAAATTGGACTAACAATTTTATAAAGCAACATGAGGTGATTTTTAGGCAATTCCTTAAGAGTTTTAGCAGTATTTCCTGTGTAGAATGGGTGGGGGCTGGATTACCAGAACATGACTACACTTTGTACCCACACTTTGAAAGGAATGTGTGAGAAGTGTTGCAGGCAACTTCAGTATTTCTTAACTGACAGTTTTATTCTGAGAATACTCTGAAGCTCTAGTATGAATATCGACATTGCTTATACTACGGAAAAAAAGTTTTAAGCAACATTTTATGCTTCCCTCCAAAGTGGTCATCAGACTTCACATCACTATTTTTCCAGTGTGCATTTTCAATGAAGACATTCAGTTGAAAGTATTAACTGAAGGTATGGTTGTATTTGTATGTTTACTAACTGGTTTTCCTTTTTAAAATTTATCTTTTTTTTGTTAAGATCAATGGTATGTGTCTTGAAAGAATATAGGACTGATCTGATAAGTTCAAATGAGGTTGGGGTCTGAGGTTCCCTGGATATAATGAGCAGTGTGGGTCTGCACATCGCAACAAGCCATGGTAGAAATAGAAGAATATGGGGCAGTATATGAGGGAGGTGTAACTGTAGTGGTAAAATGTTCATACCATGGGTATGTTGCAAGGGTAGAGACACTGTCAGCAACTAGGATTTCAGCTTTGAATCTTGAACTTAGAGTTTTCTTTCTTGTCCCAGTGCCTAGAGTTTAGTACAAGAGGTAAAAACAAATCATGGATTCAGATATACATCTGTGTTTTATATCCAGGTAGAGTACAACATGATGGGAAACCATTCACAAAGCAAGGCTTAAGCTGAGTTCTTTACTCACACCCAGTGAATAGGGTTAGAACATGAGAAAATATCTAGAAGAGCAGAGGGTTGAGTTGATGTTGCACTCTGTTAATAATTAGAGCTAAGGGGAGAGTTAAGTTTGCCTTCATGGATTGGATGTTCCAGCAGAATGTGCAAATGAAATATAACAGATGGGGCAGGTGTGCCTGTAAATATTTGATCTTAGAACAATTACTTAGAATAGCATTTAACTAAAGATGTTTCAGGGATCACTATCCCTATAAGGCGGTTTGTGGGATGTGAAGTTTGTTTACACAATCAGACTGAGAAATGCTACTCACCCTTTCCTCTTTTGAAGAATTATGCTCTGTTTAAATATGTTAAAGGTGCTGAAAATTTCTGTAGTGAAGAACTGGTGTCTCCCCAACCCCCCAACCTGCCTCAGGGTAATTATAATCCCAAAATGTCAAACTTTAGTGGGATACAAATTGAGTCATTTATTCAGCAGACTTTGTTTGCATTCAAGTCACAGGAAGTTTCTTTGTGAAGTTTTTTAAAGACCTCAGTTGGTAAAATCTAGAAAGACCATCAACTACATCTCAATGACATAGAGATTTTACAAGAGTCTCTTAAGAAAATAAAATCTAGTTGGGAAAAGCTTTAGAGGTTGTCATTAAGATAAAGATTGTCAAGAGATACAGGGACTGGAGCAACCCTGTTTTATCCATTTTCTGTCAGAACTCAGGAAGTAGAAGATAACTGCTTGATTGTACTACTGTGATTGAAGCTAGTAGGTAAGTGGGAATGGAGAGAGGCAAGTGTCTCAGTAGCTTTGTTTTCAGAATCTGGTCACTAACTTGTGCAAAGACAATTCTCAGATAAACTGAATTAAACACCTTAAGTTGATAGTAATTGAACTTATGAGGGCCATGGATGGACCAAAGATGGGAATGGACAATCACTTTAGTGACATTCACCAGACATGATTACATCTTTAAAACTATCACATAATCATTAGTGTCTTCAGCAACAATGTGATATTAAACTTAAAGATAGTGGTCTTTCTTCAACTCTTTTAAAAACTAACTTAGAACCATAGAACTAAAAGGATTTTTTTAATGCAGTCCTTGATATGCCACATGAGCTATAAAACATCTTTGTGTGACTGTTTTTGCTTACCTTAATGTAAATTATATTATATTCAGGATTCATATATATGTATGAAATATTTGTGTGTGTGTGTGCATTTGTATAAAGAATGGAAATACACATCCCCAAAGTTTTATACTTGATAAGGAAGCTACTGTGACAGTAAGTACCCAGTTTATTCATTTGTACACATAGCATTTCAATATTAGATTTGCAACAGTATCTGCAATCTGCAAACACTATGTATTTACAAAAAATTTACATTTCATATACTTATGCACATACATGCTGAGATATGTGTGTATGAACTCAAGCTCTGTCAGATAAGTTATAGTGTAAATCAGAAAAATATTCAATCCAGTTCTCTGGAATTTGTGGTTTAACCTTTCTTTAAAAAGGCACTTCATTGTTGTATTTAAAACTAAAACAATTAACCATTGAATGAGCCCAATGAGAAAAAAAAATAACAACAAAGAATCCTTTAATCACTACAGCTTAACAACTTTTGTGAGAGAAAATAGTTGATCTTCCTACCAGCCTCGGTGTTCCATAATTGAAAAAAAATGTTCAGTAACTCAGAAGTCATCTCTTTTAAATATGTTCCTACATTTTTGTTGAAATGGGAGTCTCTAAATGTGAAGAGTGAGGTTCACTACATTTGTAATGTCTTTAATGCATCTTTCCTTGATTACTGTGGTTTTTCAGTTTATTCTTAGGACATTCTAAGAATAAAATAAAAGTATATAGAAGCCATTAATCATCTTTAGGTTTTGTCTTAGTTAGTCTTCTATTACTATGAGGAGACACATGACCAAGGCAATCCGTGTGTGTGTGTGTGTGTGTGTGTGTGTATGTGTGTAAATGTTTAACTGTGGTCTTATTTGCAGTTTTAGAGGGTTAGTCCGTGATCATCATGGTGGGAAGCAGAGAGATATGGAGCCAGAACAGTAGTTGAGAGCTTTATATTCTCATATGCAGATAGCAGGGAGAGAGAGACAGAGAGAGAGAGAGGAGGTGGAGAGAGAGAGAAACACTGGGCCATGTGTGGGCTTTTGAAACCTCAAAGCCTATTCCCAGTGACACAACCATAAGGCCACAGGCCACACCTTCTCCTACAAGGCCACACATCCTATCGTTTCTAAATAGTTCAACTAACTGATGGGTTGGTCTGAATAAATATATCATTTTACTGGTAATAAAATTGAATAAATGCTTGAAGGAAAACAAACTGACTACCTAGTCATATATACGTAGAAAATATCCTTGGATGTAGATATTTTTACATATGTATAGGATGCAGGACAACTTGTGCAAGCTAGTTCTTTACTTCTGCCATGTGGGTTCTGGGATTGAACTCAGGTCATGATGGAAAGTGCCATTATCTGCTGAGCCAGCTTACTGGCCTAACCCTGGTTTCAAAGAGCTAAAGTTAGAACAAGAGAAGAAGTGATAAGTGATTCAGAGGGGAAGGGAAAATAATGGGGGAGAAAGAATGCAACACGGCATTAATTTCTGGAGAGAGGGCTTTAGAATATCTAATAAGTATTGTTTATGTAATTTCTCTACCACTGTGATATAGAAGGGAAAACACTGGATATGTTCCTACTGAAGTTTGGCATGGCCTTCAAAAAGGCTGGGGAAAAGACACACTAAAGCACTTTTCTTTTGTAGTTGATGATGATATAATGACATCTCTATATAGGTAGGTCTTGGAAAAAGTCTTGAGTGGTTTAAGAATTGGTCAGCTTAGAATGGGCAAGCACAGCTCACATTTTCCACATTCAGTCACTAGGGTTAGAGTTAATAGAGAACTCACTTTCACAATTTCTGTGAGAGTCACAATTTGGACTGTCAGTGTCTAGTAGGATACTTCCATAAATGTTCTTTCTACAAAAAGACTTCACAGCATCTTGAAAACTAAACAAATCTCTTTAAAAGTCGAATTTTGATACTACTATCCAACCGTTGTATGTTAAAGTCAGTTGCCAAATATGTATGGACTGGACATTGGGAATGTATGCTAAGCTTTATAATTCTCAAAATTGTGGCCTAATTATTTCTGTTGTTTTGTATTGTATTTGTTGTAATAAGAGAAAGAGCCATTTGTTGGACTGAAAGGAGGAGCTGTTGCGGGGGGGGGGGAGATATATCTTAAACGTAAAAAACAGAAGCGAATGGGGGGTTTGAGGGGGAAGAGGGGGGAGTAGGGAGGGGAATGTGATTGAGATGCAACTTGAAGATATAGTAAATAAATTAATTTATTTTTAAAAAGTGAAAAAAAAATAGAAAGCCAAAGAAAACTGATGGGAGGGAAAAGTCCCAGTTATGAAGTTTGTGCCTTTTGGTGAGTAAGGGGCTGCAGCTTTGGTCCAATTAAGCAAAAAAATTATAGCATTAAATAGAAGTCTCACTGTATAGGATAGGAACAGATTTGTGTTGAATATAATGTAGATGAGATGGAGGTAAAAATACTTTCATTAGACCACTGTAATGATATAATGAAGGGGAGTTTCAGAATTAGCAAATGCTGATTGTTGTGTCCTTCACTGGGAATTCATGACCTCAAAGGCACAACTTTCAGTTAAGTGCCTGTTGGCTACTAAATCTTAACTGAGCTTTGACATAGCCACACAGAGAATTTAGTAATCGATAAAGTGGAGTTGAGAACTGGTAAGTGGTATTAAAGCCACAAGCATACTAGCAGTGAGCAAAGATTGGTTAAGTTTTTTCCATCTTAGTTCAGAACTCCACAGACTTAGATTTGGCTTCCATCTGTGGTTATTGATAGAGGAAGTGAGAAAGAATGGGAGAGGGTGAGCACATGACCTCAGAGGTGACAACTGGCATTGAACATTGTGAAGGAGGATAATGGTGTCACAGTTATAAAGTGTGAAAATAGAAAAGCATATGGAAGATGTTGCTTTTAAATTTCAGTTGGCCAAATGGAATAGAAGGCAAAACAGCACTCACTTGATAAAATTTTACTTAGTGTTGTGAGACCCCCGTCTTCTGGCTTGAGATAATAGTAAAATAATTCTTTCTTGAAATTTAGAGGTTTGAGATAAAAAGAAAGAAAATAGTCTTGATTCACAGAACATGATTACATTTGTGGCAGGTTGGACAACTTGCAAATCCTTAGAATTAATAGATACATTTGGTTTAGTTTATGGGAAGATTGATATACAATAATGATTTCTATTTTTACACCAACATAAAACAATTATAAATGCAAATATTTAAAAATGATTAATAGTAGTAACATAGCTCAAATAAAAAGCAAAAAGAAAATGAATAAGTGTTTCTTAAAATACTATTAAAAGAAATTGAACAAGGCCTTACAAAATGGCAGGAGATGTGTTTATAGACTGGAAACTCTGTATTGCACATACCACTTCCTCATAAAAATTTCTGTAGGTTTAACACAATCACACCAAAGATCTCTATTGGATTGTTTTTACACATAAAAATTGATAGGATTCTCTAGTTTTCTGTAAATTGAAAGTACAAAAATAACCAACCGGTCTTCTAAGGAAAAATAAATAAATATATTAAATAGATATCAAGAGAATCCAAACTGAGACCAACTAGGAAGCTTCCCCTTGCCGTCTAGCTTTCATAGCACCAGAAGGTGCTATGTAGACTGTTGGTAGTGCTGGGGGAAAACTACAATAATGTCCAGTGAAAAAGTGTCCATGAGTGCAATAGTGGCATTAATGTTACAGTGTTAATCAACTGCTTTTTTATAAGATTTAAGGTCCATTCTTTTTTAGTACAGGATAACTATACTACAACCAATGCACCAAAGCGAACATGAACATAGACTTTGTTTCCTGTCAATGAGACACTTTGCCCTAGTGGTGCTGCCTTGTAGGCCCCCAGTGTATGAGGAGGCTCTTGGCCCTCATATGACTGCTGAACTGGGGTGGGGACTGTTATGTAGGGACACTCCACTCTAGAGGAATGAGATGGAAGGGATAGGGGGTAGAGGGTAGGAGGGCAGGACTGGGAGGGGTGGAAAGAGGACAATATGATGGAGATGTAACCTGAAGTAATAAATACACATAAAAAATACCTGCCTCAATTATGGTCAAGAATTCGAGGTAGGGGACATCACAGATGCTAAAGTAAACCTGTAACTGTTATTCTTTTAAATGGGTAAAGTGTCAAACTGCTCTCTGAATTTATATCTCTGAAAATCAATGAAGCTGGCCAGAGAGGAGCAGAGTGAAACACAGTCATTGTACGTGAAGGACCACTGCGCTCATGAACTCTCAGCATTTGAAATAGACTGAAGATCTATGATATATGAAATAGTAAAGGAAATTGAAAGCATCAAAGAATATTTTCTTGACCTTGTTATTAACAAGATGCTTTTGCATAAAGTATAAAACTTTTTGAAAATATAAAACTATATGACAATAAATTAAAGTGTATTAAAATGTAAAGCTTGTATTTTAATTAATTAGTGAATTAATTAATTAATTTTTTTGAGACAGGGTTTCTCTGTTTAATAGCCCTGGCTATCCTCAAACCAGGCTAGCCTCAAACTCACAGAGATCCACTTGCCTCTGCCTCCTGGGTGCTGGGATTAAAGGTGTGTGTAACCATGCCTGGCTGTAAAGCTTTTATTTATCTAAATATACCATCATGATAGTAAGCACAGGCTAAAGAAGAGATATTAGGGTCAATCATAACTTAGGAAAGATTCTTTTGTTAATATTTTATATTTATGTATATGGATCTTTTTCCTTCATGTATTTCTGTGTGTTTGCATGGTGCCTGCAAAGGCTCTATCAGATCCTCTGGGGCTAAGTATATATTATAGATGGTTATGAACTACCACATGGGTGTTGGGAATTGAACGTTGGTCCTCTGGAAGATTATCCAGATCTCATAAACAATGAACTGAATAAATTTTGTGTTTTCACAGAATGAAACAACTGTGTAGCATTGAACAGACATGTAAATGTGTCTTGGAACATTAAGATAAAGAAACAAGGCTAAAAGAAACACATATTGTGTGATGCTTTTGAGTTCAGTGTAGAAATAAACAAAATGATCCTTTGGTCCCAGACAGGGTTGATACTAATTGCCCTGGAGAGGTGAACTCAAAGAATTCAGGAACTACAATCAATGTCTGTCAGAGAAACGGGGCCGAACAGCTGAAGATTGATGCTGTAATGTATGGAGAGAAAATGGGAACTGTCCAGGCAGCCACTGGTATGTCATTTCTTAGTTTTGGAAGCTGCAGGCCCTGACTTCCTATATAATCAGTTATATTTATCCCTCTCAGGTCTCTGAGGTGGTTGAAGAATAGATAGCTAGAGTCTCATAGTTAAATTTTGAGTTGTTTAGGAATCAGGAGGGTGTTCTGGATCTAAGAAGATATTTTTAAAATTTTGAGGCAAGTTAGTATGAAAGCTGAGTTAGATATAGATCTTTAAACTCATGGAGATGGTTAGATAGTAGAATGTTAAAGTCAGGTTCCAAATACATATGGACTGGACATTGGGAATGTATGCTAAGCCATATAACTCTCATAATTGTGGCCTATTTATTTCTGTTGTTTTGTATTGTATTTATAATTATAAGAGAAAGAACCATTTTTTGGACTGAAAGGAAGAGCTGTTAGGGGGAAAAAGAAATACCTTAAACTAAAAAAAAGGGGGGGTAAGAGGATGGGGGGTTGAGGGGGAGGAGGGTGAAAGGGTGGGACTAGAGGGGTAGTAAGCAGGGGATTGTGATTGAGATGTAACTTGAAGAAATAAAAAATAAATTATTAAAAAAAAGAATTCTGGAACTTTAGAGAGTGGCAAGTGTTGCTGTGTTGCCTATGTTGTTCCGTTTTATCTTGTGAATCAGGGTTGTGTTGACTTCTGTAGGTTTTGAAAATCTGTTGAGTTCTGTTCTATGCTTGGTGTAATTTTCTTTCTGTGTGTTTTCATATCAATAGAAAGTTACTTTGTGACTTCCAGAAGGATAGATGTAGTGTAAATAGAAAAAAAACAATCCCCAATTCCTTCTTTCAGTGGTAACAGGACACATGAATTCATGTTGTGATATTCATTGCCTTGATTTAAAAAAATGAGTATTTTTCCCCCCATCAACTATGAGAGTGTTCAGTAAACTTACATGCAAACATCTGGACACAAAATCAGAGGTTTTGACACTAGATAATGTGACTTAAAATTTACTGTGGATATATTTTATTTTAAGCTCTAGTTGACTAAACACTTTCCTAAAGGGTTTATTGGGATATTAGGTAATAGCATAGAGAAAGAATTTTAAACTGAAAAATTTTGTGTGGACCATAGTCTGAATTCAATTTTTCCTCAATTT
Organism: Lophiomys imhausi; assembly: GCA_907164525.1. Lineage (NCBI taxonomy): Eukaryota > Metazoa > Chordata > Mammalia > Rodentia > Muridae > Lophiomys > Lophiomys imhausi. Next base: position 8,879,380 of record CAJQZJ010004752.1, read on the forward strand.
ATTCATTTGGCTAGAGACTGTGTTGCTGGACACTGGCAATTTTCAATGAAGTGGTAAGTTTCACCTTATTAGTGTATTTGGGATTCTTTGGTATAAAATTTACACTTTTGCTTCAGAACTTGTGAGATTTCTAGATTTCTTTCCTGAAAGTCACTGTGTACAGATTCTGGCTGTCTTCTGTATAGCCAGGGAGGTACCTGTGTAAGTAGATTTGAAATGTCACTTTGTCCTTTAGGATTAAGAAATCAGATAATAGTAGTGGGGGTTACTTCTATATGTATATCACTGTAAAGGGGTGGGTGGTGGAAGGACTGTTAGAGCCAGAGGACCCAGGAGTTTGCTATGAGATTTCTCTCCTAGGAATGTGAGAGGAACATCTTTATATATGCCCTCAGTCACAGGCCTATGCAAAGCTGTAAGCCTGAGATTTTAAAATTCCCTTTTTAGTAAGAGTTATGTTTGTTTGGCAAAGCTATTGAATCTGTGGTACATTACAAGAAAAGCATGGTATTGATTAAAATAATGATCACTCCTTAATGTGCCTCCTTAATGAAATGTTCTTTCTAGTTTCAGAAAGTGACTTTGAACAACTAGTTCAGTTCTGTCCTCACCAGTGGCTTTGCTATGAAAGAAGTAATCATCTATTTGCTTTGCCTTCTGCTAAGTGATGTTTGCTGTGTCTGCTCCTTGGCTGTATCTTGGATCTCACAGCTTCATTAGTTCATAATGCTCTGCGTACTCAAATGTGGCTCTAATCAGGGGCCTACTAAGATTCAAATCATTTTTTATTCCTCAAAATTTGTTTGCTATGTGCACCTAATCTAGAGTATTCTGATTCCTAGAAACTAGATTAGTCACTTATCAGAATTCTCAAGCCCTGGTTAATGTGACTCGAATGATCTCTTGGGTATTGTTTTCTTCCTTTCCTCTCTCCCTTTCTTTAAGTATAATAACTATAGGTACTTATAGAGACACATGGTATTGTCTAACATTTGTTCCCTGAGGCAACATAGGAACAGACAAGCCTTATGATTTTTTTCTCTCCAATATTTATTCGTACACCTCAATTACCCCCTTCAAAACAGAGCTTAGATGCCCTTCATACATCTTCCCTTTTTCCACTCATGTGTCAGAAAATCACTCAGTCTCTTTGTCTGAAATGTTGCGTAATTTTGGGTTCAGCGAACCGATTACAGGGCTGCTTTCTTTGCTAGGGATTATTTGAAGCTCTCACACACCATACCGGGCAGAGCCTGCTGGGAAGACTTTTCATTATTGAGAACGGCTCCTTCCTCCTTTTGATGTTGCACTGTGTCTGGTGCAGGTGTATTTGGCTTGTGTTAACAAACCTAAGCACCAATGTGGTCCACTCAAAAAGCAGAATGGTGACCTGGCTAGAAGCAGTTTTCTGGTGGCAGATTCAATAGCTGACTGAACCAGTCTTAGTCATCGGGCTTCTTAGAAGACTCTGATTTAAGGTGCTCTTAGTTTCCCTTTGAACTCCACTGAGTCATATTTCTGCTACTTGCTGAGAAAGCCTATCTAAGTATGTTCCTGGTTTGTGTCACTTGAAGGATCACATGACTTTTTCAAGTTCTATTTCCTCTTCTTTTCTTTCCAAGTATATTGGGGAGATTAAATAGTGCAGTAAAACAAATATTTACTGAACCTATTATTCTGAACATTGTGCTAAATGCTTCATAGACAGAAGCCCCATTGATGGTGACATCTAGTGAGTGAGGGAAGGTCAGTTTCTCATCTAACCTTGATTTTGCAATGCACTAGGTGTTAAGAACAACAACAAAAATATCATGTGACATGATCTTGTTTTAAGAAGAATGTTGAGGGATCCAAGATGACGGCAGCCTGCATGGACTTATTTTGATTTCAGGGTTAACAGTCACAAGGCGGCGAGTGTTGCAGGATGCTGTACAAAGGGCACGACCCCTTCTAAATCTCACCCAGCTACCCAGGGACCACTGAGGATCCCTGGGCAGGAAGCTCCTTCCCACTCTTGGACACGCAAGGAAGCCGCTGGACCCGGGAATCGGGATCAACCATCGCCCACCAGGAGAGACTCCCAGTAAGTTCCAATCTAATACCCAGTGGGCAGATTCAGATCCCAGGCAGAGATAATCCCTACCCTGCTGGGCACCCCCAGGTCTCGCACAGATGATCCAAATATCTGGCAAAAGGTTGCAACCCTTGGAAGTGAGTGCAGCTCAGCTGCAAAGTGCATTCAGACTGCAGATTGCAACCCAATGCTGTGACATCACTGGCCATTTTCCAAGCTGTGGGAGTGGCAAGGCTATTGGGGCTGAAGGGCAGATTTACCCACTACAGGAACCAACCCCGGGCAAACTGCGAGATATTTGAAACTGTCGTATATTGGACTTTTGTACTATTACTGGTCCTTCTGGCGGGGAACCAGAGCTTACTTGTACACAGCTCCACCACCTGGATTAGCTAGATCTCCACCTAGGAGGCAGGGCTGAATGACTCACCTTATAGGAGTGGAATAAGGCAACTCGAATCCTACACCAAAGCGCCCCTTTGGACCCAAGTCCAGAAGACAGCTAAAAAATTCCACATGGCCAGAGGCCCCCAGACCAAAAAAAAAAAAAAACCAAAAAAACCAGAAACAGAGCAAAATGTCTCCAACAAAAGAAAGCAACGCTATTCTGTCCAGCCCGAACCAACTCTGTACAACTGAAACACATGAAAACGATGATAATTCTACACTATGGAAAGTGATAGAGTCCCTTCAAGAAGAACTTAAATCTATGAAGGAATTCAAAGAAGCCACAATTTACAAGTCAAAACAATGAATAACACTATTAAAGAGCTACAAGCCAAGGTGACTCAGCTTGAACAGGAAAAGGACAGAGCAATGAAAGATTTCTAGGCAAAAACAAGCAAAAAGGAGAAGGAAATGTACAAAACGAACAATACCGGTAAATCAAGACATGAAAATAGAAATGGAAACAATAAAGAAAACACAGTCAGAGTTAAAAGAGGAAATGGAGAATCAAGGGAAGAGAACAGGAACTACGGATGTGAGTTTCAAAAATAGGATGCAAGAGATGGAAGACAGGATCTCAGGCATGGAAGATTCGATGGAAGAAATCAGTACAACATCCAAAGAAAATGAGAAGGCTAAAAAATCTCTCACCCACAACATCCAAAAAATCAAGGACTCAATGAAAAGATGGAACCTAAGATGCATAGGCATAGAGGAAAGAGAAGACTCCCGACTCCATGGTCCAGGAAATATCTTCAACAAAATCATAGAAGAAAACTTCCAAAACATAAAGAAAGAGATGCCAGTAAAAATCCAAGAGGCTTACAGAACACCGAACAGAATAGATCAGAAAAGAATCTCCTCTTGACACATAATAATAGAAACTCCAAATGTAGAGAACAAAGAAAGGATATTAAAAGCTGTAAGAGAAAAAGGCCAAATCACATACAATGGCAGACCCATCAGAATCACACCTGACTTCTCCTCAGAAACTTTAAAAGCTAGAAGGGCCTGGGCAGATATCCTACAAGCCCTGAGAGAACATAGGTGCCCAGCCAGACTACTATACCCAGCAAAACACTCTATCAACATAGATGGAGAAAACAAGATATTCCATGACAAAATCAAATTCAAACAATACCTCCTCACAAACCCAGCCCTACAGAAGACCCTAGAAGGAAAATTCCAACACAGGGAAGATAACTACACCCAAGAAAACAGAGGAAATAGAAACCTCTACAGCAACTAAATAAAAAGAAACAGAAGACAACCAGCTATACCAAAATAATGGGAAATAACAACCCCTGGTCACTAATATCCATCAACATCAATGGATTCAACTCGCCAATAAAAAGACACAGGCTTACAGACTGGATCCGTAAACACGACACATCTTTTTGATGTATACGAGAAACACATCACACTATTGAAGATAAACATTATCTCAGAGTAAAGGGCTGGGAAAAGGTTTTCCAAGCAAATGGACACAGGAAACAAGCTGGAGTAGCCACCCTAATATCAAACAAAATAGATTTCCAACTGAAGTTAATAAAAAAAGACAGAGAAGGCCATTACATACTTGTTAAAGGAAATATCCACCAAGAAGACATCTCAATATTGAACATCTATGCCCCAAATACAAAGGCACCTACATTTATAAAAGAAACACTTCTAAAACTTAAATCGCACATCGATCCAAACACTTTAATAGTGAGAGACTTCAACACTCCACTCACAACTATGGACAGATCATCAAGACAGAAGCCAAACAAGAAATAATGAGTCTAACAGAGATCATGAAGCAAATGGACCTAACAGATATCTACAGAACGTTTCACCCAAACACAAAAGAATACACCTTCTTCTCAGCACCTCACGGAACCTTCTCCAAAATAGACCATATAGTTGGACACAAAGATAGCCTCAACAGATACAAGAAAAATGAAATAACCCCTTGTATCTTATCAGACCACCATGAAATAAAGCTGGACTTCAAAAGCAAAAGAATCAACAGAAAGTCTACACTCACATGGAAATTGAACAATTCTTTACTAGAGGACCACTGGGTCAGGGAAGAAATAAAGAAGGAAATCAAAGATTTCTTAAAATCCAACGAAAATGAAGACACAACATACCCAAACCTATGGGACACAATAAAAGTTGTGCTACGAGGAAAGTTCATAGTACTAAGTGCCTTCAAAAAGAAAATTGTGACAGCTCATATTAGTGAATTAAGAGCTAAACTGGGTGAACTGGAAAAAAAAGAAGCGAACATTCCCAAGAGGAGCAGAAGGCAGAAGATCATCCAACTTAGGGCTGAAATCAACAACTTAGAAACAAAAAGAACTATACAAAGAATCAATGAAACCAAGACTTGGTTTTTTGAGAAAATCAACAAAATAGACAGACACTTAGCCAAATTAACTAAAAGACAGAGGGAGAAAAACCAAATCAACAAAATCAGAAATGAAAAGGGAGAAATAACAACAGACATTGAGGAAATCCAGAGAATAATTGGATCCTACTGTAAAAATCTATACTCCACCAAATTTGAAAACTTAAGTGAAATGGACAATTTTCCTGATAGATTCCACCTACCGAAGCTAAATCAAGATCAGATAAACAGATTAAACAGCTCTATAACCCCTAAGGAAATAGAAACAGTCATTAAAAATCTCCCAACCAAAAAAAGCCCAGGGCCAGATGGCTTTAGTACGGAATTCTACCGGACCTTCAAAGAGGAGCTAACACCAATACTTTCCAAAATCTTTCACAAAATAGAATCTGAAAGAACATTGCAAAACTCATTCTATGAGGCCACAATCACCCTGATTCCTAAACCACACAAAGACCCAACAAAGAAAGAGAACTTTAGACCAATCTCCCTCATGAACATAGATGCAAAAATACTTAATAAAATACTAGCAAACCGAATTCAAGAACACATCAAAAGTATCATACACCATGATCAAGTAGGCTTCATCCCAGGAATGCAGGGATGGTTCAACATATGAAAGTCTATCAACGTCATTCACCATATAAACAAGATGAAAGAAAAAAAACCACATGATAATCTCGCTAGATGCAGAAAAAGCATTTGACAAAATTCAACACCCCTTCATGCTAAAAGTTCTGGAGAGAACAGGCATACAAGACCATACCTAGAAATAATAAAGGCAATATACAGCAGGCCAGTGGCCAACATAAAATTAAATGGAGAGAAACTTGAAGCATTTCCTCTAAACTCAGGGATAAGACCAGGATGTTCACTTTCACCATATCTCTTCAATATAATACTTGAAGTTGTTGCTAGAGCAATAAGACAACTAAAGGAGATCAAGGGGATAAACATTGGAAATGACAAAGTCAAATTATCCCTATTTGCAGATGATATGATAGTATACATAAGCAACCCCAAAATTCCACCAGAGAACTCTTACAGCTGATAAACACCTTCAGCAAAGTGGCTGGATACAAAATTAATTAAAAAAAAATCAGAAGCCTTTCTTTATACAACAAACAAATGGGCTGAGAAAGAAATAAGGGAAACAACCCCCTTCACAATAGCCACAAACAACATAAAATACCTGGAGGTAACTCTACCCAAGCAAGTAAAGGACCTGTACAACAAGAACTTCAAGCCCTTGAAGAAAGAAATGGAAGAGGCCTTTAGAAGATGGAAAGATCTCCCATGCTCATGGATAGGTAGGATCAACATAATAAAAATGGCTATCCTACCAAAAGCATTATATAGATTCAATGCAATTCCTATCAAAATACCAATACAAATTTTTATAGACCTGGAAAGAGCTCTTCTCAACTTCATATGGAACAACAAAAAGCCGAGAATAGCTAAATCAATCCTGTACAATAAAAAAACTGGAGGTATCACCATCCCAGATTTCAAGCTATACTACAGAGCAATTGTTGTAAAAACAGCATGGTATTGGTATAGAAACAGACCAGTAGATCAATGGAATCGAATTGAAGATCCAGAAATAGACCCACACACTTATGGCCACCTAATTTTTGACAAAGAGGCCAAAATGGCACAATGGAAGAAGGACAGCATCTTCAACAAATGGTGCTGGTTCAACTGGACGTCCAGTCGTAAAAGAATGAAATTAGACCCATACTTATCACCTTGTACAAAACTTAAGTCCAAGTGGATCAAAGACCTTAACATAAGGCCGGTCACACTTAATCTACTAGAAGAAAAAGTGGGAGAAACCCTCGAACTCATTGGCACAGGCGACAACTTCCTGAACAGAACACCAACAGCTCAGGACCTGAGATCAACAATCAATAAATGGGACCTCATGAAACTGAAAATCTTCTGTAAGGCAAAAGACACTGTCATTCAAACGAAATGGCAGCCTACAGACTGGGAGAAAATCTTCACCAACCCCACATCTGTCAGAGGGCTAATATCCAAAATCTACAAAGAACTCAAGAAATTAAATGCCAAGAAACCAAATAATCCAATCAAAAAATGGGGGACAGAGCTAAATAGAGAATTCACAAAGGAGGAATCCCTAATGGCTGAGAGACACTTGAAGAAATGCTCAATATCCTTAATCATCAGAGAAATGCAACTCAAGATGACTCTTGAGATTCCATCTCACACCTGTCAGAATGGCTAAGATCAAAAGCTCAAATGACAGCACATGCTGGCGAGGGTGTAGAGAAAGGGGTACCCTACTCCATTGCTGGTGGGAGTGCAGGCTTGTGCAACCACTATGGAGGTCAGTCTGGCGATATCTTAGAAAACTTGGAATAGCTTTGCCTCAGGACCCAGCCATACCACTTCTGGGTATACACCCAAATGCCTCTTCATGGAATCATATGGAAGTTTCCTCATCTATGTTTATAGCAGCCTAATTTGTAATAGCTAGAAACTGGAAACAACCCAGATGTCCCTCAACCGAAGAATGGGTTAAAAAACTGTGGTTCATCTACACAGTGGAATATTATTCAACAATCAGGAACAATGAAATTATGCAATTTGCAGCCAAATGGATGGAACTAGAAAAGCTCATCCTGAGTGAACTAACCCAGACTCAGAAGGACGCATATGGCATCTATTCACTTATAGTAGGTTTTTAGCTATATATTAGAAGGTATCAATACTACAACTAACACACCAAAGGGAATTTGGACATAGACTTTTTATTTTTTATATGTTTTTACATTTTTTTCTATTTTTTAGTCTTTTTTTATCTATTTGTCTGCTTACTTGTTTGTTTGTTTAGTAGTTCTCTCTCCTGGGCAACGAGACACTTTTCACTGATGGTACTGCCTTGTAGACCCCCAATGAATGAGGAGGCTCTTGGCCCTCATACGACCTCTCAACTGAGATGAGGGACTGTTATATAAGGACACCCCACCCCAGAGATTGGATGGAAGGGTTAGGAGGTAAAGAAAAAAAAATGAAATGTGATGTTTCTGCATTTTACTATTAATTGTCATAAACTGATAAACTGTTTAGGATAATTAAGAAATGCAAACTAATGGTTATGCAAGCCAGTCATTCTGTTAGGTACTATGACAGCCTATTATAGTTATTTTCTAAGCCAATCAGAAATAAAGCTGCTAAGAGACAAGAAACATCTGCTTACCCTAATAGAAGAGATAGATAGGGCCTCTTCAAAAACCTCAAGAAATCTGCAGAATATGGCATTCAAAGATGTTTTCGTAACTTTAGATTTTTTTATATCAAGACATATCAACTCCTGACAGCACCCCCTATTCTACCTCAAATAGAAGATGAGCATCGAAGAATCTCCAGTGGGAGATTGAATTAGTCGCAAGCTATCTCTTGGTAGGAAAAGCTCCTTGCTCCAACTGTAGACAGAATGCTGTCCAAAAAGGACAAAACCTGGAAGCAGGTAAGTTGACAGCCTAGCTCTGCCAAGACAGGTTATGTACATCCTTCATAATCCCTGCTCTACAATCAATGTCTGTCAGAGAAACGGTGCCAAATGACTGAAGATTGATACTGTTATGTATGGAGAGAAAATGGGAACTGTCCAGGCAGCCACTGGTATGTCATTTCTTAGTTTGGGAAGCTGCAGGCCCTGTACTTCCTATAAAATCAGATATATTTATCCCTCTCAGGTCTCTGAGGTGGTTGAAGAACAGATAGCCAGAGTCTCATATTTTAATTTTGAGTTGTTTAGGAGTCAGGAGAGTGTTATAGATCTAAGAAGATACTTTTAAAATTTTGTTGCAAGTTAGTATGAATGTTGATTTAGATATAGAATTTTAAACTCATGGAGAAGGTTAGATAGTAGAATGTTAAAGTCAGGTACCAAATACATATGGACTGGACATTGGGAATATACGCTAAGCCATATAACCCTCATAACTGTGGCCTAATTACCTCTGTTGTTTTGTATTGTATTTATTATTATAACAGAAAGAGCCATTTGTTGGACTGAAAGGGGAAACTGTAGCGGGAAATAAGATATACCTTAAACTTAAAAAAAAAGGGAAGAGGATGGGGGGTTGAGGGTGGGGGGTGGAGGGGGGAATAGGGAGGGGACTGCGATTGAGATGTACCTTGAAGAAATAAAAAATAAAGGAAAAAAACTGGGTACCTAGCTAAACCAAGAATTTACAGAAGAGGAATCTCTAATGCCCAGGAGACCCATGAAGAAATGCTCAACATCTTTAATTATCGGAGAAAGGCAACTCAAGATGACTCTAAGATTCCATCTTACACCCGTCAAAATGGCTAAGATCAAAAACTCAAATGACCGCATATGCTGGTGAGGTTGTGGAGAAAGGGGAACACTCCTCCATTGCTGGTGGGAGTGCCAGCTTGTACAACCACTATGGAAATCAGTCTGGCGATATCTTAGAAACCTTGGAATATCTCTACCTGAAGAACCAGCCATACCACTTCTGGGTATATATCCAAAAGATTCCTCAACAAACCACAAGGATGTCTCCTCAACTATGTTCATAGCAGCTTCATTTGTAATAGCTAGAAACTGTAAATAACCCAGATGTCCTTCAACAGAAGAATGGATAAAAAAAAGCTGTGGTACATTTACACAATGGAACACTACTACTCAGCCATCAGAAACACGGAAAGCATGCAATTTGCAGCCAAATGGATGGAACTAGAAAATTTCACCCTGAGTGAGCGAACTCAGACTCAGAAAGACACACATGGCATGTATTCACTTATAATTTGATGTTAGCCAATATAGTGCAGGATAACTATCCTACAATCAATAGCCCCAAAGGAACAGGAACATGTACTTTGTTACCTTTTACTTCATCCTAGTGGAACTGCCATATTGGTCCCCAGTGCAAGAGGAAGCTCTTAACCCTCATGTGACTGATGAATTGAGAGGGCCTGATATGTGGGGGCACCCCACACCAGAGGAGTAGGATAGATGGGAGAAGGGGTAGAGGGTGGAAGGAGATGTAACTTGAATTAATAAATAAACTTTAAAAAAGAAAAAAGAAGGACGTTGATAGAAAAAAATCTTTGTACTTTCATTTAGCTTGTGATAAGGCATAAGGAAGAACTATTGTCTAAGTTTTAATTATTTTAGGAAGCATTCCTGAGCATGGTGACAGAGTTTGATAGAATGGTGATTGAAGAGTAGGTTGGAAAGTGTAGGTGATCAACTTTGAAGGTCTTGAAAGATATTTTTGTTGTTGCTCTTAACATCTAGTGCATTGCAAAATCAAGGTTAGATGAGAAACTGACCTTCCCTCACTTACTAAATGTCACCATCAATGGGGCTTCTGTCTATAGAGCAGGTCAGAATGAAAAACATGCAATTTAGATAGGACCTGATGGAATTTAAACTAGGAAACCATTGAGGTTCTCCCCAGTGCTGTGCTCGTTAAGCATAGCACCTCAGCTGTGTTGAAAGCAGGTAAATAACGGAAAAGAGAAAGATGAAATGTCCATGACTTGACTAGGAAGCTATCGCAGTGCAATCAGAGGAGAAGGTGAGAGGTCAAAATTAAAATTGCAAAGAATTCCTGCTTGTTACAAAGCAGAAAGTCTTAAATAAAAATACATTGTATAATTTATGAATTACTATTGTAGTAGTAGTTGCTTTATGTGTGCATATGTGCACATCAGTGCTCATGTTGAGGTCAGGGGAATCTTTTGGGAGTAAGCTCTCTGTTTCCACAGTGGGTTCTGGCAAGTGATATGGCTCACTTGCACACCTTGCCGGCCCTGTTGTGTACTTCATTACAAAGACTGATGATGCTCCCAGGAATTCCTGAAGAACTCTGGTAATTTAGTGACTTCTGGGTCATAGGGATGGGTCAATTTATGTTCAGTCCTATTTTAATGTTTGTTGCATCTTGAAAAATAGGGCTTATAATATAAAAATTTCAACACAGAATTTGTCTCCATTGTTTGCTAAGTAAATCATAGAAGTAGAAGGGAGTCTAGTCTCTGTACTGTGGGTACACACATGACTAGTTCAAGTATATTCAGAAGTTGAATGGTTTCTGTACCTTCCAATTATGAGAACTTGTGGGTGACTTACAGAACATTTTCATACTTTTATATGGAAATATTTTTGTGGAGGTGTGGGGAAGGAGTCTATTTAATTTACCTGACTGCAAATACTCTTTTTTTTTTTGTCACATTAGAAAAGAAAACACAGCCACATGTTTTAGGTGACATTTTCTCCAACTTTAGAAAGCAGAATTGTTCAGGGAAAATGCCCAGAAAAAGGCTATCTGTGTCAGATAACAACAAAGAGTTTAAAAGAACAAGCTGCATCAAATGATAGACTGAAAGAAGCAAATTGGAGTGAGAAAGAGATAATGACATGCTACAGGGCAGAGGGGACTGGGACCAAGGCTGAGTACCTCGTTATGAGTGCAGGCGCAACACCTCCAGTGAGTGCAAGGTGAGAGCCAGAATTGTCACTGAGGACCTCAATTCAGGGGACAAGTTATATGTGGCGTAAGTGTTGTCATGAAAGATTGTTTCCTGATATCATTTTGTCTTTTTATTCTGTTCTTTGATTGATTGTCAAGAATGTACCAAACAAGAATAAACTAAGCAAAAGTTCTGGCAATATCTTTAGATATGAATCCGAATCTAGCATTTTAAAGAGTTTAATCAAGAAATAAAGAATTGTAAAACTGACAGACTCCTCCTCCACGAAATATACTTGCTAGTGTAAGCAGTTTTAAGAAGAAGGCATTAATTGAGAGTGGTCATGTCTTTTCCTTTCTTTCATTTTGTCTTTTATGGGTAAATGTTAGGTCATTTGCAAAGATGAGCTCTTCAAATTTCTAAGATCTTCTTTGAAGATTAAAAACCCCAGCTATAAAGTCCACACACAGCCAGAAAACTTTAACACTTAAAATTTTAGACCATCTTTCAGATGATGTAATGTCAACTCCTTAAAATGGATGTACTGATGACAGAACCTTCAAATTTATGTCCTAAGTTAGCCACAATCAATTCACATTCAAAGAAAAATAGTTCTGAAATAGTTTGTACTTACACTCATAATGTTTGTACCTGCAGAGTGACTGAACACACACTCATTGGGGCATCTTTTCTCCAAGCAGTGACTTGGAGGCTCTGCCTCCTCCCATCTGGAGTTCTGTATTCTAAGGTCCTCAGAGACAAAAGAGAATAGAAAATTCTGTGTGGGTCCAATACAGGGCAGACCTCCCAGGAGCTCAGATTGTTCTTACATCGCATTCACCAAAACTCAGTCACATGCTTCATTCTAAGTGTAAGAAAAACTGAAATGTAACCAGGCTATGGCAAGCAGAAAGAAATGGGATAGAGAACAAATAATTAGTATGCTGCTGGGATCTGAGCTGAATAATCACAGAACAAAAGTTTGCTTATCTTCTATGGTAGGCCATAATTCCCCTTAACATTTATTCCCCACTTCTCTCTGAAAGATCATACATTCTCTCCAATTCCATTTAAATTGGTGTCTCCAATTGTGGAAGGAATGTACTTTCTCTCTTCCTAGAAACTGAGTGTGTGTGGCTTTCATATTTGCTTTGGATAGTGAGATGCAAATTTTACTTCCTTTTGGCAGAAGCTTAAAGAGCTATTGAGATTTTTGCCCCTGCTCCTTACTCTGTGCTAAGAGAACAACTTGTCTCAAACAGTCTACTGCTTCAACCTGTGTCCTTGAATAAGACCTACAGATCAGAGCCAAATAGGGAGGAGCAGAAATAGGATTGGACTTGCAGCAACAACAGCCAGACAAGTTTCACCACATAACAAGAGCAAAAAGTTTATGTTCATTGTTAAAATTTACAGAGAGTTTGTACCTGTGTCTTACATATATCAACAGACTGATTAAAGTCTTCATTTTTGAATAGGAATAATTTAACTAAGATTATAGTTGGATCAGAACTGATGATTGAGAGACATATAGAATCCTTATTTCTTAGAACAGACTCAAAATTGACAATTAGTATGATCTGAAGTATTCACACCCCTCCCTTCATAGTGTCAGTACTTACTAATCCTAGTAATCCTGGTCCTGTTTTTTCCTTCTGTTCCAAATGATTATGTTTTCTATCAGTAGCATCACTAAACAGTTAGCAAGGAAACACATTGCTGGTGTGTACTGGTAGAGAAGAGCAAAAGGGCTGGGAGAAGACATGATTAAAGTCAGTTTTCCACATTAGCATTTCTGAAAATGATGTAAAGGTTTGATAAGTTAGTATTTGACATCAAAGTTTTGAGCAAATAGAACCTCAGATAGTTATATTTAAAAATATTTCATTTGTTTGTGCATGGCCATGCAAGTGCTGTGGTACAAATGTGTAGGTCAGAGGACTACTTTTGGAAGTAGTTCTTATCTTTCTACCATGTTAATCCTAGGGATTGAAATCATGGCATCAGGTTTGATGACAATAACCTTTACCTGGTGAGTCATCTTTCTGTCAAAATATTTAAATTTTAAAAGCAGATGAAGAATAGAGCAGATCAGGCCTATGCCTAGGGCCAGTGAACGGGTATGGGTGTTGAGAACTGCTGTATGAGAATGACCCAAGTAAAGTTTATTGGATCAATAAGTTAAAAATGCTATATAGAATCTCAGCAAAGTACCTTGTCTGAAGTTTCCTTAGTCAACATTGTTGACATACTTCTAAAAGATATTTGAGCTATTTAAAATGTATGGAGGTATAATAAATTCTCTGGCTATATTCAATAAATATATATATATACCATATTTATATAAACCATATATTCATGTATATATGAATATGAAGATATTCATGTGATTTATCAATATTAGTTGGTTTCTAGTAAACTGATGTCTTTCTAGTGAATCCTTAAAGGTCTAAAAGCCTCAGGTGAACCGAGAAGATCTGCAAGAGGAAGTTGACTTTACTTTTGTATGCTTCTAATAAGAGGATCAATGTGCTTCTTTGGGTGGTATTGGTAGAGACTGCAGGGGAACTGTTCTTCAGGTGGAATATTCTAAAAGCCTTCTTTCCATTCTATAAAATCTCCAAGCATATTTCTCCTCACATTTCACATGTACATAGTTTCCATTTCCTAGGAGACCTCAGTTTTTTCTGATTAAAAGAACAATAAGCAGCAATTAATGCTTCTGAGTGCTCAGATTACTTTATGTGGTTCAAGGTCCATTGCCAAGGGAACAGTTCTATCAGTACTGGGTACATCTACTTGAATTAAATAACACAGCGGTCTCTGATAGGCATGGCGAGAGCCGGTCTCCTATGTGATTCTAGGTATGTCAAGTTGACAATTAACACTTCTCGTCACATTAGATTCTGAAGTGAGAATCAGAATTTTTTTAGTGCTTTCATATAACAGAAAATCCAACTTTGTGACTTAAATCATTAGTCAGAGTTGCCATTTGCAAGGTGAAATGGAGTCAGATCAGATGTTATTTTGTTTTATTATAGAGGCTTTAGCTCAGTGCCTCAGGGATAGTCTCATCTTTGTCTGCTTTAATTACAGGTAGGCATCCCTGCTGCCTACAGTGTAACTCCAGTCAAAATAAGGATATGTTCTGCTTCTTTAGCATTTAGAGAAAATAATGCTCGTACATTCCTCCAATTTCTAAATTACAGTCCTAAAACTTGCATTACTTTAGCCTTCACCTGTCCATACTTATGTAATAAAAAACCCAATCACTTAGAACAATGTACCTTACTACCTGCCTTGACTCTGGGTTAATTGTTTGGATGAGCGAGTATCATCTCATACTCTGTTTAGCTTTTCCCTATTATCAGCCTTCTCTGTACTAACAGTTTCATGTTTCCATGAATAAAATACGTGGGCCTGATTGGATGATGTCTAGCATTTCTACCCTCAATTTCAGAGCTGTGCATGTTACCACTAACGCACACTCCTAGCACCAACCTGAATTTCAGCATCTTCTGAGATTTACGGAACATTTAGGATGCTTGGAGGACTGAGTAAGTAACCTCCTCTTTTAATTCATAATGTTTTGGTCCACGGGCCTACAGAACCTGAATCCTCTCTGTTTAGTTTGCAGTGTTTCTGGTACCAAGCATCTTACCTTTTTTTTTTTTTTTATAAATAATTTATTTTTTTTCTTCAAGTTACATCTCAGTAACAAAAAGATTTATTTATTATTTATACAGTGTTCTGTCTGCAGGTATATCTTCAGGCCAGAAGAGGGCACCAGATTTCATTATGGATGGTTGTGAGCCACCATGTGGTTGCTGGGAATTGAACTCATGACCTCTGGAAGAGCAGCCAGTGCTCTTAACCGCTGAGCCATCTCTCCAGCCCTTTTAAGAGACCACAGTGGAAAACTTTCAGAGCATCTGACCCTTTTATTTATACTTTAGGGGATAAGGCTAACTAGAAAGGTCTTAGAAATAACCAAATTTATTCCCATCTTTTCAATTTTAATGTTTCTTTTATGAAAGTAGATTTTTTTTGCTAATATTTGAGAATTCACCCTCTTTGCTGGAGTTGGCATATGCTGCCTTTAAAAATAGCAATGTGAAAATAGCACTTCAAAGGGTCTGTAATACCCCCTCCCGACATAGAAACATATTCAAAAGTCTGCAAAGATGCTGTGATGAAGAACTGTCCTTCTCTACAAATCATCAGCCACAAAAGAGAAAGATGGGAAGCTATCTACTGATTTTTGATCTTTACCTAATCCATCCTATGCTGTTTAAGATAACAGCCATCTTTTTGCTAAAAACAAGTGACTATTTGTCAATCTCCTTTTGTTTATTGTGAGCCTTCCATTCCAAGCCCATAAAACAGGAGTAGTTAGTTAGTCCCTGCAGAAAGTAAAATTAATATCTTTAGGAGAATTATCTCTTAATAAATATAATCAAGAAGCAATTTAGCAAGAATTATATTTGGCTGCTTTCCTAAGCACACCAGTCGATCCTGGAGAGTTAATTCTTTGGGAGAAAGAGAGGGAAGAAAATATATTTGTTGAAATATGCCTGATTCAAATTCCTTGACAGGAGTTTTAACAAGAACATTAAATGTGTTACTTGCACAATAATACTATAATATATGTGGAAGTATTTCCATTTCTTGCCAAGGAAATGGAATTTCAGATGAGATTATGAAACTCAGTAACAATATATTAAAAAATAATTGTAAGTATGCATATTGGGACATGAAGTCGACATGTTTTCCTAATGTACTGTGATAATCTGGAGTTTTATTTTGAGGAGTTCTTTGTCAATCATTGTAATAACATTTGTTGAATATTTATAGTGTATCAGGCTTTATGCCAAGCATTAGGCATCATAATTTTGATTTTCATGACAAACAAAACTTGTTTTTGAGATGAAGAAATGGAACCCTAGTAAGGGGCACAGTCTGTATCTTTTATTTATCTCATGCTCAGAGATTATTAAAAAGTAAAATGCAAATCTGATTATTCTTTTCTCTTGAGTAAAATATCCATTTCAGGGGCTTCCCCTCATACAACGCCTTGTGTAGCTGTTACACACAATTCCCTAACCTGCCTCATAGGTCACAATATGGGACCTACCAAATAACCATATCCAAACATGAAGCTCTTGTCTTCAAGTTCTTCCACTCTCTGCTCTCTCACCCCCTCACCATGTTGCTCCCTATTCTGTCCTCAGTTGCTAGAATATTATTATGGAAGTATTCCAGATCCAACACAGTGTGAATGACGTCGGCTTACATTTTGTAGCATTCCTTGCACCAAGTAGTGCTTTATTGTTGTGATGTTCTTGATGACTATAAGAACTACTATAAAGACCACTACTAGTGTTCTCATCCCGTTGTGCCAAGCACTTTCCTTGTCATTTAGTGACAATATGCACTATTCTGTTCATTGAATGACTGGAATAAAGGACTAGACTGAAAATAATCTTTATGTGTCTCTAAGGATTTTTTAAAAAGATGCAGTGTTAGAGAAAACATCTACAAAGCAGGATGATGTATAAAGCATTTGAATACTTTTCTTTTTTCTAAGTTTAGTGATGTTATTCATTTAAGTTACAAAATTAAGACCAGCAGTGTATTCATTGAGAAGCATGGAAGATTTTTTTGAGAATGTCCATACCATAATATTGTAACTGTTTTTTTTGCTTTATGGTCTAAAATCATATGTCATAAAGGAATGATGCACAGGTAGATAAATTGATAAAACAGAGGTGGAAGAAGACCTCAAATAGAATTTGGTACTAAAATAAGAGTGAACTTTTGGATGTTCATCTCTATACTGTCAGGAAAGATGATTGGTGCCTTTAGATTATAAGGACTGAGAAAAAGTGAGGATTATTTGCACTTTTCTTCAACTGCCTATGGAATGAAAATCTGGCAGAAAAAGATGAATGTCATTGCAGGTGGAGAGAGGAGTGTAGAGATCTCTCATGGTGACTGGACAAATGAGGCCAGGGAAGGGGGTTTCCCTGGGTGGGCAAAGAGCCCTTTCCCCTACATGTCCCAGAGAGATTTAGGTGTAATACTGTGAAGTGATCTGAAGACACACCACAGGCATAATACAAGGAAACAAACACAGATGGAAGCATGTGTTATGCCAACTGGAGCCCAGGTGACAGACACAGAATTCTAGCTTAGGTGTGTGTTGACAATTTGGATGAACATGGTTTGATGGAATGTTCTGTGAAGGGAAGGAAGTTATGGAATTTCACCAATGTCGGGCCCCCTGACAGAATAAAACCAAGAAATGCAGTACTGTATTTCACTCAATTATTCCTGGAAGAGCAAAAGGGTGACATTTTCAAGTGCAGGTGCCTGAAACCTAGGTAACAACATGGGCAGGATCATCTGAAACTGCCTGGGTAAACCTTTATTCTCTCAGAGTAAGAAATTAAGTTCAATGATAGAAATGCACAGTTTTTCACTGTTAGATTTGTGGTATGTGTGAAATTATACCCTTGATTGCTTTGTACTATTCTTCTTCATATATATATTATGAAGATGAGATGGAATGTCTTTTAGGTTGTATAAAATCAATAGCTAAGATTTAGTCTGTGTTCTTGTAAATCCCAAGAGAACTACTACTTTACATTTTATTTACAGAATCACTAAGTCCTGGGGTAGGAATTGCTTTCTTCCATTTTGCCAATAAGACAATAGGAACTGCATAATTCATTGGGTGCACATAATTCAGACTTCAAAAGTAAATTGCCCACAGAAGAGGAGAAAAAACACTTTTTATTATTGTTCTATATAACTTGGTATTATTGCATTGAAGATAAACTGCTTGAAATTCCAATATACCAAACCAGAATACTCTAATGAAAGCAAGATCTGTCAGGTGGCCAGATTTAGCCTTTTCATTACTTGAATCACTGGTAAATGCAGAAATTTTCTCATATTTTTTGCTTCATATTCTGCTCTAAACTGTAACTGACCTGTAGATTCAATTTTTCCATTTGGAGTGTTTTACTTCTTAAATGTTTCCTCAAAACATGAAGGACCTTTTGTGAGCAAAGTCTGCAGTTCTGATGCTTTGTTGACTGTTCTGCAAACACATCTCTGCCTCAAGGAGTTAGATGCTATTGTAGGTTGTTTGGCAAAGCAGTACGTTGTTTTTCATGTCAGATCATAATACTTGATTACCTACTTTATATAATGAACACATAATCTTAAAGGAAAACAATTGTGCCCCAGTTTTTCTTCTTTTTTTTTTTTTAAATTTTATTACTTCAGGTTACAGCTCCATCACAGTGTCTTCTTTCCACCCCTCCCAGTCCCGCCCTCCCACCCTCTACCACCTATCCCTTCCATCCCACTCCTCTGGGGTGGAATGTCCCTACATAACAGTTCCCCGCCCCAGTTCAGCAGTCATATGAAGGCTAAGAGCCTCCTCATACACTGGGGGCCTACAAGGCAGCACCACTAGGGCAAAGTGTCTCAATAACAGGAAACAAAGTCTATGTTCCTGTTCCCTTTGGTGCATTGGTTGTAGTATAGTTATCCTGTACTATATAGCTAAAATCCTATTATAAGTGAATAGATGCTGTGTGCATCCTTCTGAGTCTTGGTTAGCTCACTCAGGATGAGCTTCTCTAGTTCCATCCATTTGGCTGCAAATTGCATGATTTTGTTGTTTTTGACAGCTGACTAGTATTCCATTGTGTAGATGTACCACAGTTTTTTAATCCATTCTTCGGTTGAAGGACATCTGGGTTGTTTCCAGTTTCTAGCTATTACAAATGAGGCTGCTATGAATATAGATGAGGAAATTTCCTTGTGATTTGGTGAGGAATCCTTTGGATCTATACCCAGAAATGGTATGGCTGGGTCCCGAGGAAGAGCTAGTCCAAGTTTTCTAAGAAATCGCCAGACTGACCTCCATAGTGCACAAGCCTGCACACCCACCAGCAATGGAGGAGAGTTCCCCTTTCTCCACAACCTTGCCAGCATGGGCAATCCTTTGAGTTTTTTATCTTAGCCATTGTGACAGGTGTGAGATGGAATCTCAGAGTCATCTTGAGTTGCATTTCTCTGATGATTAAGGATGCTGAACATTTCTTCAAGTGTCTCTCAGCCATTAGGGATTCCTATTTTGTAAATTCTTTCTTATCAAGAATCTATCTACCTTTTCATTTGAGAATGATTTAGGATTTTTTTTTCTGCCTTACATTTTATGTGGATGGGGCATTTGTCTAAGAGAGTTTTGATGAGCACAGCAGCTTTTGTTCTGTTCTTTTATCTTAATGTATACCAGGGAGGTTCTCTTGTGAAGCCAGCAATGAGGGCAATGCATTGCAATACATCAAAATATATAATAGAATGACAATGACTATTCTTTAAATACAGTGAGTTTAGAGTCTTATGTAATCTCTTGCTTTAAGGGTCTTTACCTATCATGCAAACAGGACCATTTCTACATACTATTGTGTAGATGAATGGCCAGATTGAGAGTATTGGCTCTTAAAAGACTGAACAAGATTTTCATTCCACGTAAATAAGTTCAGAGACCAACTGAATAAAATCAGAATTACTTCCACTAGCAAATTTTGTCCAGCTTTGGCCTTGATGAATGAAGTCCATAATCAAGCATAATGAGGATAAACTTACAGGGATTGTATTTCTCATGCTTCATTATTGTTGATTGAAATCTTGCTGATTTTTTTGTTTAATATGAGTATAACAAATAAGCTTTATATAAGCTCTAATATTTATATTTAACATAATATAAATATGACATTGAGAAGGAATATTTTACAAATTGTGTAATGTTTCAGAGAGAAGCATCCTGTGGGACTATCCATCAAGTAAAGGTGAAAGATATATTCAAGCTTATCTTAGAAAATCCTTTAAATCTGGTTCATATCTATGCAGACAGCTTTCTTATATCCTGTTCTCACAGTCAGATGCTTCCATGCTCACTTAGATGTATATTGCTCCAAAGTAAATCCCCTCTGTTTCCCTTCTTGATGCTCTTGTGCTTTGCCAAACTCAGTGATGACAGATTTATCTTCTTCACTTCTTCCACTTAGGAATTCTCCATCATTTTCTCTCTCTCAAACATCATGATGATTAATCAAATGATGCTGGTGGCTTGACATTTAAAATGTATTAGAGCTTGACATGTTTACTACCTCTATGCTCTCAGCAGCATCACTGTATCTGACTTGATTATTATAGTAGTTCCCACCCTTGTTTCTGCCCTCCTAGTGTAGTGTACCTTCATATTATCTGTGTCTCTCATTGAGTCTCTCCTTGGATTTTCTTCCTGCTTCTCTTGCTTCTGTTTCTTTTTTCTTTTCTTTTTCTTTCTTTCTTTCATTCATTCATTCTTTCTTTCTTTCTTTCTTTCTTTCTTTCTTTCTTTCTTTCTTTCTTTCTTTCTTTCTTTCTTTCTTTTCTTTTCTTTTCTTTTTTAAAGAGTGTGTCTCAGAAAGCAAGAGGAGACTAGCTGGTCTGGGGCTCACTGGGTAGAACAGGCTGGCCTGGAACATGCTGTGTATAGTAGTAGGCTAGCCTGGAACTCACAGATATCTGCCTGCCTCTGCCTCTTGAGTGCCACAGTTAGTCACCACACCTATTTTAGCATATTCTCAGCACTGCTACTTTGGTCGTCCTCTTAAAACAGAAGACACAGTATCCACATGCATTTAAAGAGTTTTAGCTCAAGTTTTCTTAGTACTTTCTTGATATTCTTTCTAGTGGTTGGATTTTACAAAGACATGAATAAATACTTAGTGCTTAAAAAAAAAACAGATGACACACCATTTTCCCTTCTAAAGTCTTTAACATTTCCTTGACTCAGAGTAAATGAAGTTTTACTATTGTTTTCTACAAGATTTGCTTCATTCAGCACTCACATTAACTTAATAAGCTAACGTTTCTCTCTCATTTAGTTTCTCCTAAGCATTGTAATCTTCATGTGAAGGATTCATTGAGAACACATAAATGGTTTTGTATTAGCATTTGCAAATGTCTACAAAGTTCTTCCAAATAGTGATATGTGGAACTTCTTCCCTGCCCACAAGTCTTTGCTCAAAAATTGTACCATGAATTGTACCTTATTTGTCATTTTGAAGCTACAGTCTAGACATTTCTCCTGGCCATGTAATTGCTTTATGTGGCCTTTTATTTCCTTGCAGTACTTACAACTTTGTCATAAACTGTATGATTTATTTAGTAAGTATGCTCTTTACTTGTGTTTTGATGCTAGACTAAAAGATCCATCCATGACTATGGGTATTTTGTTTAGTTTAATTGAAAGTATCTAATGTAGTATTAAAACTATGTGTTCAATATCTAACTAACATTTAGAATTAAATCATTGGAATTAAATCATTGGAATGGTAAGGGTTAAGACCTAAATTATCATCCTTCTTTGCTTTGGACTTTGTTTTCCTTTAACAGTGGGTTATGAGATTTAATTTACATAGCTCCAATGCTGCAGTTGCTACGCTCACGATCAAAGCAGCTGCCAAGGCAGAAATCGATCAAAGCAACCCACCGCCATCCAGAACTCAATCCCTAAGCAGCATGCTGCAAATGCTTTAAGTGGCAGACCACCAGAGCTGTCAACTCCTCCTTTCCTGCCCTAGCCTGTGCTGCTGAAGCAGTCAAAATGGCAGCTTGCCTGTCAGAATGGCTCGTGGCCTACTCGGCAGCTGACCTGCCTCAGCCCTCTGCCTCAGGAGCTGTTCA
Source organism: Lophiomys imhausi (assembly GCA_907164525.1). Taxonomy (NCBI): domain Eukaryota; kingdom Metazoa; phylum Chordata; class Mammalia; order Rodentia; family Muridae; genus Lophiomys; species Lophiomys imhausi. Next base: position 8,901,525 of record CAJQZJ010004752.1, read on the forward strand.
TGGTGAAGACATCTTTCCTGCCTCAGCCTACTTCAGCAAATCCTACTGGCCTCTCCGATAAATCTTTTTTTTTTTTTTTTTTTTTTTTTTTTTTTTTATGAGCTTTGCTGCCTGCTGAGACTCTTTCATCAGAAGAAGCAAAGGAGCCAAGAAGCAATGAAAAGAAGTGAAAAAGGAACAGGGATCAGGCTCAATGCTCCACAGCTAAGCTGGGGTTGGGGAAACCCTGCCCTGTGAACTGCAACATCTCTGCTGAGGAAGCTTCCTCTCAGAACTGTGTGGTTACTGGGTTCCTCTGCCTCAAGATGCTCTTTCACTGGGACACCATTGTACCACCTACGAGAGTTGTGTGGTTCCTGAACTCATGAGTCCCAGGGTATCTTCCCATCTGAGCAGGCCTAACACTAATAGTTTTAACACTAATGCCTTGATGCATTCTTTGTAACTTCACCAGGAAATCCATGATTATTTCTTCAGTTGATCTGTTGGGTTTGTATCTTGCTAGATTTCATGTATCCATTATAATGATAGGATGGAAGACTGTACGTTGCCATTTTTGTGCTGCGATGGGAAGTACTTGAGGTGAGGATGAAAGCAATCAGAAAGATAAAATATCACGAAATAGCAGATAAACCCACGCCCAATCATTTGCAAGCTTAGAAAGCATTGACTATATTGACTAAGGTTATCATCTTGGCCATCAAATTCTGAGAAATGTGAAATATGGGGAAAAATAGTTACTATTAAAAGAAAAGATGGCCGGGCGGTGGTGGTGCACGCCTTTAATCCCAGCACTTGGGAGGCAGAGGCAGGCGGATCTTTGTGAGTTTGAGGCCATCCTGGTCTACAAAGTGAGTCCAGGACAGCCAGGGCTACACAGAGAAACCCTGTCTCGAAAAACCAAAAAAAAAAAAGAAAAGATGTATCCAGGAGGGTCAGGTTTCAGCTAGGACAAGAAGGTCTAGGAAATATATCCATCTTGGCATGGATTAGCAGCTAATATCAAAATGAAGAGTGGGAAACAAGTATTAAGTCGAAATATGGTACTATTTATAATTAACATAAAGTGCTAACAGGTTTAGATTTATTTAACTGTGGCTCAATTCATAGTTTATGCTGGCTTATTGTGTATAGAGTGTACAGAAAGCTAGAAGAGTGCATGCTTTAGTGATGACTGTTCTTGACCATTGGAGTCCAAACACGACATGATCTCTGACTGACAGTCATTTTATTTGGATTTCCTAAGATAGTTCTAGGAGTTTCATGAAGCCTGACTTATGTCTCCTTTATTTACTTGGAACTGAGTACAGAAAAAGTAAATCCCTTTATAATCTCAACACTGTGGAAAATACCATTTCACTAATAGCTTTAATAAAGCTATTTTTATAAAAATCTGTAGAGGTGCGTGAGTGCATGCGTGTGTATGTGTGTATCTGTGTAAGAGAGAAAGAGAGGGAGGGAGGGAGGGAGGGAGAGAGAGAGAGAGAGAGAGAGAGAGAGAGAGAGAGAGAGCACATGTGCCACCACATACTTGGGGATGTGACAATGAGTTGATTCTCTCCTCTCCTACCATGACGTAGTATTTACAGATCAGTCTCAGGTCACCTGGGTTGCCTGACAAGTGATTTTACCTGCTGAGCTGTCTTGCCAACCCAAAGCTGTAATAAAGTTCTAAGGTGTATTTTTATATTCAGACCTTTGTAAGAAAGGTCATATTCAAGAGATTAATAAAGTAAAATTAAGCTCTGATTATAAGAAGTGGGCTGAACGGACTGTACTGAACATTCACATTAGTGCTTGTGAGAGCTTTTCTTTTCATGTCCTGGTGTTCTTGTGCATTAAAACTTCTCTCTTCCATTTTCCTTTCCTCATCTAACACTGTAGGCATGCCTTAAACATAGATTCTTATTTTAGGGACATATTTTAGAGTGAGAGACTCAATTTTTACTTTTAGAGTACTTTTCTTGCTTTCAAAAATATCTCAAACAGGTAAGCAAAGGATGAATAATGGAATAAATTTGTTGTAGAGTCTTTAAAACAGATTGACAGTAAAATAATTATATCAGGGGCATAAATGTTTTGGTAAATAAAAATTACTCATAGTAGAACATATATTTTGAGTTGTCAGGTGATAGTATTGGGAGATTTATAAAATCACACCATTCCATTCTTGGCAGGTACTAGTTAGAATCTACATGATAGGAGGGCTCAATGATACAGTATGTGAAGCTACTGCTCTCTTAAAGTAACACCTTCTCTACAAATAAATATATACTCATCTAGATGAGTGCTAACTTTTATAATATTATTTCCCCAAGTGATATGCCTTTTTCAGTGTTTATAATTATTAATAATTAGAATTAGAATAATCATAGAGTATAGTAGATGAGTTACCGATCTATCTAATATAAAATATTGTCTGGCTTTCTAATTATGGACCATCAAACACATGGTGAATGACTTCCTTTGTTTTGAAATGGTATAATTAATCATTGTGGTGATATTCAGTTGGATAAATGACTTAGTCTGTTTTTCAGAATGAATCTAACTGCTTAGACGACCTAATCATCTGCCAGCTTCCTTTGATTTCCCATGCCCATGTACAAACTGTGGACTAGGGATAACATATCTATTCAGTTACTGCTTATCAGAATTTGTTTATTTTTGAGATAGGGTCACAAAGAATAGTCATCGCTAGCCTAGAACTCACAGCTAGACTTTAATAGATTCTCCTACTTCTGTTTCCTCAGTGCTATAATTGAAATCATGGACAACTTTAGAACAGTCATTCTTAACTTTGGCTGTAATTATGGTGTTGATATTGTGAGGAGACACATGCAATTAATATCAAAGGCTTCTTCATCTTAAGTTTGCTTAAAATTTATATGAGTCTTTTGCATATATGTTATGGACTCTAGTTTTGTGTTCTTATGGAATTCATGTGTGTCTTTGTGTTTATATGTGTTTCTTGTGCAGTTCCTTTTGCTCTTTTTCTTCTATTTGTTTGTTTTGTCCTATTTTCTTAGTTTTGTTTTATTGTATCTTATTTTTCTTTATTCTTTAGATGCATGTTTTTGAAGGAGAGACAAAAAAGGCATGGACTTAAATGTGAAGTAAAGGGAGGTGAGGAGGATATTGGAGGAGCTGGTTGGGGGAACCTAATCAGAACATATAGTATACAAATCTATTTTCAATAAAAGAAAAATAGGGGAAGTGATAGGAGCCAGTATATGATTTCAACCTTAGTAATAACTTCCAGAGACTCTAGGCATATGTTGCATGTCATTTGTAATGGGCAAGTTTCCTGTATAATTTAACTGCCTTTTCATTATGAGTGCTATTTGAGGAGACTGGCAATATCTGCAGGGAAATCTTAGAAATTTTAGCTCTCTGGAATGTTTCACTCACTGGATTAGTATTTACTCAGATTTTGATCCATTAATTTACTTCCTTAAGGCCTCAGTCAGACAAGGGAAGTGCCATGTGGGATCTGACATTCAGATAAAATCACTACATGTGTTTGTTTGAAGGTAATTATTGAAGTAAACACAGTTGACATTATTCCGGTGTGTCAGGTGCAGGATATACACACACATATATATATATATATATATATATATATGTACAAATGTATGTGTCTTGGGAACAATACATCTTTGGTGCATTAAAAACTCGGTAAATAAAAATACTTGATATTTACACACAGGATAAAAAAAATCAAGTTTTCTTTTGAAGTTCATGAAATCCTTCCAAAACTTTAATTGGTAGACAAAAATGAATCTCATCTATTGTTTTTGAAGGAAAATTAAGTTCATTTTCACATCTGGAAAGTCATGAATGAAATAAGTCTATTATAACATAGGTTTTTGTTCACATGACATCAGATTCATACTACTAAATTAGTCAGTATTCCTGAGTCTTCATTTCTCATTCTGAAAGTGGAGATAAGACTAATTATATTTACTTTCTTCTTTTAAATAGGATGTTATGAGGTGTAAATAAGGTAATATACTTAGTACTTAGCACAGTGTCTAGCACATGGATTATGCTAAAAATTGTTGCTATTAATCTGAAATCTAACACAGATGGCAAGATTTCATATCCTTAATGTACACAAAGAACTTTGAGTCAAAAGATATTTAAGGAGACCCATGTGAGGTGTAGCCTAGGATATTTTGTAATATTTGTTTACAGAGTATACTTATTTAATCACATGCTAGTCAGGAAGCTTGTTTTACAATTTTGACTCATGTTTTGAAATACCCGGAAACCCCACTGAATTGTTTGCTATGATGTGCTCCATGTAATAATGTTTCTTTGTAGCCTTGGTAGTTGCTAGCTGTGAATTTTGGTTAGAATCTATTGACCCTGGTTGTGTTAATTGTTATGTGTATATGACTGATCACTTGCTGATTTTATGGGAACATGAGTGGAATGGTTGTTCACTTCGCAAGAGATCAAAGAACTCTGATGCTGCAACATGAGACAGGATTGTTAGGCTTTCCTGATCACCTGTGTAGGCACTACTCTGCTGCTTGAGGTGTGAAGCTTTGCTGACATTCTAGAATCTTAAAGGCAGTGATCAAAACTTCAAAAATTTGCCTTTTGTAGAATCATTTCAGAAGTAGAAGGGTTGAAGTTAACAACAAAGGTGTCACAGTATGCTATTGGGAACAGTTTGGGTAGAATAATCCTACTTGGAGACTATGTTTGTAAGGAATAATTTGAAAGTGATAACCACTTAATGATCTGTTAGTTTATAGTGTTATCTACTAATTTGTTATTTGACGCCAAGAATTAAGGTAATATTGGCAGCTTTAACAGAATTATAAGTAGATGTAGCATTTGCTAATTGGTATTTTATATCAGTACCACATTTAGATTTTTTTGTTGATTAAAGTCACCTTTGTTTCCTGCTCACAGAAATACAAGGAGTGTATTAAATATGGAAACTAATTATGGCTTGCTCAAGGCTTTTTAAGTTGCAGAGATTTCCTCTGATGATAGGAAGAACACAGTGAATTCAATTCAGACAATCTTTCCACAGTGGACTAGCCACACTAGTAAAAGAAAAGCACAGTTGGTTTTAGTTAGACAAATTCATTACTAATTGTTTTTAGGTACCTAATTTAAAAAATTGAATGTAGTTAAGGATTATGATGGTTTAGTAAAGTTCCAGTTGAAGAAGGGATGTGGAGAGCAGGAGAAATAGAAAAACAACTGGTTATCCAATATCAAATCCTCAGCCCTGAAAATATACACACAAGTCACATTATATGGACTGAGCAGATTGAACTATATATTTAGGAATACATATGCATGTATGGAAATTATGTGTTAAAAAGTTTATGAATTTGTAAGGGGGGATACATGGAGAGACTTAAAGGGAGAAATTCTGTTATTATATTATGATCTCAAATGGACATGGATAGAAGGAGAAGTTTATGAGACCTATCGGTCAGTATTCCAGCATCCATATTTCCCAATTAGATCCCATGAAAATCCTCCCTAGACCCCCCAGATTACTATCATTTAATTGAAAACCAATAAGTTTTCATAATTTCAGACGTCCCAACACAGGAGCACATATATGCATTTATGAACTGCACATGTAGTCCTTTAGGTTTACCAAATGATTCACTCTATCATTTTTTGGTACAATTGTTCCTAGTTTATTTCGTTTAAGTTATTGCTATCACCTCCCCAAGATTATGAACCAAGTAATACTATGGAGAGAGAATGTTGCATGGATCACTTGGGTCTCTGAGGGTCTTGAGAGTTAGACATTGACAGCATTTGCTCTGAGCTGCCAGTTTCCTATAATCAAACAGTCTTGAAGGTTTAAGCTAATCTCTAGAGCTGAGGACAGGCATGCATACTCCCCAGTGTCATAAAGACAGTGCCTTCCTTTATAACAAATGATAGACATTCTTTTTGCCTATTATAGATATTTTCTGCAATACAACTCCCTATGTGTGTGGGTATCACTTGCTCTTTCTGTGTCTTTTTTTTTTTTAATGTATCAGAGCATGGAGAACTACTTCAAATGCTGGCATTCTGATGACTGTTCTTATTAACAGCTGCTGTCTTTGACATAGGGGTCTCTTATTCTATTTGTATCAACAGATACATAACAGACCAACATGTTAACTTGATATAGTAAAATATTGTACCCTTTATAGTTTTAGTGGAGACACCATCCCAAGTCTCTCTGCTTAGCTCAGTCTATAGTATTATTTGACTACTGTTCCTCTAATTCTCTAGCTTGAAGTTTGTATGTGTGCGACAGCCTCCTTGGAACTTAGTTTATTCATCTACAAATGAAGAAGATATTTACTTTATGAGCTGTTCAGAACATTAGATAATATGTATCAGACTGTGCAAGGGAATGCACTGTTTTAGTAATTTCAATGACTAATGCTCTATCTTACATTAAGTTTCCTGTTGGAATGTGTGAATGCGCATTGACATGTTAAAATAATTGTAACAATCTATCATCAGGACACTAGCACATTCTTTTGAAATTAGAAAATAGAGGCAGAATTTGTTTTTTTTGAGATTGAAAATTAAGACAAAAGCTTAAAGTTTTTTTTCAGTGTTTCACAAATTTAAAGATGTAGGCATGTTAAGAAGCAAACAGATTACATCTCAATCGCAGTCCCCTCCCTATTCCCCCTCCAGTCCCACCCTCCCACCCTCAACCCCCCATCCTCTTCCCTTTTTTTCTTTTAAGTTTAAGGTATATCTTATTTCCCCCTACAGTTTCCCCTTTCAGTCCAACAAATGGCTCTTTCTCTTATAATAATAAATACAATACAGTACAACAGAGGTAATGAGGCCACAGTTATGAGGGTTATATGGCTTAATATACATTCCCAATGACCAGTCCATATGTATTTGGTACCTGACTTTAACATTCTACTACCTAACATCTCCATGAGTTTAAAGGTCTATATCTGACTCAACATTCATACTAACTTGCAACACAATTTTAAAAGTATCTTCTTAGATCTGTAACACTCTCTTGACTCCTAAACAACTCAAAATTGAATTATGAGACTCTAGCTATCTGTTCTTCAACCACCTCAGAGACCTGAGAGGGATAACTATATCTGATTTTATAGGAAGTACAGGGCCTGCAGCTTCCAAAACTAAGAAATGATGTACCAGTGGCTTCCTGGACAGTTCCCATTTTCTCTCCATACATTACAGCATCGATCTTCAGTCATTTGGCCCCGTTTCTCTGACAGACATTGATTGTAGAGCAGGGGTTATGAAGGACTTACCTACCCTGTCTTGGCAGAGCTAGGCTGTCAACTTACCTGCTTCCATGTTTTGTTCTTTTTGGACAGCATTCTGTCTACAGTTGGAGCAAGGGGCTTTTCCTACCAAGAGATAGGCTTGCGACTAATTCAATCATCTCCCACTGGAGATTCTTCGATGCTCATCTTCTACTTGGAGGAGAATAGGGGGTGCTGTCAGGAGTTGATATGTCTTGATATAAAAAAATATAAAGTTACGAAAACATCCTTGAATGCCATATTCTGCAGATCTCTTGAGGTTTTTGAAGAGGCCTTATCTATCTCTTATATTAGGGTAAGCAGATGTTGCTTGTCTCTTGCCGGTTTATTTCTGATTAGCTTAGAAAGTAACTATAAATGGCTGTCATAGTACCTAACTGAATGACCGGCTTACATAACCATTAGTTTGCATTTCTTAATTATCCTAAACAGTTTATGACAATTAGTAGTAAAAGGCCAAAACATCACATTTCATTTTTTTTCTTTACCTCCTAACCCTTCCATCCTATTTCTCTGGGGTGGGGTGTCCTTATATAACAGTCCCTCATCTCAGTTGAGAGGTCGTATGAGGGCCAAGAGCCTCTTCATTCATTGGGGATCTACGAAGCAGTACCATTAGTGAAAAGTGTCTCGTTGCCCGGGAGAGAGAACTACTAAACAAACAAACCAATAAGCATACAACAGATAAAAAAGACTAAAAAATAGAAAAAATATAACTAATATATAAAAAATAAATAAAGAATAAAAATTAAAAATAAGAAGTCTATGTCCAAGTTCCCTTTGGTGTGTTACTTGTAGTATCGATACCTTCTACTATATAGCTAAAATCCTACTATAAGTGAATAGATGTCATATGTGTCCTTCTGAGTCTGGGTTAGTTCACTCAGGATGAGCTTTTCTAGTTCCATCCATTTGGCTGCAAATTGCATAATTTCATTGTTCCTCGTAGCTGAATAATATTCTAACTTGAAGAAATAAAAAAATAAAGGGAAAAAAAGAAATGTCAAGTTTTGACCTCTTGCTATCAACCGACATAAACTGTTTAGGATAATTAAGAAACAGAAACTAATAGTCATGAAAACGTGTCATTTTGTTAGTTACTATGACAGTCTATCGCAATTATTTTCTAAGCTATTCAGAAATCAAGTTGCTAAGAGACAAGCAATATTTGCTTATCTAAATATAAGAGATAGATAGGGCATCTCAAAAACCTCAAGAGATCTGCAGAATATGGCATTCAAAGATGTTTTCTTAACTTAAGATTTTTTGATGTTGAGACATGTCAGCTCTTGACAGCACCCCCTATTCTACTCCAAGTAGATGAGCATCAAAGAATCTCCAGTGGGAGATGATTGAATTGGTGGTAAGCCTTTCTCTTGGCAAGAAAAACCCACTGCTTCAACTGTAGACAGACTTCTGTCCAAAAAGGACAAAACTTGGAAGCAGATAAGTCGACAGCCTAGCTCTGCCAAGACAGGGTAGGTAAGCCCTTCATAATTCCTGCTCTACAATCAATGTCTGTCAGAGAAACGGGGCCAAATGGCTGAAGACCGATGCTGTAATGTATGGAGAGAAAATGGGAACTGTCCAGGCAGCCACTGGTATGTCATTTCTTAGTTTTGGAAGCTGCAGGCCCTGCACTTCCTATATAATGAGATATATTTATCCCTCTCAGGTCTCTGAGGTGGTTGAAGAATAGATAGCTAGAGTCTCATAGTTAAATTTTGAGTTGTTTAGGAATCAAGAGGGTGTTCTGGATCTAAGAAGATATTTTTAAAATTATGAGGCAAGTTAGTATGAAAGCTGAGTTAGATATAGAACTTTAAACTCACGAGATGGTTAGATAGTAGAATGTTAAAGTCAGGTGCCAAATACATATGGACTGGACATTTGGAATGTATGCTAAGCCATATAACTCTTATAATTGTGGCCTATTTATTTCTGTTGTTTTGTATTATATTTATAGTTATAAGAAAAAGAACCATTTTTTTGGACTGAAAGGGAGAGCTGTTGGGGGGAAAAAGAAATACCTTAAACTAAAAAAAAAAAAAAAAAGAAAAGAAGGGAAGAGGATGGGGGGTTGAGGGGGAGGAAGGTGGATGGGACTGGAGGGGGGAGTAGGGAGGGGATTGTGATTGAGATGTAACTTGAAGAAATAAAAAGTTAATTATTTAAAAAAAACAAGCAAACAGAATTCATAAGTGAAAATCCATGGATGTTTATAGCTATGTTCAAAATACTCTTTATTTGTAAACAGAAACTAAAAGTGGGAAGTTGATAGGAATGTTCCTATACAGAGTTATTGTTTATGTCTTCATTGACTTCAAAGAAGACCACCCCCCTAACTAACATCCCTTACAGACGTTGGTTGGTCTTAATTCTGTCATCATATGTTGCATATTTCTAATGGTGTAGAGGCAGGTGATGGAGCACATGTATGACAGTGGGAGCTGAGAATATAAATAGGTAACTTATTCCATAGAGTGATTTCTCATATATACACTAATGAAGTTTATTTTTTATAAGCAATCCATGGCTATGTGGATTCTGTTAAGAACAATAAATAGATATGTATATATATATATATATATATATATATATATATATATATATATATCAGATCCTTCCTCGTAGCCAACAGCACTCCTGTGTTTGCTCCAAGGTCCAAATATCCTCTTGACAAGAGATTAGATCAGTTGCGAACATTTTTTGCTCTCCTGCATGACTTCTTTAGTAAACACAGTTAATCTACCTCAGACCAGATGTGTTAACTCTTTGCTCTCCAAATACTACGGGAAGAAAAAAATACCTGCAACTTCAGTGTTATATTTACAATGAATCCTGATGGCTTCATTAAAATTGGCAGAATATTTTATTGACACAATCTGGTAAGACTAGAGATATCAGTCTATGTATACAAGTGAAATTAAAGAATAAAAGTGAGCAGTTTTATCCAAGGATGTATAGATACAGGTATCGTAATCAAGATGTGAATCTGGATTTTCCTTAATAAACCATGAACTTCCCATGTACCACACTGATCTCAAAACACCATCACTTCAAATCTAATGTATGTCAAGCGCTGATGGGAAACTTGAGACTTTTTGTCAGTGTCTGAGATAATTCAGTTGTCCCCACAAGCTTCAACAACCCTGACAGCCTTCTATTATTTTGAGGGAGCAGATGCTGAATCTCTAAAAGGTACCACAATAACTCTTGTTTGTTGACACTACAATGTTCAGAAAGTGAGTCTAGCATGACAGAATCCTTTAAACTCTGTACAACTTATTTCATGTACCATTTTACTCACTTGAAGTAACATAAAATGGCAGTTACCAAATAAGAAATGTTAAAATTCTTATAATCAAGAGGATAGAGAAAAGAATGCCTTGTGAACACCTAGAGAATAATAGAACTCCACTCATGTGTTCAGGCCAAACTCTATATTCAAGCAGCAGGCAGGAGTTGAATGAGATTCTCAAAGTACAAGTGCCCTGACTTGTTGAAGTTAAGGACCTCTTTTTCCTTGAGAATGTCTTGTTTCTTTTTCCTTTTCTCTCTTGCCAGCAAACACTTTTTATCACTTTTGTATTATATGTTAAGCACTTCGTCTGTTAAATTTTCTCTGCTTTTATGTTCCCAACAACACAAACGTGATAGGCTACTGTACACATTCTACTTCTACCCTGTTTTTGATGTAACAGAACAGTTTGACTGCTAGAAATGAAGCAATAGGTTTGTTATCCTTGTATCTGTGTTTAGGAGGTAGTAGGTGGAGGATAAATAGCAGTTTTCAAAATTTGAAAACAATCTGTCTCCTGGTTATTAAAATGCTTGAACGTGTGATTTCAGGTTTCTCTTGAGTAAGTGTTCATTTTGGCTGTGGGTTGACAGTGTTCTTACCTTGTATATGAGAGGTTTTTTTCTTGGTTTTCTTTTTGTAAATCACATGGATTGAAACATTTATAAATGAGAAATTACATGTTTATAAAGATTAAAATTATGGATTTAGGTATTTATATTTTTATATAGGTGATTGATTGCATGGGTTACCTTCAAGTTCTTTGAACACATGCTATTTTTTATGCTAGGTTGTATTCAATAGAATTAAAAAACAACCATTAAGATTTCAGAAATGTAATATCCTAAAATATTAGTTGTTGAGATATTTTGATTGTTCAAATTAAATCCCCACAATTCAAGTGTATGATGATTCAAATTTGAATATAGCCCTAAGGGGTAATAGTAAGATTACGTCTTAGTCTTTGTTTTATGCAAAGCCCTTCATAGAGAAGTAAAGGAATTTAGATGGGTATGCCTAAAGTTAAGAATTGTAAGCGAATGACTTCAGGTCTCATTGCCATGAGTTATGTCTTCTGCTTGCTCTTTCTTTGACAATTAAGTTGTTGGATTTATTTGTGTAAATTGTTTAGCTTCATGTTCTTAATTGTGAAATGTGTCCTCTTCTGTTTCAAATTGCTATTTCATAAGGTCACATCCAGGAACGAATGATCTGATGTCTGGAATACTTCTCCCTGACACTACCCATGGCTAGTCTCTATTCATTCTTTCCATCTCAAAGATGTCTCTTGGTAATGCCTGTTCCTTCTATACTTCATCTATACCATTACTGGCCCTGCTTCCCCACTCATAACAGTGGTGTGACACCCTGTTGTGTGATTACAACTGGTGGATCCTAGGAATGGGAGTAAGGCAGGAATTGCCGGTGGGGGGGGGGTGGAGACCTTAAGTGGGGGTGAGAACCTGAGAAACAGACTTCTCTTGAGACAGCTTCAGTGAGACAGTTCATTTAATTGGGGCAAGCAAAAGTTATTTAAGCATTTGGGGGTTGATCTGGGGCTATGGGTGAGTGTATATCATTGGCCAGGGCCAGGGTGCTGAGGATGCTCCATTTGCATAAGGAGAAATTCCTGGTGCTTCTGGACTTTATCTTATAAGGGGAAAAGAAGTTTAACCTGGCTGCCATGCTACTTGAGCTTCTTAGGAGGGCAAGGGTGGAGACACAGTGCTATGTGCACTGGGTCATGCAGGCCCAAAGTTCTGGCGGGGAATGATCCTACTTCTGCTGATCAAACCCACTCTTGTTCCAAGCCAGCTCCCCCATGGTTCCTTGGCCCCACACATGTACATGTTCTATCCCACTCCCCTGGCATGCACTATCATATCTTATCATGTCACTGATTTCATTCATAGCACTCTGTGAAATTATCTTGCTAACATGTCTCTTCATCTCTTTTTCCTTTTTTCTGCATAGAACATCTTTCATTAAGTAAATAAAACTTGTTTTCTCCTTGTTTATGCCTTCTATGATAGTATACAAAATTGCATGTGATAAAAAAGCATTGAATAAATAGAAGCAAGAATGAAGACAGGTGTCCAGTGTATGTTTTTCTATTATGATCAAAAACAGTTAAGGTGGTTTCCTTAGTAAGAGAAAATTTCCTCTTTAACATCTGATCTATTAAAGTACTGGCTGAGTGTTGTGTTGAAGATAGAATAAACATAGCCGAAAAAGGGGGCCAAATTTGCAATTTGTAAAAGGAAATAACCAAAGAATGGCTTGTTATACCCAGTACAGGACTTAATTTAGAAATCTGATTACTCACGGGCTTGAACAAGAGCTGACAAGGAGATAAAACTCCAGCCAAGGAGGAGACTTCATTTCTTCCTTTGTAATGAGACACCTTGAATCCAGCTCAACCTGCTATGAATTAAATCAATTAAAGGCCATCTTTCATGACTACTGCTATTTTCCTGTGAACATATATGTGAGGAAAACTTACTGTTAATAAGTTTGTTCAGTCCAATCCTCATGGGGAAGAGTGTTTTGACAGTTGAGAATTCTCAGCTACTTAACCATTTAAAATAGGATACCTCTATTCTTGGATCAATATGTGTATATAGTTAGAGAAGGATAGAAGGAAATATCTTTTTGTGTTCTTTGTCTTGACAGGCTAGTTGACTGAATACTTTCCTGGAGGAGGCAGCTATGTTAATAACATCAGATCTGGAATCTAAGTAACAAATTCAATCTTGCCCAATCATTGACTATGATTATGACTCAATTTCCTTTGCTAGAAGAAGATGATATGGTGATAGGGTTATTTATTGAATTGGACACACACACACACACATACACACAAACACATAAGCACACCAATGTTCAACATAAGGCAAACACATCTAAATAATGAGTAAAATACTGCTTTCAAGTCAACAGCTGCAATAATTTGAATGTGTCTCCCAGGTCCATGTATGTGTTAACTTTTTTTTTTAAAGATAATATATTTATATCACCTCACCTCTGTCTTTTTTTTTTTTTCTCCAGGGAGTTTGCTATGAGATTATGCTGTGTGTTAGGCTTTTAGTCTCTAGTGCAATGATGTTGAGACTTGAGACCTTTTAGGACTGATTAGGGTTTGTGGCTCTTGGCTTATAAATGAATTAATACTGAAATGATGATAATTGTTTGATGAACAAGGAGGAGCCCCACATAAACCTTTTGCCTCCAGTTGGATAATGCAACCTGGAGGTCCTCATGCAATAAAAGCCTCTGGCTTCTGGTATTCCAGCCTCTAGTCTGTTCTTTTCAGGCTGAATAGTCTTAGGAATTCTCATGTAGTGGCATACAATTGACTTAGTAATTCAGAAATGGAAATCAGAAATGTGATGGAGTGCATATGTGATCTCTCTGTGCTTTTGAAGCTGGGATCTTTGAAGTAAAGGTTTCTGCTATTTTCCAAGAACTCTGAAGGAGTAGGAATTAAGATGGGACTTTGATATCCTAGTGAATATGTCAAGTGGCAGGAGAGGGAGTTCTGGATCACAGAAAAATGAATCAGGCTGCTGGGGTAGCATGTGGGACTACAGTATTTGACAGCAATTACTAAATATTGCTAGTTTTCTGTAGTTCAAAGGAGTGTTTGAAATATATTATTTTTTAAAATAAAGGACTTGCATTAAAAATCTTATCTTTGTGGTATATTAATGTGGACAGAATGAGAAAAGCAATTTAAGTACCTTTGTTCTTTGAGGTTCCCATTTGTTTGGAGAGAGAACTTAATTTTTTCTTTCAAAATATCAAATAAGCAGTAGCATATTATATGAAGAATTTGAAATGGTTTGTGTTTTTTAACCTCTAAAACTTCTAGGACAGAAAAAAGTATATAAAAATATGTTACATACATAGAAACACGTAAGTTTTTGCCATGTTCAATCATCTTCTTCTCAAGTAGTTGAGAAGAGAGGTAAAAAAGACATGTGGCTAAAATGATCTTACTTTATTTTTGTTTTATGTATAGGAGTATTTGCCTGCATGTATGCCTGTATATAGTAGTGTATGTCTGGTGCCCACAGAGACCAGAAGAGGACATCAGACCCTCAGGAACTGGAGCGACACGCGGTTGTGATTTTCCAAGTGAGTGCTGGGGCTCAGACTTGAGTCCTTGTCAGAAAAGTATCTGTTCTTAAACACTGACCCATGTCCTCAGCTCCCATACCTCATTTGTAAGTACTTGTAAAAATTTTAATAGATAGTATAGCTCTTACTACCACAGGGTTTTCTTTAGGGATGTTGCTTAACTCATAGAACTTTATGATTTATTTCCATCAGTCATTTCTGTAAGTCTCTAACAGTGCATTTTCTGAGAAGTGGAGACACAAGCTCACAAGAGACCTAATACTTTAAAAGATGACTCTCATAATGAGCACAATTTGGGGAAGATAAAGGATGTTGATCATTAGGAGTCTCATAAGGTTTTTAGTTTAATTGAAGTATTCCTTAATTTATACTTAGGTAAGTTAAATTTTAGCATTATTTTAACTTCACACAGAATTCTCTAGGCATTGGTGATCCAAAAGTAAATAAAAAAGGTCCTTTAGGAAACTCAGTTTGGGAATGGAAGTGAAACAAAGTAAAACAAAACACCGAAACAAAACAAACCCAAAAGCACAACACAAAACAAACAAACAAAACTTTGAGACAGACATTACAAAATATTCTTGAGTAATTCCCATTGTCACATTCCCTTTGAGTGGACATAGCAGTCTGAATAGGCAGGTATATCCAAGGTCTGGCAAGCCATCTGTGGATGGATAAATACCTCCTCTGAAAGTTGTTGTTAGCAAGTTCTGGCAAGATGGCTCAGCTGTTTGTATGATTACCAGCACCCACAGATGGACTCATAACTGCATAACTCCAGTTCAAGGGGTTTGGCACCCTCTTCTGACTTCTGTGGGTACGAGGCATATATGTGGTGCACATATATTTATGCAGGTAAAATATTCAGACACAGAAAATAAAAATAAATTTGTTACAAAAAGTTACTGAAAGTAGTATCTATAGCTGTGAGTTATGTATTAAGATTCTGTGATAGTATGGGTTTATAGAGATCTACATACACAGTTTCCCTCTACAGCCCTTCATAACTCTATTCTCTGGTGTTTTGGTGTTACTAGGATTGCATTTACTCTTTTTCTGCTCCAAGATATTCCTAGCTGTAATGGTGGTTGGGAAGCTAGTATTCTTTGGCTATAAGGATTGATTGTTTTGGATGAGTTGTGAGCAGATTTTTTTTTTTTTTTTTGCATCACCTCAGCTGCAAACCACAAATCTGTTTTGATGCATATAAGGTTTGTTATGAACTTTATTGATGAAGTAAATTTTACTGATAAATGTCTTTTTCTTTCCAAGCTATTCCAGTCTTTAGTTTTACTGAATATGGGTTAGCTTAATGTTTGCTGACTGTGTTCTTTCTGTTCTGACCCACAGGATTGCCTCTGCTGCTCCTGACACCAGTCTTAGATGTTTACCTGCCAGGGACAGGCTGTTCTTAGTAATCCTTCTTGCATGTTTGGAACTTATCATTATATTCTCAGGTTAATGTAAGAATGTGCCTTTAATTTCTTAATGCTATTTGTATCTTTTGGATTTTCATTAAAGCTTTGAGTTAATTGGAAGATTATTACATCTTAGTGCTTACTTCTCAAGTTCCTAAAAGTAATTTACATCACTTAATAAAATTCTACTATTTTCTTCAAATAGTTCTTTTACTCCGACAGGAGTTTGAAGGTGTTTTTCAGCAGCAGGTATGGTGAAGCAACTTGTAACTTGCAATTATCAAATTTGTGAACTCAAGGACTCACCCTCCCATTTCATCTTGTCTTGGTCTGTTTGTATTGCTGTTACAAAATACAAGAAAATGAGTAATGTATAAAGAACAGAGATTTCTCACATATCTGAAGAGAAGAAAGTAGAAGTTGGATTTCTAACAGGTTTTCATCCTATGAGGCCCATGGCCTCTACTTCCCATGCAGAACCTAGTAGCTGTGTCCCAACATGGCTGAAGTCAATATGGAGGAGCTATGTCCTGAGTTTATAAACCTCTAATTCATTCATTTGATGGAGCCCTGTGATTTAATCATTTCCCTAAAGGGCCTGACAGTAACACCACAATGGGGGATTAAGTGTCGAGGTAAATTTGGGAGAGGGCATATTCAAACTATATCTCAACTGGATTGTAATCATCTTTATAAGATTAGGTTTTAGAAAGCAGTTTCATATAAGAATCTTTTTTGATCCTCTCAATTATTGTGAAGTAGATGCTCCCATAAACTACATTTTTACAGACAGCTTCTACCTAAGATGCTCTTTTATCACCATTGATGTGTCTTTAAATCCTGAACATTCTTCCAAGTCAGTTAAAATGTTACCTCTTCCCCATAGACTTTCTTGATCTTCCCAGCTCACTGAAGGAAGTAATCTCACCTTTTAGTTCCCTTTATTTCTGTCTTGAAAGGGGAAGGAATATTTCATATTTTATGTCTTTCTGAGACTAGATATCTATAGCACTGGTGCTTGCTAAATAGATGTCATGAAAAAAGGCCACAGGCTTAATGTTTATCTCAGGGTTGTATGAGTTTCAGAAATAAGGTTTTAACAGCACAGGTGCTAGTCCACATGGAAAATCTCAGAATCTCAGATACCAGGCAGAAGCAGTCACTTGATAATGAAATCCATGTTTTTATTCCTAGAGTTCCCACTCCTATTACATTACCTCCTTGCTGTGCAAAACCCAGCATGATTATAAGTGGCCCTAGGTGAAAAGAATATTAGAAATGTCATGTGTGTGAAAAGTTCTCATTTCAATTTCCCTGTTTCTTATGTTCTTTCCCTTTTACAAAACTGTTGTTTCTAACAAAATCCCAAACTTTGATTATACCAATAAAGGCTCATGAGCCAGATGATGCGGTGAAAGCCTGCTAGCTCAGAGAGGCTGAGAAAGCACCCAGATGACCTTCCTCCTCAGCCAACATCCTCAAAAGAATACTCCTTCCCCTTGTCATCTCAAAAAGCCTCAGACTGAATCTCCCTCCCTTCTACTCCTGTGCATCTCTCTATCTGTCTTCACCTCATGATTTCTTTTTATTCTCTTTTTGTTTCTACATTCACTCCCTGTCAAATGGTTGCTTATTCTGCCTCTTGACCTATGATTGACTTTATTTAATCCTGTTTACAATATTCAAGCAGAAATCTCTTGGATTAAAGGTGTGTGCTAGGGCTGATCCACACCAAAACTAGAAACAGGTTTTTCTAGTGAACAACACATTCTTGAGGTTCACAGTGTGATCAAATATCCTGCAACACAAAACTGCATGCTGTGTGTGTGTCTGTGTGTGTGTGTGTGTGTGTGTGTGTGTGTGTGTGTGCTGCTATTACTCCTTTTTAGATTTTAACAGGATTTCTTGGTGAAATCTACTAGTTCATATATGCAGCTTTTTAACTTGATGATTAAAAGAGGATTTAGACTAAATTTTATTTTATTAAAAGAAAAAAATGTTTGCATTGTGGGTTATACAGATTCTTCAACAGCAGACATGTTTACTCCTGTTGGTTCATAACACGTAACTATATAAGGTGTGGATGCTGGTCTTTCAAATAAAGCCTAAAGCTCTGTGATTGAGTGGACAGATAGTTGTGACAGAAGCCCTTTATTTTTTTATTTTTTGTAGGTTGTAATAAACAGGATGCACAATTTCTTTGTGTTTTTGAGTTCAGAACATGTTTGTCAATCTGAAGACAGAGTCATAATCAAGAATTAACATTTAATAATATCAGTGTTTCCAACTCTCACAAAGCTTATAAAGAAAAGAACATCAGAAATTTCATTCTTCAGAAAATCTAATAGGAAATCATGATATTCTGCTTCTGTACAGATAATAAAAATAGAACAGAACCCTGATTATAGGGGAAAGACCGTGTAGCTATTTTATGTCCCAATTTAGCTTTTATTTTGTTGTAATCTTTGATCAACACTGGTCTCTTTCCCTTTTCTCCCCAAACAGAAAGAGGTCAGCATAAACCTGCTTGTCAAGGATCTGACAGAACAGATTTACTGTGCAAGTTAGACTTGGTTGAAGTGTTTTCTCCTTACATTTTGCCTTAGGTGTAAAGTTTTTTCTCTGTACATATATATGTATATATACCATTTTATTTCATGAAAAAAATACAAATATAAAGCACTTAGATTATTGCAAGAACTTTGAGGGTACTTCAAAATCTTTGATGTATGGTTTGCTAGCTTGAAAAAAATTAAGGGAGAATGAATAGCTTGCAGAGGAGAAGTGTGAGGATAACTAGGAAATTAATGTGTGAAGTCAGACATCTGAAGGCTTAATGGATATATTCATAGAAAATAGAACAATTATAAGTGCATATTTTTATGTGGACTTTTATTTCTACTAGGCTTTAAATAAAGCTATGTCTATGCATCAAAAGTCATGAATATTGAAGCATTTCTTTTTTATATACAGGTCAAGAGAAAAATATCTTTCATCCTTATTACCTAGGTGATCCAGGTTAATTATTTTTCTGACCTAAATCTTCTGGTAAATGACTTTAATTATCCAGTTAACCTTGCATGTATAACAAAGTTTTAGCAAGACAGAACCAGAAGAATATGATTTTTAAATGTAAGATCAGTCAAACCATTTATTGGTATGCTGTGATTCAAAATACAAAGAATGACAACTGCTTAATTTAACTTGCATTAACTGGATCCTTTGGCCAAAATCAGCTCAGCAGCATCTGGTGACCAGGAATCTCAGAGAAGCTGATCAAATGTGTACGGCTCATATCTGTTCCTTTCTAGATTTTTTGAGCTCAGTTGCTTGCTATACCATTTTTTATTATGGATCTATACACTATATATCTTAAAACAGCAGCAGACTTTGCTTTCCTCATGGTTCTGGACATTAGAGTATACAAGTCATATCAGGAGGACCATGGTGTCTCTGAATGTTCAGTGAGACTTTGTCCTGTCCCTTCCTAGATTCTAATAGATACTGTCAGTATTGATATTCCTTGACTTATATGTGGATTTCTCAAACTCTATCTCTACAATTTTCATAGTATTTTTTCTTCACATGACTTTTTT
Organism: Lophiomys imhausi; assembly: GCA_907164525.1. NCBI lineage: Eukaryota > Metazoa > Chordata > Mammalia > Rodentia > Muridae > Lophiomys > Lophiomys imhausi. The sequence continues at coordinate 8,921,281 of CAJQZJ010004752.1, forward strand.
TCTTATAGGGAAAGACCTCACTTAGACTAAGGTTCTACTCTGATCCAGTATGAACTAATCTTAATGAATTAATGTGCGACAACATAATTTCCAAGAGAGGTCATAGTCTGGTGTCCTGAGGATTGATTTTAATGCATCTATTAAAAACAGAATTTAACTCTTTTTTTAAAAAAAAATATTAGCCGGGCAGTGGTGGCGCACGCCTTTAATCCCAGCACTTGGGAGGCAGAGGCAGGCGGATCTTTGCGAGTTCGAGGCCAGCCTGGTCTACAAATTGAGTCCAGAACAGCCAGGGCTACACAGAGAAACCCTGTCTCGAAAAACCAAAAAAAAAAAAAAAATTTATTACTTCAAGTTACATATCCTTCACAGTGCCCTCTTTCTATCCCTCCCAGTCCCACCCTCTCACTCTCTCACTCTCTACCCGCTATCCCTTCTGTTCTACTCCTCTGGAGTGGAGTGTCCCTATATATCAGTCCCTTGCCCCAGTTCAGCAGTCATAAGAGGGCTAAGAGCTTCCTCATATACACCGGGGCCCCACATGGCAGCACCATTAGGATTTAACTCTTAATAAATGGCTATGTTTATTTTCAAGCTAGGAGTCTTACCTGGCTTACCACCACTGAAGACTTCTACATTGTCACACTTAATGACAATTTTCCTGTCTTTGTAATAGCCCACTTTTCCATGGCATGGTCATGGTACTACAAGTCTGAGAGCTTTTCTCTCTGCTTGTGATCATTCCTGTGATATAGAACTGGTGTTTGTCTAAGTGGACAGAAACTTCAACTTTAAATGACTGTTCCTATAACTATGCTGTATCAAGGCTGATCTGATAAGATAAAGCTATACCATTCTTTGACTCCTTCACTTTCATGCACTATGGTCCTACTAGAGTTTTCCAGATTTTAACTTTTTTCTTTTTAGTAGATTTCTTAATTTAACATCCATGTCTCTGCCTTCAACTAGTATTGTATGTATGTTAATAGTTGCCTCATTTGTATCTCTGTCTTATATTTTATGTCTCAACAGTCTACCAGACAGTCCATAGAGATGAGCCTCAGGTTCAAGTTCAGGGTTCAGGTACTTCTCTTGTTCTTCTCCTCCTCCTGTTCTTGCTCCTTCCCCTGTTCCTGCTCCTTCCCCTGTTCCTCCTCCTCTCCATGTTCCTCCTCCTCCCCTTGTTCCTCCTCCTCTCCCTGTTCCTCCTCCTCCCTCTGTTCTTCCTCCTCCTCCTCCTTCTGAATCTCCTCCTCCCCATTCCTCCTCTTCTTCTTATCTTCCTTTCTTCCTCTTCCTTTTCCTTCTCCTCTTCTCTTGCTCTTTCTTCTACTTCTCTTCTTTTTTCTTTTTCATCTACCTTCTTCTTCTTGCTTCTGCTTCTCCTCTTCCTCACCAATCAAACACAGATTTTTCTTGGAAGCAGAAATGTAAGTCTCCCTCTGAAATCTTGTTTGTGGTAAGCCTATGCATATTCTGCAGCTCATTAATTCATATCCATTCAGCTTTTTCAGCAATTGTCTTACCCTTTCTAACCATACAATTGCTGAACTATTTTGAGACATTCCTAGATCATCACAGTGTTTCCTAGTTGAATAACTGTCACAGACAGTATTTAGGGTGATAACTTTAAAATTGCATTTATGAATATACTTCTTCATTTCTTAAAATTGATCATCAGCACCTGTTTCAACTAGAATGAACTGTATGGTTGGTACAGTATGTTAGTTCAGATTCTTATGCCTCTTCTAAAGTTTAGAATAAGTTTCTGACTTACTTTCTCCTGCCAACATATAAATGAGCTTCTTAAATTTTTTTCTGAATTATACTCCCTAAACAAATCTACATAATGGTGGCTCCTAGATTGTATTCTGTGTGAAAATATTTTGGGAGATTCTGATTACTTGAATTCAAATTTTCATATTTATTAGTCAATATAAGATCACAATTCTCCTTTGACCAGTGCATAATTGCTTAGGAAAATTAATTGCATTGGTATAGTTCTTTTGTTTCACTTGGAAGTGGATTGAAGCTGGACTAATGACTGGTCAGCCAGGATTTCCACTGATCAATTACTGATATGTATGGCCTAAGAATTACTACTCAAAAGTGGTTTCATTTCAAATAGAAAAGTGCTGTACTGAATGGTAAACAGTGGAAATGATGGAAGCTGTCTGGAAACTGAACTGAAAATCAGCTAATCAATCACCAATTTGGGGCTGTCATAATGACTGCATTACCTGAGTGAACTAAAGTGTCATGAAATGGAGCTTGGTTATATGTACTGTCTGACCTCTGTATTGTCAGTTGTACAACAGTTTGATTGATTATTCTGTAACTGGCTTAAACTATCTGGAAAATGATCAATTTTCTGTCATGTCTAATCCTGTCCATATTACAATGCAGGCAATTGCTTTGACTGCATTATGTGTAGGTTTCCATCACTGGTGAAGAAGGTCACTGAAACTGGATAAACATGCAGTCTCCTCATCATGTGGATAAGGATGGTTTAGAATTTAACATCACCTTAAAAATGAATCATTTAATTTAATCAGAGTATCTGTAGTTCAAGTGGTCGTACTTCTCTCAAGTGCTCAAAGAACCTGCTTGTATCATTTTAGCATGTTCATCACTGATTTTTAAAACTGTGTTTTCTAAATATACTCTTTGTTTTGTCACCTGAATAAATTTACTCTTCTCTCTTATTCTTGGACTATATTTTAGGTAATAAGAATTAATTCTTAAGGATCCAAGATGGCACTGTCCATAGAACATCATTTCTGAGTGGTAGGTGAGTGGCATTAGTCACTGAGGAGTGAATGTGAGGTCCTGCAGGCGACTCTGACACACAGAGAGTGTCTAAATTCCCACGGAGAAAACTGAGATGGTCACCATGCAAAACAGCTCATACAGTTCCCAGGAACACCACCCTGAGGTCAGCTAGCTTGGTCACCTGTCTGGAGAGGAGTTCCAGCCAGAGCAGATCTAGCCCACAATCAGATACAGCCCATGGCTCCAGCCACAGATCAGCGACTGGGCCTGTCTGCCTGATCTCCAACCTGCACTCAGACCTGTACACCCAACAGGAAAAAACAAAGTAAGATTTACTTTCTGGAGTTCCAACATGGAGGCACAGCGTGCACTGTAGCTGAGTGGCAGAGACCAAGCCCAGCCTCAGCAAAACCATTAGGAGCCAAGACTGACTGCAAACAGAGTCCACGACTGTGTGTTCTCCAAAAACATTGGGGTAGGTCACTCATCCTAGTACCCATGCTTTTGAGGCCGTCAGTAACAGACACAGTGAGGCTGGCACCCTTCTTTTGTGGATTTCCCTGCCTGTAAAGTCCATCTAGTTGATGAACCAGAATGATTGTGCCAGGGAGGGGAGAACACAGGCCCAGCCATAACTCTACCTACTTTTCTGAGGAGTCCTGCCAACATTCAGGTCCTCACAGGATAGTGCCCTCCCCATTCTAATCCCCTGTATGTAGGTCCAATTGGGTCAAAACCAATTGAGGAGAGCAGCAGTCACTCTCTTAGAGCCAGTATATTATAGGAACCTACCCACCATCTGGAGGTGGACACCAGGATCCCAAGATAACACAATCCCCAGAACAAGGAGTTTTCCTAAGCACCAAGGTCAACTGACATCAGAAACAGACAACACCAAGATCAATCAGATGACAAAAATCCAATGCAAGAACATGGTAAAACAAAACAAAAAAGCAACATGATGTCTCCAGAACCCAGCTATAATGCTACAGACAACTCTGGACATCCTAACAGATTGAAACAAAGGAAAATGACCTTAATCCTACACTTATATTAATAATAGAAGGCTTAAGGGAGGAAATAAAATATCTCAGACAGCAACAACAAAATACTGCAAAACAGGTGATAGAAACGAATAAAGCACTTAAAGGAATGGAAGACCTGAAAAGGGAAGTTGAAGCAATAAAGAAAATACAAGCCGTGACATTCATGGAACTGGAAAACCTTAAGAAAAGAAAAGACACAAAAAACTAGCATCACCAACAGAATACAAGAAATGGAAGAGTCTCAGGCACAGAGGATAAAATTGAAGAAATTCACACATCCGTCAAAGAAAATGTAAAATCTAAAAAAGTCCTGACATAAAACTTTCAGGAAATCAAGGACACAATGAAAAGATGAAATATCAGCATAATAGGAATACAAGAAAGAGAAGATTCCCAGCTCCATGGACCAGAAAATATGTTCAACAAAATCATTCAAGAGAATTTCCCAAAACTAAAAAAACAGGTGCCTATAACTATACAAGAAGCTTATGGAACTCCAAATAGATTATACTAGAAAAAAATATCCTCCTGCCACATAATAATCAAAACACTAAATGTACAGAACAAAGAATGAGTATTAAAAGCTGCTAGGGAAAGGGTCAAGTAATATATAATGGCAAACCTGTCAGAATCACACCTGACTTTTCTTCAGAGATGTTAAAAGCCAGAAGGGCCTGGACAGATGTTTTGCAGACCTTAGTTTTTTAGTTGTCTCTCCCTGGCAATGAGACACTTTTCACTGGTGGTACTGCCTCGTAGACCCCCAGTGTATGAGGAGGCTATTGGCCCTCATATGACCTCTGAACTGGGGTGAGGGACTTATATAGGGACACTCCACTCCAGAGAAGTGGGATGGAATGGTTAGGGGGTAAAGAAAAAAAAATGAAATGTGAAGTTTTGGCCTTTTGCTACTAATTGTCATAAACTGTTTAGGATAATTAAGAAATGCAAACTAATAGTCATACAAGCCTGTCATTTTGTTAGGTACTATGACAGTCTATTATAGTTATTTTCTAAGCTAATCAGAAATCAAGTTGCTAAGAGACAAGCAACATTTGCTTATCCTAATATAAGAGATAGATAGGGCCTCTTCAAAAACCTCAAGAGATATGCAGAATATGGCATTCAAAGATGTTTTCTTAACTTTAGATTTTTTTTTCCTTATCTTTATTTACTTTCTTTTAAATTCTGGAGCTATATATTTTTATTTGCCTGTCTACCATGCTCATTAATCGTCTTAGTTAATTATGCTTTTCAGTCATTTTTGAAAGATTTCCTAGATAAAACATTTACAATTCTTTGTTTATCCTTTCACTTTTCTTTCTTTTGGGAAGAAACACATTTTGTTTCATGCCATGCCTCCCTACTCTTGTGCCTCTCAAAACTTTCACAGCTGTTTCATCAACATCCCATGTGCCTCTTTCTAATGAGTCTCCTCTCCTCTTGACCACTTTTCCTAGGAATAAGCACAATATTCATTACTGCGTAAAGAATAAAAACAATATGTGTGTTACACAGAGAGGGGGGGAGAGAGAGAGAGAGAATGGAATAATGTGTGTGTGTTTGAGACAAGGTCTTACAGTACAGCCCAGGCTAGCCTCAAACTCTGGATCCTTCTGTCTTTCTAAGAGTTGGAATGACAGGCTGTGCCACCACACCCACTGATACCTTCACCGTTTTGTAAAATTATGGCAAAATTCCAAATTTCTTTGTTTTTATACTTCTCAAAGTAGCTTCACACTTTAATAAACTCCTTCTTCAAGTCCACTGCTCATATTATTCATCTACTCCAAGAGGAAATCCATGTCCCAAACTCTATTCCAAGTCTTTCAACAGTTTCTAATCTTTTTCTAATTTCTTCCAGCATCATTTTCAGAATTTTAGTACTAAAAGAGCATTTTAATATCCCTTTAGTATCACTTAGCCTAGTCCTCAAGACCATTTTAATTTGTAAATTCAGAAGCATCTAAAGGGCTGGGGATGTATCTCAGAGGTAAAGCATCTGCATAACATGAAAGAGCTCCTGGGCTTAATTCCACAAAGGATATTTCCGTAAGAGTTTAGTTCAGGTTAACTTTAATACCAAATCATCCAAAGAAATGAAAATTAGCAAACATTCTCACGTAAAAATTCCTCTATTAAGTTTTATTCTGGTCACTATTTCTTTTGTATACACTTACTATTGCGCAGATAATAACCCAAATGGAATATTTTTGTTACTGTTCCTTTAGTAATCTTAGTGAAGTTGCTAAGTATTACTGCTCAGCATTACAGTCTTTAAATTTAGCATATCTGACAAATGATTAAGAGACAAATTTGAAGTCAGCTGTCTGGTTTCCTGCTTACTTGACTGCTTCTATAGAGGAGTAGGAGAGGTGAACTGAACCTGCAACGATGCCGATTTTCAGAAAGAAGGTGAGGGAGAAAGATGGTGAGAAATCTAAGAGTGCTCAGAGGTTGGGATTTCAGATGTCAGAATGCATGTGTGGAAGACCCCTGGTACATCTACACTAATGAACTGTACAGAACAGTAATCTGAATGTCAGTTTGCAGGCAACCACTGTGAGATGTGTAGAATGACCCGTATGATGAACGTTATTTTCTTGAGCTCAACTTGATAGTAAGAGTGCCTCAGATCCTCAGAAGCAAGAAATTTATCTTACCAAATTTAGAGTTCTGTTTTTTTTCCCTTTCAGTTGGAGTTGTCATTGATAAATAATAATACAAAAATGAGGTATATCTGAACTTCACTTAAGAATATAAAGTTAGTATAGGCTATCTCCTAAACATTGCATTTCATCAGACACACATATGTAGAGGAGGAGAGAGAGGGAGGAGGAGAAAGGGAGGGTTGTTACCTATTTTTAATTCAAATTATACCTACTCATTTTTTTTTTCAAAATTAACTAGATGGTGGCTTTATCTGTCAAGAGCACTCCAAATTCCACCCTTCCCCCATCCTTCAAGCAACTTTAGATTTTTTTGATATCGAGACATGTCAACTGACAGCACCCCCTATTCTACTCCAAGTAGAAGATGAGCATCGAAAAATCTCCAGTGGGAGATGATTGAATTAGTGGCAAGCCTATCTCTTGGTAGGAAAAACCCCTTGCTTCAACTGTAGACAGAATGCTGTCCAAAAAGGACAAAACTTGGAAGCAGGTAAGTCAACAGCCTAGCTCTGCCAAGACAGGGTAGGCAAGTCCTTCACAATTCCTGCTCTACAATCAATGTCTGTCAGAGAAATGGGGCCAAATGACTGAAGATTGATGCTGTAATGTATGGAGAGAAAATGGGAACTGTCCAGGCAGCCACTGGTATGTCATTTCTTAGTTTGGGAAGCTGCAGGCCCTGCACTTCCTATATAATCAGATATATTTATCCCTCTCAGGTCTCTGAGGTGGTTGAAGAATAGATAGCTAGAGTCTCATAGTTAAATTTTGAGTTGTTTAGAATCAAGAGGGTGTTCTAGATCTAAGAAGATGTTTTTAAAACTGTGATGAAAGTTAGGATGAAAGTTGAGTTGGATATAGAACTTTAAACTCATGGAGATGGGTAGATAGTAGAATGTTAGAGTCAGGTGCCAAATATGTATAGACTGGACATTGGGAATGTATGCTAAGCCATATAACTCTCATAATTGTGGCCTAATTACCTCTATTGTTTTGTATTGTATTTATTATTATAAGAGAAAGAGCCATTTGTTGAACTGAAAGGGGGAGCTGTTGGGGGGAAATCATATACCTTAAACTTAAAACAAAAAGGAAGGGGATGGGTGGGTTGAGGCAGACGAGTGTGGGAGGGTGGGACTGGAGGGGAAGTAGGGAGGGGATTGCGATTGAGATGTAACTTGAAGAAATAAAAAATAAAGAAAAAAAACCCACAAACCCCAGGCCTGACTACTCTTCCCAGCAAAATTGTCAATCAACATAGAAGGTGAAAACAAGATATTCCATGACAAAGCTATATTCAAACAATATCTATGCACAAATCTAGCTCTACAGATGTTAGAAGGAAAACTCCAACCCAAATAGGTTAACTACACACAAGAAAGCACAGGAGGTAAATAATGTGCCTGCAACAAAACTAAAAGAAGAGAAGCTCTCTCACACACTATTTCCACCAACATCAAGATTGCAGGAAGTAACAATAACTGGTTATTAATATCTCTCAATATCAATGGACTCAATTCCCCAATAAAAAGACACAGGCTAGTTGAATAGATTTGAAAACAGAGTTGCACATTTTGCTGTTTACAAGAAACACACCTAACCAAAAAAAGATAGGCATTATCTCAAAATAAAAGGCTGGAAAAATATATACCAAGCAAATGGACCCAAGAAGAAAGCTGGAATGGCCATTCTAGTATCCAATAAATTAGACTTCCAACCAACATTAATCAAACGAGATGGGGAAGGACACTTCATACTCATCTAAGGAAAAATCCACCACAATGACATCTCAATACTGAACATCTATGTCCCAAATGTAAGACCACCTGCATTTGTTAAAGACACACTACTAAAGCTGAAATCCCACATCGAACCCCACACATTAATAGTGGGAGACTTCAACACACCACTCTCACCACAGGACAGATCAATGATGAAGAAACCAAACAGAGAAATAATGAACCTCACAGTCACCATGAATCAAATGGACCTAATTGATATCTACAGAACATTTCACCCCAAAACAAAAGAATACACTTTCTTCTCGGCACCTCATGAAACCTTCTCCAAAATCAACCATATAGTTGGTCACAAAGCAAGCCTCATCAGATACATGAAAATTGAAATTACCCCTTGTAACTTTTCAGACCATAAATAAAGCCAGACTTCAACAATAGCAAAAACAAGACCATAAATATAGCTAGACTTCAACAATAACAAAAACAGCAGAAAGCCTGCAAACACATGGAAACTGAACAACTCTTTACTCAATGACCTCTTGGTCTGGGAAGAAATAAAAAAAAGAAATTAAAGTCTTCTTAGAACTTAATGAAAATGAAGGCACAACATACCCAAACTTATGGGATACATTGAAAACAGTGTTAAGAGGAAAGTTTATAGCACTAAGTGCCTTGAAAAAGAAATTGGAGAGTTCCCATATTAGCTACCTAAAGCACACCTGAAAGAGGTAGAACAAAAAGAAGCAAACACTCCCAAGAGGAGCAGACAAGAGGAAATTATCAAACTCAGGGCTGAAATCAACAACTTGGAAACAAAAAGAACAATACAAAGAACTGACAAAACCAAGAGTTGATTCTTTGAGAAAATCAACAAAACTTCCAAACTAACTAAAAGGCAGAGGGAAAATAACCAAATAAACAAAATAAGAAATGAAAATGGGGAAATAACAACAGATATTGAGGAAATCCAAAAAATAATTAGGTCCTACTTCAAAAATTTGTACTCCACAAAATTGGAAAACATAAATGAAATGGAAAATTTTATTGACAGATTCCACCTACCAAGGTTAAATCAAGAACAAGTAAACCAATTAAACAGTTCTATAACCCTTAAGGAAATAGAAGAAGTAATTAGAAGTTTTCCAAACAAAAAAAGCCCAGGGCCAGATGGTTTCAGCACAGAATTCTACCAGAGATTCAAAGAAGAGTTAACACCAATATTCTTCAAACGCCTCCACACCATAGAAATAAAAGGAATACTGCCAAACACATTCTATGAGGCCACAGTCACCCTGATGCCTAAACTTCACAAAGACCCAATGGAAAAAGAAAATTTCAGACCAATTTCCCTTATGAACATGGATGCAAAAATACTTAATTGAATACTTGCAAATCGAATCCAAGATCACATCAAAGGTATCAAATACCATGATCAAGTAGGATTCATCCCAGGGATGCAGGGGTAGTTCAACATAAGAAAATCCATCAATGTAATATACCACATAAACAAACTGAAAGAAAAAAAAACCACATGATCATCTCACTGGATGCTGAAAAAGCTTTTGTGAAAATACAGCACCCTTTCATGTTAAAAGTCTTGGGGAGATCAGGCATACAAGGACCATACTTAAACATAACAGAGGCAATTTACAACAAGCCAATAGCCAACATCAAACTAAATGGAGAGAAACTTAAAACATTTCCTCTAAAATCAGGGACAAGGCAAAGCTGCCCACTCTCTACATATCTCTTCAACATAGTACTTGAAATTTAAGCTAGAGCAATAAGACCACCAGAGAACTTCTACAGCTGGTAAACTCCTTCAGCAAAGTGGCTGGACGGAAAATTAATTTAAAAAAAATCAATAGCCCTTCTTTATACAAAAGATAAATGGGCTGAGAAAGTAATAAGGGAAACAAAACCCTTCACAATAGCCACAAATAATATAAAATACCTGCAGATAACTTTAACCAAACAAGTGAAAGACTTGTATGACAAGAACTTGAAGTCCCTGAATAAAGAAATTGAAGAAGATATCAAAAGATGGAAAGATCTCCCTTGCTCATGGATAAGTAGGATCCACATAATAAAAATGGCCATCTTACCAAAAGCAAAAAAAGATTCAATGCAGTTCCTATCAAAATACCAAGACAATTCTTTACAGACCTGGAAAAAAAATTCTCAACTTCATATGGAAAAACAAAAAACCCAGAATAGCTAAATCAATCATGTGCAATAACAGAACATCTGGAGGTATCACCATCCATCCTGGATTTCAAGCTGTACTACAGGGCAATAGTAAGCAAAACAGCATGGTACTGGCATGGAAATAGACCAGTTGATCAATGGAATCAAATTGAATACTCAAAGTAAACCCACACACCCACTGTCACTTAATTTTCTACAAAGAAGCCAAAACCATACAATGGAAAAAGATGAGCATCTTCAATAAATAGTGCTGGTCTAACTGGATATTGACATGTAGAAGAATGCAAATAGATTCATACTTATCAAACTGAATAAAACTTAAGTCTAAGTGGATCAAAGACCTCAACATAAATATGGGCACACTAAACTTAATAGAAGGGAAAGTGAGGAAAAGCCTGGAACTCATTGGCACTGGTAGCAACTTTCTGAACAGAACACCAATAGCTCACTGTCCTTAGAACAAAATGACAGCCTACAGACTGGGAGAAGATTTTCACCAACCCAACATCCGACAGAGGGCTAATATCCAAAATATATAAAGAACTCAAGAAATTAATCACCAAAAAAATAATGCCATCAAAAAATGGGGTATAGAGCTAAACTGAGAATTCACAAAAGAGGAATCTCTAAAGGCTGAGAGGCACTTGAAGAAATGTTCAACATCTTTGGTCATCAGGGAAATGCAACTCAAAACAACTCTGAAATTCCATCTCACACCCGTCAGTATGGCTAAGATCAAAAACTCAAATGATAGCACATGCTGGAAAGGATGTGGAGACAGGGGAACACTCCTCCATTGCTGGTGGGAGTGCAAACTTGCAGAACCACTCTGGAAATCAATCTGTAGATATCTTAGAAAACTGGGAATTACCTCAAGACCCAGCCATACCCCTCCTGGGGATATATCCAAAAGATTCAGCATGAAACCACAAGGAAATTACCTAAACAATGTTCATAGCAGCTTTATTTGTAATAGCCAGAAACTGGAAACAACCCAGACGTCCTTCAACTGAAGAACGGCTAAAAAAAAAAACAAAAAAACAAAAAAACAAAACTGTGGTACATTTATACAATGGAATACTACACAGCTATCAGAAGTAAGGAAATCATGCAATTTGAAACCAAATGGTGGATCTAGAAAAACTCATCCTAAGTGAGCCGACTCAGTCCCAGAAAGATAAACATGGTATGTAGTCTCTTATAAGTGGATAATAGCCATACATCACAGGATTACCATCCTACATCCCACAGACCCAAACAGATAGGAACCTAGCATATCGATCCAAGGAAAAACTTCACCCAGCAGTGAGTCATGGAATCTGCTGAAGGTTATTGGAACTCCTTACCCTAGGTGGTGTGCCATATCAAGCCCCAGTACAAGAGGAAGCTCTTGGCCCTCACATGACTGAAAAATTGAGGGGGTATGATATATGAGGGCCCACCTCATCTGAGGAGAAGGAGAGTACCACGTAGAGGAATATTGAAGGAGGGAGGGAGAGAGGGAGGGAAAGACAGCCAGGAGGGGAGGAGTGAGGATAGTATGTCCTAGAAGTAACTTGTGAAAACAAATTAATTTTAAAAAGGTGTATATAAGCTTAAAAATATATAATAAAAGTAAAATATAAAATTTTCAAATTATAATTTACCAAAGGTATACTTGTCTTACTGGCATGGAAGGAAAAATGGTCTTACTTTCAGATTAGAATGTTAGACTGCAGGTGGCCACATAGCTCACACATACACTTGATAACAGCTTAAAAGTTTTTTCTTATATATAAAGGATATTTTCATTGTTTGGCATTAAAAAGGCAGTTAAGAGGTTTAAAATGCTGTAAATAAATTAAAGGTTACTACAGTTCAACCTGGTTTTCTAAACCTCTAAGAGTTGAAGTAATTTGGAGCTAAGGTAAAATAATTGAGAAGGGTGGTGCTAGCCCATGCCTTTAACTCCAGCAGAGACAGGAGGATCACTGTAGAGTTAGTTATCTTATAAATTCTAGAGTTACAAGGAACAGGGTGGTGATGGTGCACACACTTATTCCCATTGCTTGAGAGGGATACACCCTTAATCCCGACACACTGGAGACAGAAAACTTCAGATCTTGTAGTTCAAGGCCAGTCTGACACACAACAAGCTCCAAATAGAAAAAAAAAAAAAAACTTAGATCCATGGGGTGGTGGTGCACATCTTTAATCTCATCGGCTGGGAGGGACATGACTTTGATCCCAATACTTAGAATGCAGAGATAGGCACATAGGATTTGAATGATTTAAGTTTAAAAGCTACTTACAAAAGGCATGCGGAAATTCAAAGTGAATTGTCCTTTGAGATCTCAAAATATATACTCTTAAAGGTTTGCTTAGTCAAAATAACAAATAATTTCCGTTTTAATCTCAATTGAAAGATAATACTTTTTATATTGTCAAAAAAACTCAGTTTGCTCCAAGAAAAATACTACCTGCCCCCCCCCCCAAAAAAAAAGAAGTATGGTCCCATAGTTAGGAGTAGGGCAGGGCTCTGTTCTTATCTTTCCAAGAGATTAAAAGCATCCACCTAAGGAGTCCAGGGACAACTGGAAAACAGAAACCTCAGGAGAAAACAAATCAGACACCAAAGAAGACAAGTAGCCCAGATGATCCAGCCACACAGACGTCCTCAATAGCTGTTTCCTCAAAAATCTACAACCACAACAACTCAAAATCACTAAGATTGTTCAGTCCCACAGACTGTTCCAGTCAGAACTTCAATAAAGTCTGAAGTTCAGCTTCTGTCTACAAACTTCTTAGGACATTTAAATACTGAGCACCAAAGGACTGAACATCAAATGATTTTATTAACATGCTTAACCATTTTTCCATTCTTATATGGGCCCCAAACAGGTTTACTATGTTCCAAGTAAGCAGGAAGTAATTTTAAGAGTCTGTCCTCCCATCTCCAGAAGGTGGGGTGGATGATTTTCCCCTCTTTTTGGTCATTTGATGGGTTATAGATACTTGTTGTTATTTAGGGGCAGAGATTACAAATTGTTAAAAGGTCTTGTTAAATAGGTTTTGAAGGTTAGACCAAGGGATTTCTCTCATTTTCTTTTCTGTATTCTTCTGTCCTATGTAGGGGTGAAAAGACTTGAGAAAAAATGGGATATAGAAATAATATACGAATGATAAAGAAAAAGGGACAGTTAATGAATATGCTCTTATATCTTTGTATATTGACACAAAATTAAGATTATATTTGGCTAAATCAGTATTGATCTTTGTATATTGATACAAAATTAAGATTATATTTGGCTACATTGGTATTGATCTTTGTATATTGATACAAAATTAAGGTTAACTCTTTTAAAGGTATTGTACCTAGGTAACGCTTAAAAATAAAATGTGAAGTTTTGGCCTTTTGTTAGCAACTGTCATAAACTGTTTAGAATAATTAAGAAATGCAAACTAATAGTCATTCAAGCATGTCATTTTGTTAGGTAGTCTATCACAGTTATTTTCTAAGTTAATCAGAAATCAATTTGTTAAGAGACAAGCAACATTTGCTTATCCAAATATAAGGAGATAGATAGGTGGCCTTCAATAACCTCAAGAGATCTGTAGAATATGACATTCAAAGATGTTTTCTTAAGATTTTTTTGATATTCAGACATGTCAGCTCCTGACAGCACCCCATATTCTACTCCAAGTAGATGATGAGCATCGAAGAATCTCCAATTGGAGATGGTTGAATTAGTGGCAAGCCTGTCACTTGGAAGAAAAATCCCTTGCTTCAACTTCAGACAGACTGCTGTCCAAAAAGGACAAAACTTGTAAGCAGGTAAGTTGACAGCCTAGCTCTGCCAAGACAGGCTAGGCAAGTCTTTATAATTCCTGCTTTACAATTAATGTCTGTCAGAGAAACGGGGCCAAATGGCTGAAGATTGATGCTGTGATGTGTGGAGAGAAATTGGGAACTGTCTAGGCAGCCAGTTGTATATTATTTCTTAGTTTTGGAAGCTGCTGGCCCTGCATTTCCTGTATAGTCAGATATATTTACCCTTCTCAGGTCGCTGATGTGGTTGATGCCTAGATAGCTATAGTCTCATAGTTAAATTTTGAGTTGTTCAAGAGTTAAGAGAGTGTTCTAGATCTAACAAGATGTTTTTAAAATTGTGATTCAATTTAGGATGGAAGCTGAGTTGGATATATATCTTTAAACTCATGGAGATGGTTGCATAGTAGAATGTTAAAGTCTGTTGTCAAATAAATATGGACAGGACATTAGGAATATATGCTAAGCCTTATAATTCTCATAATTGTAGCCAAATTATTTTTGTTGTTTTGTATTGTATTTGTTGTTATAAGAGACAGCCATTTGTTTGACTGAAAGGGGGAGCTGTTGGGGGAAAAATACATATCTTAAACTTAAAAATAAAAGGAAGCAGATGGGTGGGTGATAGGGAAGAGGGTGGGAGGGTGGGACGAGAGGAGGGAGTGGGATGGGGATTGTGATTGAAATGTAAATTGAAGAAATATAAAATAAAAAATAAATTTTTAAAAAGGGAAAATAAAGAAATATAATCAATTCTTACAAAGCAAATGTTTCTGCAACTAGAGTATATAACACAAAGAGAACTGTGTGGTTTGTGATACATTGGCAAACCAAAGAATCTCTAACATAGTTGCTGGCCTATTGGTAGGGTACAGCATATAAAAAGCTGTTTTTAAAAAACTCAGCGTTTTGACATGCTTAAAGGCACTTACACATAGTATAACTCAGGGGTTGAACATAGGCTAGAAAAAGGCTGATTTTTGTGCCATAGTTTGACAGATCACTATGATTTATTTCCTCATACAAATTGTGAATGAAATATTGAGTTATTACCATTTAACTTCTATAATCCTGAACTAAGACTTTTACAGGGTATATGAATGGTAGCAATTCCTTTCAGAAATGCTATGTAGCTACATTTTATGATGGCTAAGTGTTACACATATTCTTATCTGCCACAATCTTCAATTTACTATTTCAACCATCAATTGTACTATGATTTACTTCTAAAGAACTCTTGAAGGAAGATTCTGGTAACTAGACACAGAGAAAGGCCACAGGAAGAACATATTTTTTATTTAAAAATACACAGAAATCAAAACTTAAACAGTTTATGCCTAGTGATGGATTAAACCAAAAGAAAGTGTACTTGAATTACAAGAGTTACTGAGACAATTCTCAGCAGTTCTGAACCTATGCAAAATTGTTCAGAAATAAGGTCCTAAAAGACACCCCACCAAACCACAAGGACATCACCTCAACAATGTTCCTAGCAGCTTTATTCATAGTAGCCAGAAACTGGAAACAACCCAGATGTCCTTCAACTGATGAATGTATTTAAAAAAAAAAAATCTGTGGTACAGTTACACAATGGAATACTACTCAGATATCAGAAACAGGAAAATTATGCAATTTGCAACCAAATGGATGGATTTAGAAAAGCTCTTCCTAAAGTGAGCTAACCCAGAGCCAGAAAGATAAACATGGTATGCACTCACCTATAAGTGGATATTAGCCATATAGCACAGGACAACCATCCTACAACCCATAGATCCAAACAGACAGGAACCTACCATAACTATCCAATGAAAAACTCCACCTACCAGCGAGTTATAAACCCTATTGCTTATTAGTGGAACACATTGCCCTAGCTGGGTGGTCATATCAAAACCCAGTACAAGAGGAAGTTCTTAGCCCTCATGTGAGTTGTGAACTGAGGGGGGTTGATATGTGGGTGCTCCCCTCATCCAAGGAGAAAGAGAAGTCGGAGACAGGAAAGGAGGAGGGAGGGAGGGTGGGACCTGGAGGGGAGGAGAGAGGGGACTTTGATTGAGATGTAACTTGAAAAAATAAACTAATTAATAAAAAAGTTAAAAAAATAAAGTCCTTGACTATATTTTAAGATAATGTCAGTAATACCTTAGATCCAAATTCAAATTCAGCCATTTATTTGTATCGCAATTACACAATACGTTTTGTCATTGGTGGGTCTCTCTCCCTGTCTTCCTTCTCATTCTTCACCCTTAATCCTCCCTCATCTCCATATTTACATTTATTTTGCTTCATCTTTTAGAAATACCCAAATTCATAAATATTAGTTAAAACAGTAAAAGAAACAGAACTATTATGTGCAATAAACTTTCTTAAAATTATTTTTAACAAGCCAATAGTTTTACTTGCTATATAATTAAGAAAAATATGTACACAAATATAAAATCATTATTAATATTAACCTTAAATAGAAAATATCCATAATTTTGATAAAAACTAAAATGTCTGAGTACATTGTGTTAATATAATAGATTACTCAGCAATATAAATGAGCAATCTAGAGTTTTGGTCAACTCATATTAAAGCTCATATTTAGTCAACTTTCTACATCTTTTGAGTTAAAGAAGCTGCACAGGGTGCATGTTCTGTTTTTTAAGTTCCTGCTGTACTGTTGAACATTAGTATGGAGTGCTTTAGGAAGGAGGGGGAGTCACAGTGAGAGAGATAATACAGAGCTGCTCCTAGGAAACATTTCTTTTTGATCTGGGTGATAGGTATATTAATTTGTTCACTTGGTAATAATTCATGAATAATTTATGAATTTTTGTAGATTATAGTTAAGTAATCTACAATTTAAATTAAAATCTAAAATTTTAAAAATAAAAATTTAAAAAATCACCCTGATTAGAAAAAATAATTAAGTTACTATTTCTAATAAGTCATGTAATTATTCAATATTTAGTAGGTTTCTATTATTTATTAAAATAAATATCTTCAAGACAGAGCTTAAAAAACAGCCAGGTATACCTATAGTGCAGAATGGTATGCTGATGAGCTAATTTTGCTAATGAAACTATTTTATTTGTTTTGTTTAGTTGTGTGATTTAGTTTAATTTTTGGGTCCATAATTTTTTAAACAGTGTATATCACACTTACATATGTAACATACAATGATGTATATAAAAGTTTGAGAGGTCAATTACAAATAGCATTCTGTCCATGTTTTTTTTTTTCTTTTTTCTCAACATTCTATTTTTATAGATTTTTTTGGGAGGAATTTCACATCATGGACCCCATCTCGTTCATTTCCCCACACCCTTGTAAATCACCCCCCTCCAAAACAGAAACAAGTTCATTTTTTGTTATCTATATACTTACTAGAGCATGGTCAAACTCTCTATGTCCTGCCCCTTAAGTAGAAGAACTGAGTTGTTCCCCTCCATACCGTGCCAGAGGCCATCAATTGTGGAGAGCTAACTTCAGCATCCTTATTATACTTTTTAAGTGTTCTATTAAATGGATTTTTGTTTATGCTGCTTTATTTTTTGTGCAGGTTGAGGTTTGGGTGGGTAGGGCTTATCTCAGAAGACTATCATGTTCCTCCTTCTCTATTTTGCATCTACAGTCATTGATATCAATGCAAAACTAGCTTCCTTGCTCTTTCCAGTTAGTGAAAGCATAGATCATAGGCTTCCACATGATTTCTGATATCAGCGCAAACCATGAAGATGGTCTCCAGCTGCACCCGGCCCATGGACTCAGACAAGGCCCTCGATGACAGCCAGGAATATGGACATCACCATGGTCTCAGGTGGTTGTTAAGGCTACTCACATCAATATGGCCCCTGGTGGCAGCACAGCTCCCAGATATCAACATGGCTTCAGGTGGCAATCAGATCATAGACATCCAGATTTCCTTTAGTGCTGACAAGGGTAACACACACCCTGGCCATACCAGGACCATGACCTACATAGGATCCACAGTGATGGCATGGATTGGAACATCACCATGGCCCCAGGTGGCAGCACAGGCCACCCATATCAATATGGCCTTGGCAGCAGGATGGCCCACGAATATCACCATGGCTACAGCACAGACCATAGACATAGGAATGGCCACAGACATCACACAGACCCTGTTGGAGTTGGTCCATGGACCTGCACATTGCTATGGCCCGAGGTGGCAATGTGGTCCACTCAAATCAGTATGGCCCACAGTGGTAGTACAGCCAAAGAGATCAATATAGCTTCAGGGACCATCGCAGACCACAGACATCCATTGGCTTTCAATGGTAACATGGGCCATAAATATCAACAAAAAGCCCTGGCTGCAGTATTACCTTGGCCCCAGACATGAACCTTGGTGGCAGGATGGAACCAGATATCACCACCCACGGCCTTAGGTGGCAATGCAGCTACTCACATTAGCCTGGTCCTCAGTGTCTTCATGTGCACACCTCCAGTTCCACCTCTCTCCACAGCATGTAAATACTCCTCTGTTTTTCTCTTTCCTACCTCTCTATCACATATTTATTCATCATAATGGCTCCTACTGGCTGCTCTGCAAGAGCTTGCTTATGTTTTTGACATTCACTTGATACAGAACTTTCTATTTGTGCTTTCATGAAGATGAGTCAGTGGAGTGGATAGAATCAAGTGTTCATGTCCTGAATGATACTGCAGCAAGTGGCTCAAGAAGCCCAGATAACTGTCATTATGTCATATGTGTCTAACATGCTATTCAGTGGGTTTAAAAGAAGAGGTGAATTCATCTGATTTGACCCTCTCTACATCACTGGTCATAATACTTTAGAAATGGAAGGGATCATAGATAACATCTCAATGTTTTTTTCTTTGCCTAAAAATTGATGCTTGGTTAACATTTTTTATATGAATAAAAGGACAATAAAGTGTACACAAAAGTACAGGAGTTTGAGATAGGATTCTCTTCAAGACACTCAAATTTGGGCACTTCATTATTTCGATTAATCGTTTAAAAGAGTTTCTTAGTAGTTTTTGAACATAATTATTAAAAATCATAAAAAGTCAGAAACAGTTTCTTATACCTGCATCTAAATATTATTAATTAATAGACTGTGTATTTCATGAAATTATGTTTTTATTATTTGAAATAAATTTCACCTATTGAAAAATCTTAATTTTGGTTGTAAAGTTTTCTTTAATTTGAATCATCATTGTTTTGACAACAGATAGTTTTTCATATCTATCTATCATCTATCTATCTATCTATCCATCTATCTATCTATCTATCTATCTATCTATCTATCATCATCTATCACCATTTAAGTTAATTTTAGTGGCACCTTTGAATGTTAATGGTACAGCACCCTTACCCAGGAACTGTTAGAAATGTATAAATAACACAGAATTCATGTGTTTATAGTCTTAAAAAGTTTATCAAATTCCTAAAAATCTATGTGAGAAACAAGAGGACTCAGAAATGGAGGTGGGTGTTGGTGACACATGTAATTTCCACATGCTAATATCATGGGTAGATGAAGTTGCGGCAAAACTTAAAATGGCAAAAAAGGAAAAATAAGTGATAGACCTGGTTTCAGCAAAGTTTTCTCAGGGAAAAAATGGGTTAGTTGTGTTCTCTTTAAACAAAACAAAATGAAAACCAAAGCACTATTTAGTGACCAGTGGGTTTACAATGGAAGTATGACCTTAAAGTTCAAGTTTTTATCTAGGACTAAGAGAGAATAAATAGAAGGATCCAAGATGGCGCCAACCATAGAGGAGTGCATCTGAGTAGTAGGTGAATGAGATTAGTCACTGTGGAGTGAATGTGAGGTCCTCTATCTGACTGTGAAACACAGATGGTGTCTGAATTCCCATGGTGAACACTGAGACTGGTCACCAGATAAAACAGCTCACACAGTTCCCGGGAACACCACCCTGAGATCAGCCAGCTCCGTCACTGGTCTGGAGAGGAGCTCCGGCTAGAGCAGATCTAGCCCAGGAGCAGATCCAGCCCACGACTCCAGCCACAGATCAGCACCCTGCCTGTCTGCCTGATATCCAGCCTTCATGCAGACCTGTACACCCAAGAGGGAAAAACAGCTGCACCACAAGTGCAAAGGTGAGATTTTTTTTTTTCTGGAGTTTCCAACATGGCGGCTCAGTGTGCACTGTAGATGAGAGGCAGAGACATAACCCAGTCACAGCAAAGCAATTGGGAGCCAAGACTGACTGCAAACAGAGCCCACAACTGTGTGTTCTCCATAAATACTGGGCGGGTGGGTCACTCACCCTAGCATCCAAGCATCTGAGGCAGTCAGCAACAGGCACACTGAGGCTGGCACCCGTCTTGGGTGGAGCTCCCTGCCTGCACAGTCAGCCTAGCTGCAGAACCAGAACGACTGTGTCAGTGAGAGGAGAACACAGACCCAACCACAGCTCTACCTGCCTTTCTGAGGAGACCTGCCAGCTCCCAGGTCCTCAGAGGATAGCCCTCTCCCCTCTCCAATCCCCTCTATATTGGTCCAATTGGGTCACAAGCAGTTGAGGAGAGCAGCAGCCACTCTCCTCTCCAAGAGCCAGGCTATTACAGGAACCTGCCCACCATCTGAAGGGAAACACCAGGATCTCAGGATCAGCCAAACCTGGGGGCAGGGAGTTTTCCTGAGCACCAAGGTCAGCTGACAAAAGAAACAAACCAACAACACCAGGGTCAATCAGATGACAAAAGGTCAGCGCAAGAACATGGTAAAAAAAAAAAAAAACCAAAACATTAGGATGTCTCCAGATCCTAGCAATAATGCTACAGACAACTCTGGACAGCTGAACCCAATTGAAGCAAAGGAAAATGACCTTAATCCTATGCTTATACTAATAATAGAAGGCCTAAGGGAGGAAATCAAATACCTCAGAGAGCAACAACAAAGTACTGCAAAGGAGGTGATGGAAATGAATAAAGCACTTAAAGGAATGGAAGACCTTAAAAGGAAAGTTGAAGCAATGAAGAAAATCCAATCCGAGACATCCATAGAACTGGAAAATCTTAAGAAAAGAATAGGAACTACAGACACTAGCATCACTAACAGAATACAAGAGATGGAAGAAAGAATTGAAGAAATTGATACAACTGTCAAAGAAAATGTCAAATCTAAAAGAGTCCTGACACAAAACCTTCAGGAAATCAAGAACAAGATGGAAAGATGAAATCTCAGAATAATAGGAATAGAAGAAAGAGAAGAGTCCCACCGCCATGGACCAGAAAATATCTTCAACAAAATCATTGAAGAGAATTTCCCAAATCTCAAAAAAGAGATGCCTATAACTGTACAAGAAGCTTACACAACTCCAAATAGATTAGACCAGAAAAGAAAACCTTCCCACTACATAATAATCAAAACACTAAATGTACAGAACAAAGAAAGAATATTAAAAGCTGCTAGGGAAAAAGGTCAAGTAACATATAATGGCAAACTTATCAGAATCACACCTGACTTTTCTTCAGAGACTCTAAAAGCCAGAAGGGCCTGGACAGACATCTTGCAGACCCTAAAAAACCACAAATGCCAGCCCAGACTACTATTCCCTGCAAAACTGTTAATCAACATAGATGGAGAAAACAAGATATTCCATGACAAAGCTAAATTCAAACAATATCTATACACAAATCCAGCTCTACAGAAGATGTTGGAAGGAAAACTCCAACCCAAAGAGATTAACTACACATAAGAAAGCACAGGAAGCAAATAGCATGCCTGCAGCAAAACCAAAAGAAGAGAAGCTCACTCACACACTATTTCCACCAACATCAAGATGGCAGGAAGTAACAATCACTGATCATTAATATCTCTCAACATCAATGGACTCAATTCCCCAATAAAAAGGCACAGGCTAGCAGAATGGATGTGAAAACAGAATCCCACATTCTGCTGCTTACAAGAAACACACCTCATCAAAAAAGATAGACATTATCTCCAAGTAAAGGGCCGGAAAAAAATATACCAAGCAAATGGACCCAAGAAAAAACCTGGAGTGGCAATCCTAGTATGCAACAAATCGGACTTTCAACCAACATTAATCAAAAGAGATGAGGAAGGATGCTACATACTCATCAAAGGAAAAATCCACCAAAGTGAAATCTAAATACTGAACATCTATGCCCCAAATGTAAGACCACTCACATTCATTAAAGAAACACTACTGAAGCTCAAATCCTACAATGAGAAATCTAAATACTGAACATCTATGCCCCAAATGTAAGACCACTCACATTCATTAAAGAAACACTACTGAAGCTCAAATCCCACAATGAACCTCATACGTTAATGGTGGGAGACTTCAACACACCACTCTCATCACTGGATAGATCAATGATGCAGAAACCAAACAGAGAAATAATGAACCTCACAGATGTCATGAATCAAATGGACCTAATTGATATCTACAGAACATTTCACCCCGAAAAAAAGGAATACACTTTCTTCTCGGCACCTCACGAAATCTTCCCCAAAATAAACTATATAGTTGGTCACAAAGCAAGCCTCAACAGATATAGGAAAATTGAAATTACCCCTTGTAACTTATCAGACCATCATGGGATAAATCTAGACTTCAACAATAACAAAAATAACAGAGAGCCTGCAAAAACATGGAAACTGAACAATTCTCTCCTCAATGACCTCTGGGTCAGGGAAGAAATTAAAGTCTTCTTAGAACTCAATGAATATGAAGGCACAACATACCCAAACTTATGGGACACATTGAAAGCAGTGCTAAGAAGAAAGTTTATAGCACCAAGTGCCTTCAAAAAGAAACTGGAGAGTTCCCATACTAGCCACCTAAAAGAATACCTGAAAGAGCTAGAACAAAAAGAAGCAAACACTTCCAAGAGGAGGAGACGAGAGGAAATTATCAAACTCATGGCTGAAATCAACAACTTAGAAACAAAAAGAACAATACAAAGAATCAACAAAACCAAGAGCTGATTCTTTGAGAAAATCAACAAAATAGACAAGCCCTTAGCTAAACTAACTAAAAGGCAGAGGGAAAATACCCAAGTCAACAAAATCAGAAATGAAAAGAGGGAAATAACAACAGACATTGAGGAAATCCAAAGAATCATTAGGTCCTACTTCAAAAACTTGTACTCCACAAAACTGGAAAATTTAAATGAAATGGACAATTTTCTTGATAGATTCAACCTACCAAGGTTAAATCAAGAACAGGTAAACAAATCAAACAGTCCTATAACCCTTAAGGAAATAGAAGAAGTCATTAGAAGTCTTCCAACCAAAAAAAGCCCAGGCCCAGATGGTTTCAGCACAGAATTCTACCAGACATTCAAAGAAATGCTAACACCAATATCTTCAAACTCTTCCAAAACACCGAAACAGAAGGAATATTGCCAAACACATTCTATGAGACTACATTCACGCTGATACCTAAAGTTTACAAAGACCCAAGGGAGAAAGAAAATTTGAGACCAATTTCCCTTATGAACATGGATGCAAAGATACTAAAATACTTGCAAACTGGATCCAAGATCACATCAAAATTATCATACACCATGATCAAGTAGGCTTCATCCCAGGGATGCAGAGGTGGTTCAACATTAGAAAATCCATCAATGTAATCCACCACATAAACAAGCTGAAAGAAAAGAGCCACATGATCATCTCATTGGATGCTGAAAAAGCTTTTGACAAAATATAGCACCCCTTCATGTTAAAAGTCTTAGAGAGATCAGGCATACAAGGACCATATTTAAACATAATAAAGGCAATTTACAGCAAGCCAATAGCCAACATCAAACTAAATGGAGAGAAACTTAAAGCATTTACTCCAAAATCAGGGACAAGGCAAGGCTGCCCACTCTCTCCATATCACTTCAACATAGTACTTGACGTTTTAGCTAGAGCAGTAAGAAAACTAAAGGAGATCAAGAGGATACATTGGAAAGGAAGAAGTCAAAGTATCCCTATTTGCAGATGATATGATAGTATACATAAGTGACCCCAAAAATTCCACCAGAGAACTCCTACAGCTGATAAAGTCCTTCAGCAAGGTGGCCGATACAAAATCAATTAAAAAAAATCAGTAGCCCTTCTTTACACAAAAGATAAATGGGCTGAGAAAGAAATAAGGGAATCAACACCCTTCACAATAGCCACAAATAATATAAAATACCTGGGGGTAACTCTAACCAAACAAGTGAAAAACCTGTACGATAAGAACTTCAAGTCCCTGAAGAAAGAATTTGAAGAAGATATCAGAAGATGGAAAGATCTCCCTTGCTCATGGATAGAAAGGATCAACATAATAAAAATGGCCATCTTACCAAAGGCAATATACAGATTCAATGAGATTCCTATCCAAATACCAACTCAATTTTTTACAGATCTGGAAAAAACAATTCTCAACTTCATATGGAAATACAAAAGACCCAGAATAGCTAAATCAATCATGTACAATAACAGAACATCTGGAGGTATCACCATCCGTCCTGGATTTCAAGCTGTACTACAGGACAATAGTAATAAAAACAGCATGGTACTGGTAATAGAAACAGACCCGTTGACCAATGGAATTGAATCAAAGACCCAGAAATAAACCCACACACCTATGGTCACTTAATTTTTTTGACAAAGAAGCCAAAAACATACAATGGAAGAAGGAAAGCATCTTCAATAAATGGTGCTGGTCGAACTGGATGTCAACATGTAGAAGAATGCAAATAGATCCATACTTATCACCCTGTGCAAAACTTAAGTCTAAGTGGATCAAGGATCTCAACATAAATCTGGACACACTAATATTAATAGAAGAGAAAGTGGGGAAAAGCCTTGAACTCATTGGCCCTGGTAGCAACTTCCTGAATAGAACACCAATAGCTCAGGCACTAAAACAAACAATCAATAAATGGGACCTTATAAAATTGAAAAACTTCTGTAAGGCAAAGGACACTGTCCTTAGAACAAAACTGCAACCTACAGACTGGGAAAGGACCTTCACCAACCCAACATCCAACAGAGGGCTAATGTCCAAAATATATAAAGAACTGAAGAAATTAAACACCAAAAAAAAAAAAATCAAATAACCCCATCAATAAATGGGGTACAGAGCTAAACCGAGAATTCACAAAAGAGGAATCTCTAAAGGCCAAGAGGCATTTGAGGAAATGTTCAACATCTTTGGTCATCAGGGAAATGCAACTTAAAACAACTCTGAGATTCCATCTCACACCTGTCAGAATGGCTAAGATCAAAAACTCAAATAATAGCACATGCTGGCAAAGGATGTGGAGAAAGGGGAACACTCCCCCATTGCTGGTGGGACCTCAAACTTGTGCAACCACTTTGGAAATCAATCTGGAGTTATCTTAGAAAATTGGGAATAATTCTACCTCAAGAACCAGCCATACCCCTCTTGGGCATATATCCAAAAGATTCAAAATGAAACCATAAGGAACATTGCCTCAACAATGTTCATAGCAGCTTTATTTGTAATAGCCAGAAACTGGAAGCAACCCAGATGTCCTTCAACTGAAGAATGGATAAAAAAAAAAAACCTGTGGTACATTTACACAATGGAATACTACACAGCTGTCAGAAATGAGGAAATCATGCAAATCGAAACCAAATGGATGGAGCTAGAAAAGCTCATCATAAGTGAGCTGACACAGTCCCAGAAAGATAAACGTGGTATGTATTCCCTTATACATATATATTAACCATACATTACAGGATAACTATCCTACAACCCACACACCCAAATAGATAGGAACCTAGCATGTCTATCCTAGGAAAAATTTTACTCACCAGTGAGTCATGGAATCTGCTTCAGGTTAGTGGAACACCATACCCTAGATGGTGTGCCTTATCAAGCTCCAATAAAAGTGGCAGCTCTTGGCCCTCACATGACGCAAGATCTGAGGGAGTATGATATGTGAGGACCCACCTCATCTGAGGAGAAGGAGAGTACCAAGTAGAGGAACAAGGAGGGAAGGAGTGAGGGAGGGAGGGAGGGATGGAGGTTAGGGAGAGAGGGATGGAGGGAGGAAGGGAAGGGCCAGGAGGAGAGTACGAAGGAAACTATGTTCTAGAAGTAAATAATACTTTTTTAAGAAAAGTGTTAATAAGCTTAAAAAATATAATAAAAATACAACATAAAATTTTCAAACTATAATCAACCAAAGGTATACTTGCCTTACTGGCATGAAAGGAAAATGGCCTTAATTTTAGATTAGATTGTTAGACTGCAGGTGACTACATAGTTTGCACAAACTTGATAGCAGCTTAAAATTTTTTTCTGTTTGTTTGTTTGTTGATGTATAGGATATTTTCATCATTTGGGATTAAAAAGCAGGTAACAGGTTTAAAATACTGTAAATAAATTAAAGGTTACTGCTGTTCAACCTGGTTTTCTGAACCTCCAAGAGTTGAAAAAACTTGGAGATAAGGTAAAATACATGAAATGCGTGTTGTTAGCCTATGCCTTTAACTCCAGCAGAGACAGGAGGATCACTATAGAGTTAGTTGTCTTATAAATTCTAGAGTTACAAGGAACAGGGTGGTGATGGTGCACACCCTTAATCCCATCATTTGAGAAGAACACACTCTTAATCCCACACACTAGAGACAGAAACAGGCAGATCTCAGAGCTCAAGGTCAGACTGACACAAAACAAGCTCTAAACAGAGAAAAACTTCGATCCAGGGGTGGTGGAGCACATCTTTAATCCCATCAGTTGGGAACCACATGTCTTTGATCCCAATACTTAGAATGCAGAGAAAGACACATAGGATTTGGAAGGATTTAAGTTTAAAACCTACTTACAAAAGGCATGCTGAAATTCAAACAAATTGTCCTTTGAGATCTCAAAATATATACACTATAGGTTTGATTAGGTCCAAAATATCAAAATAATTTCTTCTTTAATCAGAATTGAAAGATAATACTTTATATAATGTCAAAAAAACAAATTTGCTCCAGGAAAAATATTACCTGACTCTCCCCCCAAACCCCCCCAAAAAAGGTAGTGTCCCATAGTAAGGAGTAGGGCAGGGCTCTGTTCTTATTTTTCCAGGAGATTTAAAGCATCCATCCAAGGAATCCAGGGAAAACTCGACAACAGAAACCTCAGAAGAAAACAGTCAGACACCAAAGAAGATAAGTAGCACAGACGATCCAGCCTTGCAGACTTCCTCAATAGCTGTTTCCTCAAAAATCTACAACCACAACTCAAAATCACTAAGATTGTTCACCTCCATACACTGCTCCAGCCAGAACTCCAGTAAAGCTCTGAAGTTCAGCTTCTGTCTACGAACTTCTTAGGAGATTTAAATAGCTGAGCACAAAAGGAGTGAACATCAGATGATTCTATTAACATTTTTAACCATTTTCCATCCTTATTTGGGTCCCAAATAGGTTTACTACATCCCAACTCAGCTGGAAGAGAGCGACATCCCATCCCCAGAAGGTGGGGAGGGTGTTTCCCCCCCTTTGGTCATTTGATGGTTAATATAAAATCTTCTTGTTTAGGGGAAGGGACTACAAGCTCTTAAATGGTCTTGTTAAATGGGTTTTGGAGGTTAGACCCAGGGATTTCTCTTTTTTCCTTTTCTGCATCCTTCTTTCTCTCCTACGTAGGAGTGAACAGATAAGAAAAAATGTGACAATGACATAATATAGGAAAGATCAAGAAAAAAGGACAGATTATTGAATATGCCCTTATACCTATGTATATTGATACAAAATTAATATTATATTTGGCTAAATTGGTATTGAGCTTTGTATAATAATACAAAAATAAGATTGTATTGGGCTACATCAGTATTGATCTTTGTATATTGATACAAAATTAAGATTATATTTGGCCATAATGGTATTGGCCCTTGTATATTGATGCAAAATTAAGGGTAACGCTTTTTAAAGGTATTATACCTAGTAATGCTTAAAAATGCAATGTGAAGTTTCGGCTTTATGCTACCAACTGTTATAAACTGTTTAGGATAATTAAGAAATGCAAACTAATAGTCATGCAAGCTTGTCATTTTGTTAGGTACTATGACAGTCTATCACAGTTATTTTCTAAGCTAATCAGAAATCAAGTTTCTAAGCGACAAGCAACTTTTGCTTATCTAAATATAAGAGATAGATAGGGTGTCTTCAAAAAACTCAAGAGATCTGCAGAACATGGCATTCAAAGATGTTTTCTTAACTTAAGATTTTTTTGATATCAAGACATGTCAGCTCCTGACATTACCCCCTATTCTATTCCAAGTAGAAGATGAGCATCGAAGAATCTCCAGTGTGAGATGGTTGAATTAGTGGCAAGCCTATCTCTTGGCATAAAAAACCCCTTGCTTCAACTTTAGACAGAATGCTGTCCAAAAAAGACAAAACTTGTAAGCAGGTAAGTCGACAGCCTAGCTCTGCCAAGACAGGGTAGGTAAGTCCTTCATAATTCCTGCTCTTCAATCAATGTCTGTCAGAGAAATGGGGCCAAACAGCTGAAGATTGATGCTGTAATGTATGGAGAGGAAATGGGAGCTGACCAGGCAGCCACTGGTATGTCATTTCTTAGTTTTGGAAGCTGCGGGCCCTGCACTTCTGATATAATGAAATATATTTATCCCTCTCAGGTCTCTGAGGTGGTTGAAGAATAGATAGCTAGAGTCTCATAGTTAAATTTTGAGTTGTTTAGGAATCAAGAGGGTGTTCTGGATCTAAGAAGATGTTTTTAAAGTTGAGTTAGATATAGAACTTTAAACTCATGGAGATGGTTAGATAGTAGAAGGTTAAAGTCAGGTGCCAAATACATATGGACTGGAAATTGGGAATGTATGCTAAGCCATATATCTCTCATAATTGTGGCCTATTTATTTCTGTTGTTTTGTATTGTATTTATTGTTATAAGGGAAAGAACCATTTGTTGGACTGAAAGGGGGAGCTTTTTTGGGGAAAAAGATATTCCTTAAACTTAAAAAAAGGGAAGAGGATGGGGGTTTGAGGGGAAAGACGGTGGGAGGCTTGGACTGAAGGGGGGAGTAGGGAGTGGATTGCAATTGAGATGTAACTGGAGGAAATAAAAAATAAATTATTTATAAAAAAATTTAAAGAAAGTCTAAGGAAGACAATGGTAAAATATATTTCTAAGAAAGTGTTTTGTGGATATACCAACTTCAACATTTGAAATGCTTGATGTTGAAATAGAAAGATATTATAATGTGTTTTATTATTTTAGTAAATTGGGGAACAAATTTTTTGATAAGTGTGGTAGTTTGAGTGAGAAAAGTCCCCCACAGACCCATGTATTTCAACACTTGGTTCCTAATTGGTGGCAGTGTTTGTGAAGTTTGAGAAATCTTTTGGAGATGGAGTCATACTGGAGGAGGGGAGGAGGTAAATCACTGAGGCTTTGAGGGGTTATGGTCTCAATCCACTTCCAGGTCATGATCTTAATTCAGAATGTGATCCCTGGGCTTACTGCTCTAGCTTCCTGTTGCTGTCCATCCTCTGCCTTATGGACTCTTCCTCTTGAACCATAAGCACAAAATAACTCTTTGTTCTATAAGTCACTTTTGGTTACCACAATAAAGAATAATATTTAAAAAAAATAGAGAATAGATATCTTCATTATGTCCTATGGGTTGGCTATGAAGAACAACAGTAATGCACTTACTGATTTATTTATTTAGTGTGTGCATGCTTATGTATATGTGTGTATATACGTGTACTATGTCACATGTGTGGAAGTCTGCAGACAACTTAGGGGACTTAGTTCTCTCCTTCTACCATGTGTGTCCTAGGGAGAGACATTGGGTTATAAGGCTTGGTGACAAATGCCTTTACCAGATCTAGCTAGCTGGCCCCTGTTCATAGTTTTCTTTTAACATAATTGTTTGCGTATGGCAACATTTTATTTTCAGACATACTGAGCAACACTGAGAATATCAACCCTTTACTTTCTGTTTTAAATTCCACAGGCAGGGACTAGTTTGTTCCATAAGAAATTAAAAATATTTTCCTTTTTTTTTGGGGGGGGGGTCAGGTAATACTTTTCCTGGAGCAAATTTGGTTTTTTGACAACATATAAAGTATTACCTTTCAATCTGGATTAAAGAATAAATTATTTTGATATTTTGGAGCTAAACAAACCTTTAGTGTATATATTTTGAGATCTCAAAGGACAATTTGTTTGAATTGCAGCCTGCCTTTTGTAAGTAGCTTTTAAACTTAAATCCTTCCAGATCCTATGTGCCTGTCTCTGCATTCTAAATTTTGGGATCAAAGACATGTGGCTCCCAACTGATGGGATTAAAGATGTGCTCCTCCACCCTGGATCAAAGTTTTTCTCTGTTTAGAGCTTGTTTTGTATCAGGCTGACCTTGAGCTCTGAGATCAGCCTGTTTCTGTGTCTAGTGTGTTGGGATTAAGGGTGTATTCTTCTCCAATGATAGGACTAAGGGTGTGCACCATCACCACCCTGTTTCTTGTAACTCTAGAATTTATAAGACAATTAACTCTATAGTGGTCCTCCTGTCTCTGCTGGAGGTAAAGGCATGGGCCAACAAAACGCATTATTTTACCTTAGCTCTAAGTTTTAAAAAAAAAAATGTGTAGCCCAGGCTGACCTCGAACTCGTGATCCTCCTGCCTCAGCCTCCTTCAGCAAATCCTACTGGCATGCACCACCTCAACCGGCTTTGAGTTTTTGATATTTTCTTAACTTAAGATTTTTTGATATCGAGACATGTCAGCTCCTGACAGCACCCCGTATTTTACTCCAAGTAGAAGATGAGCATCGAAGAATCTCCAGTGGGAGATGGTTGAATTGGTGGTAAGCCTTTCTCTTGGCAAGAAAAACCCCTTGCTTAAACTGTAGACAGACTGCTGTCCAAAAAGGACAAAACTTGTAAGCAGGTAAGTCGACAGCCAAGCTCTGTCAAGACAGGGTAGGTAAGTCCTTCATAATTCCTGCTCTACAATCAATGTCTGTCAGAGAAATGGGGCCAAATGGCTGAAGATTGATGCTGTAATGTATGGAGAGAAAATGGGAACTGTCCAGGCAGCCACTGGTATGTTGTATGTTATTTCTTAGTTTTGGAAGCTGCAGGCCCTGTACTTCCTATATAATGAGATATATTTATCCCTCTCAGGTCTCTAAGGTGGTTGAACAATAGATAGCTAGAGTCTCATAGTTAAATTTTGAGTTGTTTAGGAATCGAGAGGGTGTTCCAGATGTAAGAAGATATTTTTAAAATTGTGAAGCAAGTTAGTATGAAAGCTGAGTTAGATATAGAACTTTAAACTCATGGAGATGGTTAGATAGTAGAATGTTTAAGTCAGGTGCCAAATACATATGGACTAGACATATAACTCTCATAATTGTGGCCTATTTATTTCTGTTTTTTTATATTGTATTTATAGTTATAAGAGAAAGAACCATTTGTTGGACTGAAAGGGAGAGCTGTTGTGGGGAAAAAGAAATACCTTAAACTTTAAAAAAAAAAAAGGAAGAGGATGGGGGGTTGAGGGAGAGGAGGGTGGAAGGATGGGACTGGAGGGGGGAGTTGGGAGGGTATTATGATTGAGATGTAACTTGAGGAAAAAAATTAATTATTAAAAATATTTTCCTTTGGTATTTTTGACATTTTCATACATATATACATGGGCACAATGTATTGTGGTATGTTCCATCATGTTCTTTTATAGTCTTCCTCCTACTTTCGTGTCTTATGTATGTCTCTGTGTATAGGTGTTATGTAGCAATAACTGCTTTGGTCTTGATTATGAACAACACACAGTGCCATATACTACTCCTTTTTATCTTCTGGCTCCCGAAAACTTCCTGCCAACTCCTTCCTGATGTTTCTTGAGCTTTGGAGAGTGTGATCCTGATGTCTAATTTAGGGCTGAGTTTTCAACAGTCACTAATTCTCAGTACCTTGACTGATTATGTCTCTGATTTAACTATCACACACTGCAAATTGCACCATTAATTTCTTTCACCCCATGACCCATCTCTGTTTAAACCTGTCCATGGTTAGTATGTTTAAACCTGTTTGGGCGTATATACACACATACAAACATGTTTAAACCTGTTCCTCTTTTATATCACCCATATGCTTATGGTGTTAGCTCTTTTTTTAATTCCTGATCTCTACAGAATACCCTTCCATCTTTAATACAGAAATCTAAAAATTAACCCTAGGATGTGCATGTGAGGAAAAATATGCTGTGTTTGTCTTTCTGGGTCTGGGACACCTTACTCAGGATAATATTTTCTAGATCAATTTTTTACAGGATTTAGATTTCATTTTTATTTATAGATGAATACAATAGTGTTTTGTAGAAGTATCACATTTTCATTATCTGTCTATCTATCTATCTGTCTATCTATCTATCTATCTATCTATCTATCTATCTATCTATCATCTACTTGACATGTATCTGTCTATCTACCATCTATCAATCTATCATCTATCATCAGTTGATGGGCATCTTTGCTGACCCTATATCCTAGTTATGGTGAATAAAGCAGCAATGACCATGAATGTGCAGGTGTCTCTGTCATAGGATGTAGAATCATTTGGATATATAACCAGGAGTGATATATTTTGGTCAGAGGGTAGTTGTATTTGTAGCTTTTAGGAGTTTACACTTCTACTGATAATGAGTAAGAGTCCCCCTTATTACCATACCTGCACCAGCATTTGTTGTGTTTTCTTAATGGATAGTTGCTTTGACTGAATAAGATAGATTGTCAGAGTAGTTTTAATTTACAATTACCTGAACATTAATGATGTTGGAATACTTTTGAAAAGTTTTATGTTATTTGCATTTCTTTTTTTGAGAACTGTGTTCAGGTCCAGAATCCAGTTTTTGATTGTGTCATTTATTTTCTTGATGTTTTTTGAGTTCTTAGTGTATTCCTTATATCATCCTTCTGTGAGATGTGTAGTGCTGAAGATTTTCTCTCATTTTTGTGGGCTGTATCTTTCTTGAATGGACAGTTTCTTTTGATATATAGACTCTTTATTTTTATGCAGTCCTATATTTCATTTGGCCTTAATGACTTAGAGTCCTAATTAATTAGTTTCTTTGAGTCATATTTAAAAATCCTTATCTATGCCTGTATCTTGTAGTCTACTACCTACCTTTTCTCTGGCCATTTTAGTTTTTAGGTCTTTGATTCATTTAAAGTAGCTTCCTGAAGAGTGTCTCCTAAAAACTTCCAGTACAGCTTGATCAAACTTTTGATTACTGGTTTTAGATTAAATAAAACACTTGGTCAAGTTGTATCTCTTTATCTTCTTTGTTCCTATGTGTTATATGGTGGCTATTACTTAATGCTGTGATGATACAATGACTGAATTTTCTCAACCACACTAAGGGATTTTTTTTCTAATATGGTTAATTGAAATTATTCTGCATTGGGCATTGTTTTAGGGCTTCAGATGATATAGAATCTTTACTATCAGGCATTGGTTTGTATTAAGAATTTCCATGTTTAAATGGAACATTTGAAGCATATACAATATCTTTTAAAATCCTTAAAATGATATTTGTATTTATTTTTTCACATCTGCACAAATATAGGATACAGTATTCTCATTGCCAATATTTCAGAGAACTAGTTAAATTTTGTTGAATATTCTCTTTGAATAAATTTGGATATTTGTTTTATAATAATAGTCAGAAAAATTGGTGGATCTGGACAACAGGGGATGTGTGGAGAACCAGGAGGAATACAGGGAGAGGAAAATGTAATCAGGATATATTATATAAAAATAATCTATTTTTAGTAAAAAGCAAAGTATTTATATGACCTGAACAGAAACCAGAGTATAATAATCTATTTTTAATAAAAAATAATATGACACCCCATCACTTTGGATGGGAATAATACAGGAACTTTTTCAGAGGAATATTGATTTGTTAATTTGTAATTTAATGTGTTTGAATATTTGTGTTTTTGTTGTGGTGGTTTAAATGAGAATGGCCTGAACCAGCTCATATTTTTAAATACTTGATCCCCAGTTGGTGAAACTATTTGCAAAGGATTAGAAGGCATGGTCTAGGGCTGGGGACTGTTATGTATGGACACTCCACTCAGGAGGAGTGGGATGGAAGGGATGAGGGTAGAGGGTGGGAGAGAAGGACTGGGAAGGGTGGAAAGATGGCACTGTGATGGAGATGTAACCTGAAATAATAAATAAACTTAAAAAAAAAAGAAGGCATGGTCTTGCTGGAGGAGGCGTATCACTAGGGGTGAAATCTGATCTTTCAAAGACTCTTATAGGGGGAATCCAAGATGGTGGCAGCCCGCATGGACACATTTTGAACGTGTGGAAAACAGCTATAACATCTCATGGTTATAAAACACTGAGCAATAATCTGAGTGGCACAAACCCACCGGGTTTTACCTAGCGACCCAGGGACCAATAAAAGTCCCTGAGCAGGACTCTTCTCTCTCACTCAGATGACTCTGAGATTCCATCTCACACCTGTCAGAATGACTAAGATCAAAAGCTCAAATGACAGCACATGTTGGCGAGGTTGTGAAGAAAGAGGAACCCTCCTCCATTGCTGGTGGGAGTGCAGGCTTGTGCAACCACTATGGAAGTCAGTATGGTGATATCTTAGAAAAATTGGAATAGCTCTGCCTCAGGACCCAGCCATACAACTTCTGGGAATACATCCAAATGACTCCTCACTGAATCACAAGGAAGTTGCCTCATCTATGTTCATAGCAGCCTTATTTGTAATAGCTAGAAACTGGAAACAACACAGATGTTCCTCAACTGAAGAATGGATAAAAAATACTGTGGCACACAATGGAATATTACTCAGTCATCAGAAAAAACGAAATCATGCAATTTGCAGCCAAATTAATGGAACTAGAAAAGTTCATCTGAGTGAGCTAACCCAGACTCACAAAAATGCACATAGCACCTATTCACTTATAATCAGATTTTAGCCATATAGTACAGGATAACTATACTACAACCAATGCACCAAAGGAACAGGAACATAGACCTTGTTACCTGTTAATGGGACACTTTTCCCTAGTAGAATTGCGATACAGGCCCCAAGTGCAAGACGAAGCTCTTAACACTCATGTGACTGTTGAACTGAGTGGGGCTGATGTGTAGAGGCAACCCACTCCAGAGGAGTAGTATAGGTGGGAGAGGGGGTAGAGGATAGGAGGGGTGGAGAAGGGAGACTTTGATGGAGATGTAACTTGAAAAGAAAAAATACTCTTGTAACTCCAAGTGCCATTCTCTTCCTCATTTTTGTGTATCAACATGTAATCCTCCAGCTGTTCTTTTTTTCACTAGTCATGGATTCGAGACTTAGGAAACTGTAACACAAATTAAACATTTCTTTTAAAAGTTGCCTTGGTCGAAGAATAGACAGTTAGAGTCTCACAGTTAAATTTTGAGTTGTTTAGGAATCAAGAGGGTGTTATAGATCTAAGAAGATACTCTTAAAAGTGTGTTGCAAGTTAATACGAATGTTGAGTCAGATATAGACCTTTAAACTCATGGAGATGGTTAGATAGTAGAATGTTAAAGTCAGGGGCCAAATATGTATAAACTGGACATTGGGAAGGTATACTGGGCCATTTAACTCTCATAAATGTGGCATATTTATATCTGTTGTTTTGTATAATACTTACTGTTATAAGAGAAGGAACCATCTGTTGGACTGAAAGGGGAAACTTCTGGGGGGAAGAGGGTGGAAGGGCGGGATAGGGAGGGGTTTGTGACTGAGATGTAACTTGAAGAAAAAAAAATAAAGTATTTATAAAAAAATAATAAAAAATAAAATATAAAAAAAAAGTTGCCTTGGTCACAGTGTTTCATAATAGCAATAGAAAAGTAACTAAAGCAACTGTATATTTTTTATGCACTGAGCATACAAAGGTTACTAAAAATTCTTTCTTGGTCTTAAAAGGATATTGTATGCTGTTTGCAGTATAAAGTATAGGATTTTTAATGAAAGTTAGAAAGTAATGATGACTTGTATTCACCTAATAAAAAATGAGTTATTTCTAATTCATTATTATTTTAGTGACCACAGTGGATACATAGGGTTTTTTTCATTTAATTTTATTTTTAAGATCGATATATGATTACATTTCTCCCTTCTCTTTCCACCCTTCAAACTCTCTCATATACCCTTACTAGCTCTCCTTAAAATTCATGCCCTGTTTTTTAACTAATTCTTATTGTGTACTTATATGTATACATATTCCTGAATATTACCTGTTCAGTCCTTATAATGTTACTTGTATGCATGTGTTTAGTTCTGACCATTTGGTACTGGACAACTAACTCATGTGCTCTTTCCTGGGGAAGATTACCTCTCCTGCTTCCCAGCTTTCCTCAGTTGCTTATAGTTCTCAGTGTAGGGTTGAGGCCTCATGGTCTTTTCACCATTCACTTTGGCATGTCCATTGACTAGCGGTTGTCGTGCCACTGATGTTTGATTCTTTAAGACTGTATATTTGTCTACACACTTGAGTCTGTATGAGGAGTGAGGGAGTACTTTTTTAACTTTATTAATAGGAAAGTTGATTTCATAGCAAAAAGCAACATGTTTAACTTTGTGCTAAATGTAAAGTCTCAAGTATCACTGTATAGGGTATGTTCACGAAATTTGACTTATACCAACTGACAGGAGGTAACTCATAAATTACAAAGAAATTAGTGTAATAGTTGTTAAATACAGCCATTTTTAGAAATTAATAATGAACTTAAATTAAACCAATAATCTTAAGAATAAAATGATCAAAAAATATCACCTCATACTTACTATATCTGACAGCTTTCTATGATCATGGATTCATGTACACACACATATATATACATATATATATATATTTACACATATGAGCAATCAAGCAGTGACATCCTACTTGCATCTTGTCCCAATTTTCCATTCATTGATATTGGATTTATTACTTAAAATATACAGTGGGACATATCTGCATCCCTCAAAAGACACAGCTCAGAATTACTCTGCTTAAAGTGACAATAGATGCATGCGTGGAAAGGGAATCTCAGTCCACTGTTCTTGTAAATGTAAGTTTACACAGCCTGTTTAGAAAACAGCATATTTCTTCAAAAATTTAAAAGAAGAACTCTGATGTGATTTAGTGATCTTATTCTTGTGAGCATTTCCTGTAGAAATAAAATAAATGTGAAAAACTATCTGTGTGGCCATTAGTGACCATAGCGCAAGACACAGAATTCCCATAACTATCACATGTGGTACATATAAAACAGAATATTATAAGCCTAAATAGAGGATATAATGTTTTCATTTATGACAACTTAATTAACTTGGAAGACATTGTAAATGAAATAAGTCAAACAGAAAAAAGAAGCAAATGCCACATAACTTCAGTGAAGTCTAAAATGAGCTCATAGAAGCACAGTTGGATAACTGCCAGGAAATGGTATAGGAATCAGGAGGATGCTGATAAAAAGGGTAGAGAGTTTTCACTATATCAGATGACTAAGATTTAAAGACTTAATGTACAACATAGTGATTATAGTTATTATAATAGTATTTCTTGAATTTTACTAAAGATCTTAAGGGTACTCTCCACATACACAAATGATAACTATGAGAGGTGATGCATTCTAATTAGCTTTAATATGCTGATTATCTGGAAATTCCTAGATGAAATATTGGTGTATATTTATATAATTTTTTTAAAATGTTAGTTATAACTTAATGTTTATTAAGGTATAACTAACAATGAGTTATCATTTGTTAGACACTAACATATCATTGACATATAAACCTCACCCTCTGTTTTGGTTTTAAAAAACAGCAGGAGTGCAGCCTCATTAATAATGAATTTTATTCTAAATTTGTCGTTTCTCACCTTTCAGGGTTTGAATGAAGCAGATGACAAATCTGTGAACCAATTAATCACCATACCCAGAATTACACTTTGCATCTACTAGAGACCCAACAGAGGAAATAACACTGATCAGTCTAAAACTTGCCAACTCAAGCTACAGTATGCAGAATTTACCTTCTAAAGCCATAGTTTCAGAGAAACAAAGTGAACCCAGAATTGAAATGGGCATGGGAAGAAGAGTTTACTATCTAGTCAGTTGTGAAGTTTCTACTAAAGGCACGGGTTAGTTGAATAGCCATCATACATGAAAACTCAGTGGTTACACTGTTACTTTGTTACCATTAGAGCAAGATAGGTTTGATTCAACAATAAATAAGCATTTGGGAGACCAACACATATTCTTGTCAGTTAATTAAATGTATTCTTGAAATGATTCAAGTTCAGTACATGGAAAAGCTTTTTGTATCAGTTATAATATACTTTGCCATCTTCTAGAGGTTAAATGTGTTTTGTACTATACTAAATGCTGTGTAATTATTAGTTCACATTTATTGTAGGCTTTGATATTTTTCTCAATGAAGAAACCTTAACAGAAGAGTTGATGGCAAATAATACACATAACATGTATGAATATGACTAAGATTTAATTTCAGATGAAGACACAAAATGCCTGACCAATAATTTGCAGGGAAAATAATGTACACAATGATTATTTAACTGTGTTCTACATAGCTATACACAGTTTTGTGACATATCAAGCTATGTAGAACAGAAGTTGGAAGTTACTTTTTATAAAACATGTGAGATAAATTGGGATTTTGTAGGGTCTTGAGTCTTGGCTGCAATGATAGAACTTTGACATTGTTGTAGCTAGAAATGCCATGTGAGGGAACAGAAAGGACTCTGTTCCCATTTGCTATGGTGTTGCAGTTTGCTAGACTTGTATTTATAGCAATTAAAATTTGATGATCACAATAGCTAATTTTCTCAGAGCAAAAGTTTTCTTTATTAGTTCTATTTTGATCATGTTAACTTGAGGTTTCTTAAACATTATTTATGTTACTCAGATGATGGCAGGTGAATTACAGTGTACCTATGTGGGCTGGTGTTAATCAAGGTAGATATTATAAACTCCAAAATATTTCTTCAACACTGAATATGTGGCATGAGAGTATTGCATGGTATATACACCATACTGATTGTTTAATGTAGTTTCCCTGTTTAAAGGCAAGGCACCAAAATTGATAACCATAAGATAACCATCATATCTCAAAGGTAGGAATTTGGACAGCACTCAATTTGTAAATAAAAGTTCAAAAGCAGAAAGCAATATAATTAAAACATCTTTTGACTGAGCATATTTAATGGGTTCCATGACAAAATATACTGAGAAGAAACAAATGTACATTAGCTACCAACTCCTCCTGCTGTCTAGTTTATATCAGGTTGATACAAGCTAGAAATATATCTGGGAAGAGAGAATCCTAATTGAGAAAATGCTTCTAAAAACTGGACTGTATGAAAATCTGTGGTGTATTTTCTTGGTTGTTGATTGATGTGTGCTGTGTCACTGATGGGGAGATATCTTTGGTGCTATAAGAAAGCAGGCTGAGAAAACATGATAAGGAATCCACTAAGCATCATTCTTCCATGGCCCCTGTTTTAGTGCCATGACAAGGAAGCCAGTAAGTAGCACTCTTCCTTGGCCTCTGCTTCAGATCCTGCCTCAAAGTTTCTGCCTTTAGTTCTTTCCCTAAATTCCATTGATGATGCACTGTGATGTGGAAGTGTAAGCAAAATTAACTCTTTCCTCATCAAGTTGCCTTTGGTCATGGTGTTTTCTCACAGCAGTAGAAACCCTAACTAAGATACTCCTAGAAGTAAATCAAATAATAAAACAGTTTTCAAGTGCGATGATTAACTTTATTGGTCAATTTGCTAAAAATGTAGGGTGCCTAGAATATTTGGTCAAATATTGTGGATTTTTCTGTGATAATACTTTTAGATGAGATTAAAATTTTAATTTGTAGACCAAGTAGATCACTATCTTCATTACATTTTTATTTCTGTGATAAGACAGTGACTAATAAAAGAAAGAGATTTTGGGACTTACAGTTTCAGACGATAAGTCTATGCCCACCATGGCAGGGTGCAAAGCAGTAAGCAGGCAGTCATGGTGCTGGGGCAGTAGTTGAGTGCTAACATCCTTATCCAAAAGTAACAGAGCTAATTGGGAATGGTGTTTTGGAATTGCGAAGCCAACCCCCAAGAAAACACTTTTTCCCACAAAGTCAATGTTATTTGCATTCAAGCCAACACAAGCATCTTCCCCAATAGGCCTTCCTAATTTCACAGATAGCATAGATATTATAGAAGGAGCTTTTTCTGAAGAGAGAAACCCTGGTACCCTCAATTGTGCTATCTTCCATTTTCCTGTTGTACAACTCTACTATTTATGGACTGACATCTGTTGGCCTTGGAAACCAAAATGTGCTAATGGGTCTCTTAGTTCTTTGACCTGGTTCTAGCCCACCAACATTTATCATTCACTTTGTCAATTTTGGGATGTAACAGCTTCTGCAATGTCATAAATCTGACTCTCAGTCACATTCTTCACGTCTACATGTCTTTATATTTGCTATCTCTCAGTGCTCCTTCTCTGGAAAGCCTCACCTTTACTATTTGCTAAATGTTTTTTTTTTTTTTCTAGATTATTTTCACATTGTACCATTGATCCCCAAAGATAGGTTTCTTTATTAAACTGTGTCCTGTCTCAGTTGCCCATTTTCTGAAACTCACCTTAAAATCACTCATGTAGGGGTATAAAAGTCTATATATATTTTCCTGTAGAAGTATTCTCCTCTGAACATGACAGCAAATCTATCAAGATGGTACTTTCCCCTAAGACGGTAAATCAATCATTGTAGCTTTGTTCAAATATTTTTTTTCTGATAGACTTAAATATCTTTGGATGAGAATTTATTGGATATCACACACCTATATTGTTTCAGTACCTATTTACTGCACCCAAGACATATATTGACTATGGATATCAGAGAGAGACATAGTGTAACTTTATGTTCTAATAGAGCTAGATATTATTATGTATTAGATATTTAATTTTCACCAAGTGCTGACTTCTCACAATAGAGAGTTGACAGTTAATGTTACTGAGGAAAGACCTAAGTAAATCATTGTCTTTACCTTTGTTTTAGTTGATTTGAGAGCCATTAATTCAGAGGTCCCACCCCTGAGGATGATGATGTTTCGCACTGGTTTTGGCTAGGGTAACAAAATTGACTTGTGTTGCAGAGGGGTTAATATTGTTTGAAAGATTGATTTTGCTGTTGTGTACCCCACAGCAGCCAGTTTTCCAGTACCATTCCTTTGTACTCCACTGTAAAGTTTTATTCTTTGTCAAGTTGTTTTTTTTCCTCTTCTCATTCTCTAAAGTAGA
Source organism: Lophiomys imhausi (assembly GCA_907164525.1). Lineage (NCBI taxonomy): Eukaryota > Metazoa > Chordata > Mammalia > Rodentia > Muridae > Lophiomys > Lophiomys imhausi. Next base: position 8,962,835 of record CAJQZJ010004752.1, read on the forward strand.
ATAGACTCTTGCCACCCTTCCCTGTTTTCCAGTGAAAAAGATTCTTTTTTCATCCTGATAATGAACTATAACACTAACTATTCCCAGGAAGAACTAAAGATAAGCCATGAAATGTTCTAACCAGTACTTTTTAAAATCAGATTTACAAAATTCAGAATATCTTTTGACATACATAAAATCAAGCAGCCCATGCATCGGGAATAGATCATTCAACATCACTGCACTGGTACTTGCCTATCCCATCTGCCTTTTTTCTTACATTAATCTTTTGCCTGAAACCCCTGGGGAAGATAATCTTTGTTGACAGAAACTCTCCAGGTATTTAGTTTTCTGGATTTCCTTGCTTCAGCAACTAGTTCTCCAGGTACTTACCTCTCAAGTGAGTTACTGGCTACAGTTGTACAGTGATGAACTCAATCATAACAATCCCTATTCTAGAATGGACTACAACAATTTATTAGGTGAATCTGTCAGGCTTTTCTTCCTAATGCAATCTTGGGCTTACTTAAGAACATCTCCCTATTCTTTTTTAATCATGTGATTGTGAATCCAGTACCTAGGTTTTCAGTTCACTAATTTGCGGATCTAGTTGACATGTAATATTAAAGCCATTGCCATTAGGCTCATACAGTTACTAAAATGAGTCTTGCTTAGCTTCTGATAAAACTCATGTTAAATCAGTAGCATGCTTTTGTTGTTAAGGTAATATAAAAGGAATCAATCTTATTAAAATTAAGAATATAATCTCATAATAGCTTATAGAAAAGGCAAGTGTGACATGCTGCTCAGAGTAACTGTTTTCATGCAAATATCTCTCTCACAGTTGTTCACAAAAAGGCTCTCAGCAAGTAGAATTGATCTCATCACTCATTTATAAAGGATGCTGAAGATTATGGAAAGTAGCAGGTGTGGGGGGGGGGAAGAAAGCAACTGATAGACATACCCTATCCTACCCCGTGTATTTACTAAAAATAAGCTAAAATATACACATAGCTAGATTTGAAGTGAGGTGATAATTGGTAAGGACAATATTTTTTTTCAATAAACAATTTTTCAGACCTCTACAGTTTTTATGTTTAAATTCAGAGACACAGGTATCTGCTTAAGTGTAACTACTTGTACCTACAGGTAGTTCTACAGAAAGGCATGTGGCCAATGACCTAGCTAACTAACTAATTTTACAACGGGACAATTAGATTAATATAGAATTTTTGTTGTGAGACTTTTTTTTCTTGAATAGTTGGGAAATCTCTTGAGGCATGACCAGATCTTTTAAGCTGTGTTTTGACCTTGATTTCTGGATTAGTCCTGTACAACAGCTTAGCATACCTGTATTAAAAACCAGAAAATTAGACTTTTTAGACTCAAACATGGCTGAACATATCTGAGTTGATTCTCTCATGAAATGAATGTAACTAATTAGAATAGTGAAAGTGTTAGCTTTTATTACAAGAGTGTGTTAATGCAGTTGCTTTAGTTTGCTATTATTCCTTAATAAGATACAATAAAATCATCATAATGCATGTAAACAACTATCCTCTCTGGGATAAAAATGGATTAATGACTTATTTCATGCTTATAGCAACAAACACCATTTAGCAGCCATTCCTCTGGGGAGATTTTTCTTAACCAGTAACCAGGTATTTATTTTAGACCTGAAAAAACATAGTTAATAATACTGAAGGGTTATTAGTGCAATAAGATACTTATGATCCCTGCACAATGAAGAAAGCATGTTCATTTAAAAGATTCATAAAGGAAATTTGCATATTATAGGGAACTGATGGCTTTCTATCTTTCAGGGTTTAGGGTTATTTTTAATTATGCATTTCTTTGATGATTGGGATCCAGAAAAGGAGGTAAGGAAATTATCAGCTTTAAATTGAAAATCTAACTTATTCTTTAGTAACTGTGTTCTGAACAGAAAGACAGGAAAACTCACAGGTAGTAAGAAAGCATTAACAGCTTAATTAGCTTTGCCTTAAAAGTCTTGTGTGAGGGATCATCACTTAACACAGGCGAACCTATGCATATGCATCTCCTTGCTTTAAGCTCAGGAAGGGTTAGGCCATATCCTCTCAGTGGACTGGGAAGACATTCTCACACATTGGTGTTCCTTTGCTTTTTACTTTTTACTCTTTACTTTTTAAAATAAAAATGACACTATTCAATTGACAGTAAATGTAGAAATGTGTAACAACCCAGTATTAGTCTCGTAATGCTGCTGTCGCAAGCTCCTATATGCAGCACTAGAAACACTGGATATTATGGAAATTCTGTTTTAAGGCTGCTTGAGTGTAGCTGAGTATTTTTTCCTTTAAAATATTTTTATTAAAAAAATTTTATACAATATATTCTGATCAAGATTTCTTTGAGAATTTTGTAGAATGCATTTTGATCATTTTTGACACCCCCTCCCCCAATGCCAACCTTCATCACTGTCCAGTCCTTCCATATTCATCCTGTTCCCTACTCACCTGATTTTGGGCCTTCCCCCTCCCCAACATCAAGTCCATATATTCTTAGGTGTGTGGTCTTCCTATGATTTTGGTTGTTTTAGTAGAGACAACTTATTGAGCTTGCCTAGGTTTTATGTTTGCTCTCACCACAACTGTTATGAGTTCATTTGTGCAGTTACACTGTCATGGAAGTAAAGAACCACTTTCTGATTAAAGTACCACTCCACAAGATGAAACCATATCAGGCACCATTATTGGTTCAATAATCTATGGTCAAAGGTCCTAGAGGAGAGCCTGCTACAATCGAACAAAAGAGACATAGCATTAAACAAACTCCCAATTATGTCATTATGCCCATAGGTTAATACATCTCTCAACTCTCATCAAAGAAGCTTCTATTGGCAGTAGATTGTATTTAACACAGAGAACCACAACTGGCCAAGGCTCAGTTTGGAGATCTTTTCATATATTTTGCTATTTCTTTTATTTTGATTTTATAGATTATGTTCTTTGCTGCACAGGAGTTTCTTTATACTTTTTTTTACATTTATTTATTAATTCAAGTTACAACTCAATCACAGCCCTCTCCCTCCTCCCCTCCTGGCTCCACCCTTCCATCCTCTTCCACTTTTCCCTCCTAAACTTCTCTTTGGGTGTGGGGGCCCCACATATCAACACTCCCTCAGTTTGTAAGACTCATGAGAGCTACGAGCTTCCTCTTACTCTGAGGCCTGACATGGCAGCCCAACTAGGGTAGAGTGTCCCCCTAATAGGCAACAGAGTCCATGACTGAGATGTGCCCCCCACCCCTTGGTAAGTGATCTGTATGAAGACTACGTTACCTGTCATCTATACATGTATACAAGGGATTAAGTCTAGTCTAAGCGTATATCTTCCTTTTTAAGTTAGTACTTCAGTCTCTGTAAGCCTCTAGAGGCCTAGGTTGATTTGTTCTGTAGATCTTCATGTGCTGTTCTTGTCCCTCTCTATTCCTTCTCTCTCTGTTTTGTAGGACTCCCAGAGCTCCACCTAATGTTTGACTGTGTGTTTCAGCATCTGTTTTGATCTGCTGCGGGATAGAATTTCTCATAGGATAGTTATGCTAGGTTTCTGTTCCTTTGGGTCTGTGGGTTGTAAGGATAGTTATCCTGTACTATATGGCCAGAATCCGGTTATAAGTAAATATATGCCTTGCATATCTTTCTGGGTCTGGGTTAGCTCAATCAAGATGAGCTTTTCAAATTCCATCCATTTGGTTGCAATTTCCTCATTTCTGGTAATTGAGTAGTATTCCATCATGTAAATGTGCCACAGTTTTTGTTTTGTTTTGTTGTTGTTGTTGTTTTAATCCATTCTTCAGTTGAAGGGCATCTGGGTTATTTCCAGTTTCTAGTTATTATGAATAGAGCTGCTATGAACATAATTGAGCCAATGTCCTTGTGATTTGGTGAAGAATCTTTTGAATATATGCCCAGGAGTGGTATGACTAGGTGTGGAGGTAGAACTATTCCCAGTTTTCTGAGATATCACCAGATTGATTTCCAAAGTGGTTTTACAAGTTTGCAGTCCCACCAGCAATGAAGGAGTGATCCTCTTTTTCTATATCCTCCCCAGCATGTGCTATCACTTGAGTTTTTGAACTTAGCCATTCTGACGGGTGTGAGATGGAATCTCAAAGTCCTCTTAAGTTGCATTTCTCTGATGACTAAGGATGTTGAGCATTTCTTCAAATGTCTCTAGGCCATTAGAGACTCCTCTTTTGTGAATTCTCAGTTTAGCTCTGTGAATGGCAGCCTACAGAATGGGAAAAGATCTTCACCAACCCCACATCCAACAGAGGGCTAATATACAAAATTTACAGAGAACTCAAGAAATTAAACACCAAGTGTTTCTTAATTGACTCTCATTTCTTTAGTTTTCCATATTTATTGCTTGAATTTGTGGGTCCTATCTGAAAAACCATTGACCACAAATGTCTTAAAAAGTTTCTTCTGTATATTCCCCAAGTAAATTTTGGTTCAGGTTGAACATTTGGAACTTTGATGCACTTGAAATAGATTTTGTGGTTTGTGGTGGTGTGAGGTAAGGAATCTAGTTTCATTCTTCTGCATATATTTGTACAATCAACTTTGCCAGCAATACTTACTGAACAGATTATTTTTCTGACACAGTGTGTTCTTGGAGGCTTTGTTAAAATTTAGTTGACTATTTGAATATGGACTAATTTCTGAGTATGGTATTGTGTTTATTAACTAATCTGTGTATTTTATTTCCAGTAGTCAAGGAATAATATGTTCTTCTGTTTGTTTTCTGTCACATTATGAGTCTTTTAGGGTTCCACATAACCCACAGATTCATTAATATTATTTTTAAGAAGAAAATCATTGATATTTTGATTGGAAATTATGGTGAATATATCAATTGCTTTAGAGGATAAATTTTTTAATAGTATTAATTCTTGGAGTACATGAACAAGGTATATGTTTTTTTATTTTCTGTGTATGTGCATTATAATGCTTTAATTTATTTTGCCAGTGTTTTGATTATAATTTCTAAGTATTTTATAGCTACTATAAATAGCATTATTTTCTGGAGTTTTAAAACAAGTTCTCTGTTGGTATATAAAAACACTACAGTTCGGATATAGAGGTGATTCAGTAGATAAAGTACCCCCTACCAAGCTTATGACATTGAGTTTCATACCTGGGACCCATAAGATGAAATGAAAGAACTAACTCCTGGAAGCTGTCCTTTGACTTCCACAGGCATTCTTTGGCAAGCACTCAGCCACATATATGCATGAACACACATTCACAAAATAAATTGGGAGAATTTTTTAAATGCTGTTGTTACTCATATTTTTTTTGGACACATTTACAGGGTCACTTTTCTCAGAGTGGGAAGTGGTTAGCACAATGTCATTATTTACAGTAGGATCTGGGAGCACTTGAAATTACAGACCTTTTAGTTTTGACTCCATTGTGGAGGGCAAAGTCTTAAGAAGGATTTTGAGATTAAGTAGGTGATGCTGAGAAAAGTACAGCTTGATTAAGGATAGCCAATACAGTCTCTTAAATAAAACTCAGGCTTCAATATTTTTTTGGCTTCTTTAAGAAAGTGAGTACCAAGAAAAATAAATAAATGCTTTAAAATTCTTTACTATAAATTTCCAGGAAATGTTTGTTAAAGTATTGGTTGATGAATTCACACACACACACACACACACACACACACACACACACACACAAACTGTTCTTAAAACGGGAGAAAAATTGAGAACAAAGATTAATTGTGCATTAGATTGATTTTAAGATGAGAAGAAATTCAAGGGAAACATCACACAATCAGAAGAACTTTGCTGAGACAAAATTGTAATGTATCCATCAGTAGCATCAACTCTACATGTTTCCGTTCATTTATTATGTGGACCTTTTCCATAATGCAATGAAAAAAAGGAAATTATCAACTTTTAAAAATACACTGGTTAATAAAAATAATACGTATTTAGATTCATCTACATAAACAGAGAACTAGACAAACAGAAACATGTAATAAGATTTAATTCTAGACTTCTAGTCAGGAAAACATGTTGTGCTTGAAATCTCAGATCTAGCAATCCAATCTATCAGGAGAAAGAGTCCAAAGAGCAGTCACATATGTCAGATACCCTCTTTTTCTTACAGTCACGAATTCCATAAAAATTCCAAGACAATAGCTATAATATATGTGAAGAGGACCTGGTGCAGACCTGTGTAGGCCCTGTGCTTGCTTCTTCAGTTTCTGAGCTCATATGTGCCTTGCTTAGTTGATTCAGAGGACTTTGTTCTTCTGGTGTCCTCCATCCCATCTGGCTTTCATAATCTTTCCACAACCTCTTCTCAGGGATACCCTGAGCTCTGAGCTGAGGAATTCATGGTGGAGACCTCCCATTCAGATACTCTCTGCATAATGTCTGGTCATGTATCTCTGTTCAAATCTGGTGCTGGAGGAAGCTCTCTGATGATGGCTAGATAAAGTGCTGACCTATATCAATGGGAATTATTTTGTTGATTTTATTTTGAACTGTAGTGTTTGATTTTACCCTAGGTCTCTGGGCTATGTGTCTCTGGTTTGGGGTTACCCATGCTTTGTTGCATGTGGGTTCCTACTCATGGAGTGGACTTTATGTCAAATCAAATATTGGTTGACTACTCCAGAAGTATGTGTCACCAATGCCACAGCATATTTTGCAGGCAGGATAGATTATATAGCAAAGGTTTTATGGTTGGGTTGGTGTCTGTGTTTCTCTTTTGGTAGCTTGCAGAGTACCTTCCTGCACTGAAAAAACTAGAACATAGGTATAAGTGTTCCATGTAAGCACTAGATCAACTTCTTCGTGTTCATTGAGTTGTGTGGGTTTTGTGCTCAGCGATGGTGTCCCACTGCTAGTTTATGGAGAGGAATCATTTGTCTTAACAACAGCCTGGGTTGTTTGCAGATTTTCATGGAACCCCTTTGGTCAACAACTTAATTGAATGCAATCTAGTCCCACCATTGAAATCCATGCCTGGCTACAAGAGATGGCCAGCTGAAACTCTATATCCTCCAAGTTAGAAGTCCAAATTAGGATCACCTTCATAGATTTTGGGCAATTTTCCCTTCACTGTTTCCACCTCACCTTAAATGCCCCCCCCCCCATTCCATCTGTCTTTGTCCTCACTCTTTTTTTCTACCCTGTCTTCTCCCTGAACTGATCTCCCTCTCTGCCATTCCCAATCACCCCCAGTCTGCCCCTTGAATTTATTCTAGCTCCCCCTCCCAGGGAGATCCTTTTGTCATCCCTATACCTAACTTCTCTGGGTCTAGTGATTGTAGTTTGCTTACCATTTAATTAACAGCTAATAACCCTTATAAGTGAATGCATACCATATTTGTCTTTCTGGGTCTGGGTTACCTTACTCAGGATGGATTGCTTTAGTCTCATCAATTTGCCTGCAAATTTCATCATGTCATTTTATTAAAACAGCTGAGTAGGGTTGGAGAAGTGGCTCAGCAGTTCAGAGCATTAGCTGCTTTTCCAAAGGACCGGAGTTTAAATTCCAGCACCCACAAGGCTGTTCACAGTTGTCTGTAATTGCTGGGCATGGTGGTTCATGACTTTAATCCCAGCACTCAGGAGGCAGAGGCAGGGGTTACTGTGAGTTGAAGCCCAGCCTAGTCTACCAAGTGAGTCCAGGAGAGCCATGGATACACAGAGAAACCCTGTCTCACAACCAAACAACAACAACAACAATAAATAAATAAACAACAAAACAAAACAAAATAAAAAAGCAGCTGAGTAATTCTCCACTGTGCAAATATATCACGTTTTCTTTATTCATTCTCCTGTTGAGGGACATCTAGGTTGTTTCCAGTTTCTGGCTATTATGAATAAAGCAGCAATAAACATGGTTGAGCAGTTCCCCTTGTAGTAGGATGGAGAATTCTTTGGGTATATACTCAGGAGTGGTATAGCAGGATATTAAGTTAGATCAATTCCCACCATTATTAGGAGCTGCCATATTGATTTCCACAGTGGCTGTACAAATTTTCACTTTCATGAGCAATGGAGGAGTGTTCCCCTTGCTCCACATCCTCACCAGCATGAGCTGTCACTTTTGTTACTAATCTAAGCCATTTTGACAGATGTAAGATGAAATCTCAGAGTCTTTTTGATTTGCATTTCCTTGATGGCTAAGGCTGTTGAACATTTAAGATTTTCTGTTTAAAGTTCTTTGTTTTGATCTGCTCCCCATTTTTAATTGAATTATTTGGTTGTTGAGGTCTAATTTCTTGAGTTCTTTATGTATTTTTGATATTAGTACTATGTTGGATATGGAGTTAGTGACATTTTTTCTCTCATTCCATAGGCTACTGCTTTGTCCATTTGATGGCATCTTTGCCTTACAGAAGCCTTTTAGTTTCTGAGGTCCCATTTATTAATTGTTGATCTTAACTTCTGCACAATCTGTATTCTCTTTGGAATGTCATCTCCTGTGCCAACAAGTTCAAAGCTATTCCTCACTTTTTATTCTATCAATTTCAGTGTATCTGGTTTTATGTTGAATTCTTTAATACACTTGGACATAAGGTTTGTGCATGGTGATAAATATAGATCTGTATGCATTCTTCTCTATGCAGACATCCAGTTTGAACAGCACCATTTGTTGAAGATGCTTTATTTTTTCCAGTGTGTAAATTTCTGGCTTCTTTATACAAAATCATTTGTCCATATGTGTGTGAATTTATGTCTGGGTATTTAATTCAGTCATTTCCACTGATCAGTGTGTCTGTTTTTATGTCAATACCATGCAGCTTTTTATTACTATAGTTCTTAAAATTATGGGTGGTGATATCTCTAATGGTTCTTTTATTGTTCAGGATTGTTTTAGATATCCTGTGTTTATTGTTTCTTCATATAAAGTTGAGAATTGTCTTTTCAAGATCTTTAACAAGTTATGTTGGACTTTTGATGGAGATTTATTGAATCCACAGATGGCTTTTGGTAGTATGGCCATCTTTACTATGTGAATCCTACTAATCCATGAGCATGGAGGATCTTTCCATCCTCTCTTATCTTCTTCAATTTCTTTCTTCAAAGACTTGAACTTTTTTTTATCACACAGAAGCCTTCTCTTGCTTGGTTAGATTTACACCATGATATTTTATATCATTTTGGTTGATTATTAAAGGTGTTGTTTCCTTGATTTCTTTCTGAACTTCTTTCTCATTTGTGTATATGAGGACTATTGATTTTTGTCTAGTTACTCTTGTATCCAGCTACTTTGCTAAAAATGTTTCTCAGTTGTAGGAGTTCTTTGGTGGAATTTTTTTAGGTCATTTATATATACTATCATATTGTCTGCGAATAACAATTCTTCCTTTAAATGTGTACCCTCTTGATCTCCTTCAGTTGTCTTATTGCTCTAGCTAAAACTTTAAGTACTATATTGAATAGATATGGAGAGAATGGATGTTGTGTTTGTTCTTGTTCCCGATTTTAGTGGAATTACTTTGAGTTTTTCTCCATTTAATTTGATGTTGGCTATAGACTTGGTGAAAATTTCCTTTATTATGGTGAGATATGTCCCTTCTATCCCTAATCTCTCCAGGACTTTAATCATGAAGGAGTGTTAAATTTTGTCAAAGGTTTCTTCTACATCTCATGAGAAGGGTTTTTTTTTCTTTCAGTTTGTTTATATGGTAAATTACATTACTATATTTGTATATTATACCATCCTTATATCTCTAGGATAAAGTCTACTTAATTATGGTGGATGATCTCCTTGATGTGTTTTTGGTCTGTTTTGCAAGTATTTTATTAATTTTTTTTTGCATCCATGTTCATGAGGGTCCCTAATTGTTGTTTAAAAAATTCCTAAAATATCCTACTCATTTGATTTTACCAATCAAGACTCAGGAACCAAATGCTGGGATGAAAACTTGCTGGTTCAGACATGCAGAGAAAGCACCCAGCTGAAAACCCTAGAGGAAAAAGCTCAGAGATAAAAAGCTCCTTCTCCTTCTCCATGCTGTCTTAAATACTCTCCAGCTCAATGTCTCTCCTTTATTTTAATCCCTGTCAGCTGGTTTCTTGCTCTGCCTCTTGACCTAGGGTTTAGTTTATTTGCTCCTGTGTACAGAAAGTTCTTGGATTAGAGGTATGTGTTAGGGCAGATCAACATCACAAGTATTTGTTTACAGTAAACTGAAAGCTCTAGGATTAAAGGCTGAGTCAGCCCACAATTAGAAACAGGGTTTTACAATTCAAAATCTTGGCATTCATAATGGGATCAAATATTCAGCAAAATTAATTCTCTTTCTTGAGTCTTTATGTGGTTTGGGTATCAGGGTAACTTTGGCCTTATAAAATGAACTGGGCAATGTTCCCTCTGTTTCTATTTTGTGGAATAATTTGAGGAATATTAACATTAACTCTTTTTTGAAAATTTGGTAGAATTCTGTGCTAAAACCCTCTGGCCCTGTTTTTTGTTTTCATTTTTGTTTTTTTTTGTTTGTTTTTGTTTTTTTTGGAGACTTTTAATGACTATATTTCTTTAGGGATTATGAGTCTATTAAAATTGTTTTCTGATCTTGACTTAGTTGGACAAGTGATATCTATCAAGAAAAATGTCCAGTTCTTTTAGATTTTCCAATTTTCTGGTGAACAGATTTTTTTCCTCTTTATTTTTTATTTCTTCAAGTTACATCTCAATCGCAATCCTCTCCCTACTCCCCCTTCCAGTCCCATCCTTCCACCCTCCTCTGCCTCAACCCATCCATCCCCTTCCTCTTTTTTTTTAAAGTTTAAGGTATTTCTTTTTCCCCCCAACAGCTATCCCTTTCAGTCCAACAAATGGCTCTTTCTCTTATAATAATAAATGCAATACAAAACAACAGAAATAAATAGGCCACAATTATGAGAGTTATATGGCTTAGCATACATTGCCAATGTCCAGTCCATATGTATTTGGTACCTGACTTTAACATTCTACTATCTAACCATCTCCATGAGTTTAAAGTTCTATATTTAACTCAGTTTTCATACTAACTTGCATCACAATTTTAAAACATCTTCTTAGATCCAGAACACACTCTTGATTCCTAAACAACTCAAAATTTAATTATGAGACTCTAGCTATCTATTCTTCAACCACCTCAAAGTATGACCTAATGATTCTTTGTATTTCCTCTGTCTGTTGTTATGTCCCCCTTTTCATTTGTGATTTTGTTAATTTCCTATTCTCTCTCTAACTTTTAGGTATTTTGGATAAAGGTTTGCTTACCTTGTTGATTTTCTTAACACACCAACTCTTAGTTTCATTAATCTTGTGTTGTTCTTTGTTTCTATTTACTTGATTTCAATTCTGAGTTGATAATTTCCTTTGGTCTACTTTTGGGTGTGAATACTTCTTTTTGTTCTAGAACTTTCAGTTGTAAGGTTGATTTCGTGGTATGAGACCTCCCCCCCCCCCTTTTTAAGTAGGCACTTAGTAGTATGAAATTTCCTCTCAGCACTGCTTTATTTTGCCCCATAATTTTGGGTGTGCTTTCTATTCATTTTTGATGAATTCTAGAAAGTCATTACTTTCTTTATTTCTGTCTTGACTCATTTTTCATTGTGTAGAGAGTTTTTCAGTTTCCATGAGTTTGTAAGCTTTCTCTTGTTTCTGCTGTTGTTGATATCCAGCTTTAATTCCTGGTGGTCTGATAGAATGCAGGGAGTTATTTCAATTTCTTTATTATCTGTTCTGATTTGTTTTATGTCCTAGTATGTGGTCATTTTTGGAATAAGTTCCATGAGATGCAGACTAGCAGGTATATTCTTTTGTGTTTGGGTGAAATGCTCTGCAAATATCTTTTAATATCATTTTCTTTATAAAGTCTGTTAGCTCCAGTAATTCTCTGTTTTGATTTGTCAACATGACCTGTCCGTTGGTGAAAGTTGGGTATTGAAATCTTTCATTATAAGTGTGTTAGGGTCAATATGTGATTTAAACTGTAGTAATGTGATTTAAGCTGCAGTAGTGTTCTTTGGTGGTATTCCTTTATTATATAGTATCTTTTTTGATCTCTTTTGATTAGTTTTGGTTTGAAATCTATTTTTTAGGTATTAAAATAGTTACATTAATCCAGACATGGGGGCATGTCTTTAATCCTAGCATTTGGGAGGCAGAGGCATGTGAATCTCTCTGAGTTTGTGGCCAGCTTGGTGGACAAAGTGAGTCCAGGACAGCCAGGACTGTTACACAAAGAAACCCTTTCTTGAAAAAAAAATGAAAAAACAAAACCAAAATGGCTATACTAGCTTGTTTCTTGGTTCTATTTTCTTGGAAATTTTTTCCCAATCCTATACCTGGAAGTAATGTCTATCCTTGATAATGAGGCATGTTTCTTTTTTTTTTTTTATAAGTACTTTATTTTTTTTCTTCAAGTTACATCTCAGTCACAAACCCTTCCCTATTCCCTCTTCCTGTCCCACCCTTCCACCCTCTTCCCCCCCAACAGCTTCCCTTTTCAATCCAACAAATGGTTCTTTCTCTTATAACAGTAAATTCTATACAAAAC
>CAJQZJ010004752.1:8976408-9028102 GCA_907164525.1 Lophiomys imhausi
AGAAACACCCTCCCCACCCTCTGGGCATGGGACGTCGCTCTCTTAAATTGACTTTCTGCTGATTTGGGTTGTAGTAAACCTGTTTGGGGCTCGAACCAAAATGGAAAAATGGTTAAAAATGTTAGTACAATCCTTTTATGTTCAGTCCTTCTGTTCTCAGCTGTTTAGATGTCCTAAGGAGTTTGTAGGCAGAAGCTGAACTTCCAGGCTTTACTGAGGTTCTGGCTGGGGCATTGTGTAGAGCTGAACAGTCTTAGCGATATTGAGTTGTTGTTGTTGTAGGCTTTTGATGGAGACAGCTATTGAGGGAATCTGTCAGGCTGAAGAGGGTGATTGTCCCTGAGTGAGGATTAGGGCAGGGCTCTGTTCTTATCTTTCCAGGAGAATCAAAGCATCCATTCAAGGAACCCAGGGACAACTGGGCAACGGAAACCTCAGCATAAAACAGAATCAGACACCAAAAGAAGACGAGGCATGTTTCTTAAATGAAGTAGAGGGATGGATCCGGTTTGGCATCCATTCTGTTAGTCTCTCTCTTTTTTTTTATTGTGGAATTGAGACTACTGACATTGAGAGATATCAATAACCAATGATTGTTGATGCCTATTATTTTGTTTTGTTGTTGGTGGTGGTGTGTGTGAGAGAGAAAGGGAGAGTCAGAGAGAAAGCATTGAGACAGAGACAGAGACAGCATATGTTTCTCTTTTTTGATTTTGCTGGTGTGAAATTATTTATTTCCTGTGTGTAGATAAGCTTTTTTTTTCTGTTGGATTTTTTTTCTTCTAGCACCTATTGGAGAGCTGGATTTGTAGATAGATATTAAGTTTGACCTACCATGGAATATATATTCTCCATCTATGGTGGTTGAGTGTTTTGATGGATTTAATAACCTGGACTGGCATCTATGGTCTCTTAGAGTCTGCAGTGTAAATGAAAATTTTATTAAATTATATTTAATAATACCTAATAGACCTATAACCTATAACCTAAAAACATTTAAACAATCCTACCTAACCCATTTGAAAGGATATCAAGGCCATGGGTCCTTGAGGGCAAACTTGTCAGCAGTCTGGCTTTGACATTATTATGGCAGCCTCTGTCTTAATTCAGCTTAGGTTTGAGGCTTTCTCCTCAGGCTCTGGACCTAACACTGCTCACTGGCTCATGTTGTCAGCCTCCTTCAAGAGCTCAGCCTGGGACTGACTTCAATCATCTGATACTGTCCACAGACACCTCAGTCTGTTGTTTGAATTAGCTAATCTCTCAGGGCAGGTACAGCACCAAGTGGCTTAGCTTAGTCTTTGGTTTCCAGACCTGGCTGGGGCTTATTCATTTGTCTGGGCCTGCCTTCGTGTGACAGGGTTTACCCTCCTACCTGTTTTCAAGGTCTTTGCCACAGCTGGCATCAGAGCTCCCATTGCCTCCTTGTGCCACATTTACTCTCACAGTGGCTCTCAGGCTGTGGACTGATATCTTCAGTGCCCAGTTTTCACGACTTCATCTCAGCAGATTCCGTGCCACAGCTTTTCTTCCAACCTTCTTGGACTAGCTCATGGCAAGAGTCTCTCTCCTAGACTCTGCCTCTCAATTTATGTGCCTAGGCTTCTACTTCTTACTGCCTCAGACCTTGTGCTATATTAGTGTGGCCTCACAGTTGGCAGATGGTTTACTTTGCTTCACATCTCATCGTTGCTCACTTGGGTTTCTCTCTCTCTCATGGGGGTTCTTGGGTTCCTTCCCTATACCCCTTAAATAGGGCAAGGTTCTCTCGAGGTCTTTTGAAGTATCTATCCCTTTCTCCCACACCTTGGCCACACCCTTCCAAAGGGTGCTGTCTGTTCCTTTCTGCAGCTTTGCAGCCACAGCCCTCAACAAAATTCTGCTGCAAATCTATCAGAGGCATAGCTTCAATTGGGTTTTGCCTACTTTGACTATAATCTTCAGCTAGCATCTTTCAAAGTGTGGCTGTGTTGAGAAGCCCTTTTTCAGTTTCTTATGCTTTCCTTCTTGTGCCCAAGACCATAAGCTGCCATGTGCCAGGCTAATCTCATTCCAAAAACCCTTACTAGTTCCCTAAAGAACTCCCATTGCAGTTCAGTGTAGCTGTCATGACTGTTCTGGATTTTAGAGTCTCTATTGAGATGTCAGGCATCATTTTAATAGTCTGTCTTTATGTCACTTGGCCTTTTTCCTTGTAGCTTTTAATATCTTTCTTCTGAATGTTTAGTGTTTTGATTATTATGTGGCAAGTTGACCTTCAATCTATTTAGTGTTCTGTATAATTCTTGTACATTTATAGATATCTCCTTCTTTAGGTTAGGAAAATTTTCTTCTATGACTTTGTTGAAAATTTTTTTTCTGGCCTTTGAAGTAGGATTCTTTTCCTTCTTCTATTCCTATTAATCTTAGGTTTGGTCTTTCATAGGGTCCAAGATTTCCAGGATGTTTTGTGTCAAGAGATTTTTAGATTTACTATTTTTTTAACTGATGTTTCCATTTCTTCTATCTTATATTCAACACCTGAGATTGTTGTTTCCATCTCTTATATTCTGTTGGTAAGGCTAGCCTTTGCATTTACTGTTCAAATTTCTAGGTATATTTAACTATAAATTCATCTTTTAAAAAAGATTATCCAGGTGAAATAAAGATTTTTAAAAATATATCGTTAGAGTTTTTCTCAGTGTCATTGATATCTGTTGCTATTTCTCCATTTTTGTCATGAATTTCATCTATTTGTATCTTTTTTCCTTTATATTTGTTTGGCTAATGTTTTCCAGTTTTACTTATATTTTCAAAGAATCAACTCTGCTTCATTTATTCTTTATATATTTTCACTTCATGTTATGAATTTTATGTTGTGATCTTAATTACTTCTCCCTGTGTACTGTTTTTCTTTAGTTCTAGTTTATCCAAGGCTTTAAGATATATTACTAACTTATTTGAGTTCTCTTTAAATTTTTAAATAGAAAAACTTAAAACTGTAAATTTTATTTTTTCTTAGTTTAAAGTTTTGTTAGTTTTGTCATGAATTCCAAAAATCAAGAATTTTCCTTATTTTTAACTTACTAAATTTCATACTTTTTCTTGTAATATTTATTTCTGTCCTTTTACTAATTTTATGTTTTATTTTCTTAATTCTGTGATGCATATTCTTAGTGATTTATTTTTGGGTGAAATTATTACTATAGCATTAATTATTATTTTTAGTCTTTGTGCTGTGCTTTTTATTTGTTTCTAGTCAGTTATTTATGTTTCAATTTCTTCACTAAACTTTTCTTATTTAGACGATGTTGTTAATTTTTCTTGATTTTTATACTTTCAATTATTTTTATATTAATGGATAGATTTTCTGCTGCAATCTGAGAAGGTATGATTGTAGTTTTTTTTACTTAACTGTGAATAGTTTCATAGGCTACTATAGTCATCCTGGAGAATGCTGTGAGTTTTGATGAGAAGAATATGTATTATGTTGCTGTTGGATGAGATGTTCTAAAGAGAGAGTGAAAGTCAGGAAGAGAGATATACAGGAAGTAGAAATGAGGGACAATCAGTTCGAAGGGATTTTCAGACAGCTTAGAGAAAGAGAATGAGCTTTTCCTTCTGGGACATTGGCTGGCGATGAAAGTGAGCTCTTTTTTTTTTTTTTTTCTCTGCCTCTCTGAGCTAGCAGGCTATTCCCCAGCATCTGTCTCCGGAGTCTTTATTGGTAAAGTCGAATGTTTGAGATTTTGTTAAAAAAATTTTATGTTGAATTTGATTCTAGAGAAGCTTATTATATAGTTTCTTGGTGATTTCAGTCTTTGATCAATATGAGGAGTGTTTTCAAGTGTCTCACTATTTAACACTAGGGCAATTCATAAAGAAAATTTATGAGCAATCATAGTAACATCAAGAAGAACATGGAAGACAGTCCTTTTCTCCATGGCTCTTGAAATGGATGTGTGATATTTTGGGGTGTTTGACACCAGCTCCCACATTTTTGGAGGCACAACATAGTGCAGGGCCTCCTCCTGGATAAACACACGTGATATGGGTTATGTTGAACTGGCTTAAACTCATGAAGGAGGTGGTATCAATTCCCTCATTTCTGTAACAAAATAGCTGCAACTTGAGAAAGAATTCATTTTGGTTTCCAGTTGAAGAAGAGTTCAAACATAATGGAAAGATTATAAAATAGCTGGACACAGTCCATCCCCAGTCAGGAAGAAGACACTACTAAATGGTGGTGCTATGTCACCTTTCATGTTTTCATGCAGTCCAGGACTCACATTAAAGTAATGGTGTTATAGACATTCAATGCGGATATTTATAATCCAATTAACCCAATGTGGTTAACACCTCACAGATATACTCAGAGGATACATAGTCTAGATAACCCTTCCTAGGCATGCACAAATGTTTATCTCCCTGGTGATTTCAGATTCTGTTGTACAGGCAATCATTCTTGAGAATCTTCCCCATGTTCCAGAGATTGTAACACTTTAGTACCTTTCATGGTGATAAAGGGCCAAAATGGTTTGTTTTTGAGGTCTTTAGTGGCAAACAGAACCATACCAAGGATTTCCCCCCGCCCCATCATCTGAGGTTTAAAGTCTGTGGCCTGTACATCTTCAGGTATTTCAAGGCAGATTAAGTAAAATATGGGCTTGTGGTAATGATATTCATGCTCTTAGAAATTTAAGCTGTAGGGAAAACTTCTCTAGATCCTACAATTTGAGTACAGAAGGTAACGGGACTGAATCTTAGGTATTTGTGGTTTTGGACCAAGGAATATGATTTCAGGATCCCCAGGGTAAATAGGCCATAGAGGAAAAACCTATAGGATTGAGTATCATTGTCAAAGATGGGGCTTTCTACTGATTTTCAGGGACATGTGGTTGATACTAAGGCATTTTCCATAAGCAACTGGATTCCTAGGACCATAGGCTGTAAAAGGAGACCTATCTTATGTCATCAGGTGAACACAGATTATACTGAGGGGGTAAGTGTACTGGTATCCGTATTTGTGGAACTATAGGCCTTGGCTGGGAGAGTTCCACTTCTGACAAGTGTGCATTAGTGAAAGCAGACTTAACATGATCATTTCAATCGAAAAGGGATCCTGTAGGGATAGTTTAGGGATCTATTGGGGCTTGTGATTATATAGCCACAACTTGAACCTACAGGTTACCGAGGTAGGGGAGGGGTTCTACTCAATGTGGTATTGTTTAAGGCATCTGATGGCATCAGGGGTCCTCTACTGATATATAAACCAAAATGGCATCTTGATGGTGGGTATAGTAACTTGGATTTTGTGGCTTTGGAGATAGCCAAAGTGTATTGGTCTGGTGTTCTTCAGCTTCTTTTAAGACAGCGAGCTCCTCAAGCTGGATTTGAAGCTTGTACGAACTGTGGAAATTTCTTGAAGTTAGGATGGGCAACCTGCCACTGTGATTGGCCTGGTACCACTTTGCCTGGGTTTGCAGGTTTCTCTTGACTAGGAACCAGAGTAAAACACCAAAATTGCTTTGTTCTTTTCTGTTGGTAGTCTTCTCTAACCCTGGATGCTTTCAGGGTTCCAATCATATTCTTGTTGATATAAAGATGCATTCAGAAGCTGGTTGACTTAGAGAAAAGTAATTTTGTTAATATTTTTATCATATTAAAAAAATCTTTCACTTAACACCTGGAGTATATTACTTTACAGAACTATCATTGATTTTAAAATTTATTTCTGAAGAAACTAAATTTTTATGACCAAGTCAGATAATTCAATATACAGTAAACCTGCAGTAAGTTTCACAGAATGGGAGAAAATGAAAACCTACTTGGAAGAGGGATGGGGCTTATTTTATGAGCAATTCTCAACACAACACATATTTTAACATCTCACAAACCACATTTTTATTTTCCTTTTCCACAGATAATTTTTATTAGGCTTTGATTGGCTATACTATGCAGTAACATTTTCTGAAGGACTTAAGGCATTTTGCAATTTTCTACGTGTGTATTTCTAAAGAGAAATTTATGAGAAGTGTTGAATCTTAAAGGTGAACTCTCTGCTTCTGCAGGAATTCTTTTGAGTTTCAATCAAATGCAAACTGAGTGAAGCACCTTCCCTGATAAAGCTGTGAAACTCCACACTTTCTGGTCCTTTCAAGCATACAGCTCTGTCTTCCAGTAACTCCACTAAAAGCTTCCAGTTCAATGGATGAACTTCTCCTTTTACTTCACTAAGAAAAGGTCAAATCCTGTTTCACCCTCCAATCACCCCTCATCACTTATAAGCACCGTGATGCAGGGTGAGATATTGAAAATCCTATTTTACCTTGAGATGCCGGAGTTAGTTCTTTCAAGGCTTCTAATCAGAACTGGCACTTTCCTCTCCTGCTGATTCTTTCACTGCTGAAATCACTCCTCCTTTCTTCTTGAGTTTAAAGCAGTCTCTGAAGGGTCTTCCCTCTGAATTTTCATGTGTATTTACATGCTACCATTGTAATGCACTTTACAGTCCATCGATCTGATGGTTGTTATTGATGGATGAAATGGTGAAAATGTGAAATAGATGACTGAAAAGCAGTGTGTGATGATGTGGCCACAGGTAACCTCAGTACCTTGTTGACTGAGGATAAAATGATGTTGAAAATATTTTAAAGCAATGCCCATGTAAAAGGCTTCAGAAAGACTTAATGTGTAAAAACTGTCATTTCCTATAACTAGTAAAACTGTCACTTTGTTGCATAATATACACATGCTGTATATCCACACAAATCATTAATATGTGTGTAAAGAATAGCTTTCTGTTAAAAAAAAGCTTGGAAAAAAAGCTTGGGGGGCATGTTGCTGAATGAAATAATTTTTATGAGTCCAATATTATGATGGTTTGAACATTTATTTCTTTGTAACTTATGTAACATTGACACTAACAGCAATTAGTTAGGAGTTTTCCAAGTTGAGGGTAAGATGTTTACTTTTAAGAAGCACTTATTGTCCACAGTAACTGCCACACATTTCTATATGTTCCTGCTGATTGTTAGCAGTCATTTATAGCTCTGGACATGATTATCGAGTAGACTTATGGTTGCTTTTAGAAGATGACCTTAGTTTTCAGGATGAAGCATTTTAAAAATGTCTGAACATCAGCATTAAGCATTTGAGATGTGTGGTCCAAGATTTAAAGCAGCATTCAGCTGTTGAATTCTGAAACTATAAAATATTTCTTAATATAAATGGTTAATTTCTTTTGATTTTTGTCAGTAACCTCTCTGTCATGTACTCTCCATGGGATTGTGACTTTTCCAGGAGGCAGGCATAGTTTATGGTTCTGACCTGTCATGGTTTAAACTGTGACAAAGGACAAACTTTGGTATCTGTTTTTTTTTTTTTTTTCCTTTTGGTTTCTTGGTATCTATCTCCTTCATATTAACAAAGACAAAAGGCAAAAATGAAGGCAACTGAGATGTAAAACATTCACTGTGAACACTCTTTAAATGCCTCATCTCTGTCCATGACTGACTAGGATGGTAAGTTTACCAGTAATTTTGCTCAGTATTTCAATTTACTATTAAAACATTTCCTGTCATGATTTATGAAAGCTTTGCTAGGAAGTGGTATACAGACACACACACACACACACACACACACACACACACACACACAAACACAAACAACCTTTGTTATAGTGCAATCCCATAAATGAGGTATTATTTTGTGGGAAAAATCTAGAACACTAGAGTTCAATAGCATGCCAAAGTCTGTTCTCTTCTCCCAACGAATGAGAGAATGAGATGCTCTGACTTCTAACGAGGTATTGTTGTTTAAATGAAACCTGCAGTTTTACACTCAGTTGCCAGATAGTTGACTAGCAATGGATAATCAGGAGATATTTGGTAGTCAAGGAGATACAATTGACACCTGAAGATTTTGTTTCAAGTTCAGCTCTGCTACTCACTGGCTCATGTAGCTGTGGGATTCATTTGAAGTTTCATCACTTCTAAATCAAAAGACTATATTTAGTGATGTGAAAATATTCTCCCAGCTGGATGCAAGAGAACATGTCCCAGTGGTGACAGAAATAAAAAGTGAAATAGAATGCAAACTCTCATGTAAGTTTTAAGTTTTAATTGAAAGTGAAGAGGGTGGATTCCTATAGGAATCTGGGGTTCATTAGTCACAAAGATAGTACTGTATTTATCCTCTTTCTCCTCTTTTTCCTATTTTATTTTTATTCTTCACCGAAAATTGAATCTTTATTGCTTAAGAAGACTTTTGTTGCACACATAATCTTCTGTGTTCATGAGGAGAATTCAGTACATTGCAGTAGCCAGTTTGTTATTGGAACATTATAGCATTTTACTATACATAATGATTTTTATTCCTGTGATAAGATGAAGGCAGAAGGAATAGAAATATTGGGTACATTGTTAACTAGGTAGGAGAGGAACTCTGTGGGTTCATATGGATATAGGGCATGAAAATTTATCTTGCCCCAGGGGTCTCCATCTGTTTTTTCTTCTGAAGATTTTTCTCCTCTTTATAAATTATGGATGAGCCGGGCAGTGGTGGCGCACGCCTTTAATCCCAGCACTTGGGAGGCAGAGGCAGGCGGATCTTTGCGAGTTCGAGGCCAGCCTGGTCTACAAAGTGAGTCCAGGAAAGTGAGTCCAGGACAGCCAGGACTACACAGAGAAACCCTGTCTCGAAAAACAAAACAAAACAAAAAAAAAACAAAAAAAATTATGGATGTTAGACCTCTGTCAGAAGTGGGGTTGGTAAAGATCTTTTCCCAGTCTGTAGGTTGCCGTTTTATTCAAATGATGGTATCCTTTGCCTTACAGAAGTTTGTCTGTTTCATGAGGTCCCATTTATTGATTGTTGGTCTTAGAGCCTGAGCTATTGGTGTTCTGTTTAGGAAGTTGTCTCCTGTGCCAATGAGTTCGAGGCTTTCCTCCACTTTTTCTTCTATTAGATTTAGAGTGTCAGGCCTTATGTTAAAGTCTTTGATCCACTTGGACTTAAGTTTTAGCAAGGTGATAAGTATCGGTCTAATTTCATTCTTTTACATGTCAACATCCAGTTAGACCAGCACCATTTGTTGAAGATGCTGTCCTTTTTCCATTGTATGGGTTTGGCTTCTTTGTCAAAAATTAAGTGACTATAGGTGTGTGGGTTCATTTCTGGCTCTTCAATTTGATTCCATTGATCCACTGGTCTGTTTCTGTACCAGTACCATGCTGTTTTTATTACTGTTGCTCTGCAGTATAGCTTGAAGAGGGTGGGAAAGTGAAACTAGGAGGGTTGGAATGAGGGCACTGTGATGGAGATGTAACTTGAAGCAATGAATAAACAAAAATGTATTAATTAATAAATCTCTAGAGAATTGGAAAAAATTTACTCCACTTTAAACTTAGGGGTACTTTAAGAAATGCCGGGGGATTCAAGATGGCGGCGGCCAGCGTGGATGTATTTTGATTTCGGGGTCAACAGTCACAAGGCAGTAAGTGTTGCAGGATGCTGTACAAAGGGCATGATCCTTTCTAAATCTCACCCAGCTACACAGGGACCACGGAAGATCCCTGGGCAGGATGCCCCTTCACACTCCCAGCCACGCTAGGAAGCCTCTGGACCTGGGAATTGGAATAACCCATCCCCTAACAGGAGAGACCCCCGGTAAGGTAAGTGCCAACCTAATACCCAGCTGGCAGATACAGAACCCACGCAGAGATAATCCCCACCCTGCTGGGCACTCCCAGGTCTCACACAGATGATCCAATTATCTGGCGAAAGGTTGCGAACCTTGGAAGTGAGCGCAGCTCTGCTGCAAAGTGCCTTCAGACCGCAGATCGCAGTCTGTGACGTCACTGGCCAGTTTCCAAGCCGCGGGAGTGGCAAGGCTACTGGAGCTGAACTGCAGATTTACCCGCTACAGGAACCAATGCCAGACAAACTGTGAGGTATTTGAAACTGTCGTATATTGGACTTTTTTACTAGTACGGGCCCTTCCAGCGGGGAACCAGAGCTTATTTGTACACAGCTTCGCCACCTGGATTAGTTAGGTCTCCACCTGGGAGGCAGGGCTGAATGACTCACCTTATAGGGGTGGAGTAAGGCAACGCTACTCCTACACCAAAGCGCCCCCTTTGGACCCAAGTCCAGAAGACAGCAAAAAAAAAAAAAAAAAAAAAAAAAAAAAAACAGAGCAAAATGTCTCCAACAAAAGAAAGCAATGCTATTCCGTCCAGCCCGAACCACCTCACCACAACAGAAACACATGAAAACGATGACAATTCTACATTATGGAAAGTGATAGAGTCCCTTCAAGAAGAACTTAAAACTATGAAGGAATTCAAAGAAGCCACAATTTTACAAGTCAAAACAATGAATAACACCATTAAAGAGCTCCAAGCCAAGGTGACCCAGCTTGAACAGGGAAAGGATAAAGCAATGAAAGATCTCCAGACAAAAACAAGCAAATTGTAGAAGGAAATGTACAAAACGAACAATAACATTCAAAACATGAAAATAGAAATGGAAACAATAAAGAAAACACAGTCAGAGTTAAAAGAAGAAATGAAGAATCAAGAGAAGAGAACAGGAACTACGGATGTGAGTATGAAAAATAGGATGCAAGAGATGGAAGACGGGATCTCAGGCATGGAAGATTCAGTGGAAGAAATCAGTACAACATCCAAAGAAAATGAGAAAGCTAAAAAATCTCTCACCCACAACATCCAAGAAATCAAGGACTCAATGAAAAGATGGAACCTAAGAATTATAGGCATAGAGGAAAGAGAAGACTCCTTACTCCATGGTCCAGGAAATATCTTCAACAAAATCATAGAAGAAAACTTCCCAAACCTAAAGAAAGAGATGCCAGTAAAAATCCAAGAGACTTACAGAACACCAAACAGATTAAATCAGAAAAGAAACTCCTCTTGCCACATAATAATAGAAACTCCAAATGTAGAGAACAAAGAAAGGATATTAAAAGCTGTAAGAGAAAAAGACCAAGTCACATACAATGGCAGACCCATCAGAATCACACCTGACTTCTCCTCAGAAACTTTAAAAGCTAGAAGGGCCTGGACAGATGTCCTACAAGTCCTGAGAGAGTGTAGGTGCCCAGCCAGACTACTATATCCAGCAAAACTCTCTATCAACATAGAAGGAGAAAACAAGATATTCCATGACAAAATCAAAATCAAACAATATCTCCTCACAAACCCAGCCCTACAGAAGATCCTAGAAGGAAAATTCCAACACAGAGAAGATAACTACACCCAAGAAAACAGAGTAAATAGAAACCTCCACAGCAACTAAACAAAAAGAAACACAAGACAGCCAGATATACCAAAATATTGGGAAATAACAACCCCTGGTCACTAATATCCATCAACATCAATGGACTCAACTCGCCAATAAAAAGACACAGACATACAGACTGGATACGTAAATAAGACCCATCTTTTTGCTGTATACAAGAAACACACCTCACTATTGAAGATAAACACTATCTCAGAGTAAAGGGCTGGGAAAAGGTTTTCCAAGCAAATGGACCCAGGGAACAAGCTGGAGTAGCCACCCTAATATCAAACAAAATAGACTTCCAATTGAAGTTAATAAAAAAAAGACAGAGAAGGGCATTACATACTCATCAAAAGAAATATCCACCAAGAGGTCATCTCAATATTGAACATCTATGCCCCAAATACAAAGACACCTACATTTATAAAAGAAACGCTTCTAAAACTTAAATCGCACATTGATCCAAACACTTTAATAGTGGGAGATTTCAACACCCCACTCACAACTATGGACAGATCATCAAGACAGAAGCCAAACAAGAAATAATGAGTCTAACAGAGATCATGAACCAAATGGACCTAACAGATATCTACAGAACATTTCACCCAAACACAAAAGAATACACCTTCTTCTCAGCACCTCATGGAACCTTCTCCAAAATAGACCATATAGTTGGCACAAAGATAGCCTCAACAGATACAAGAAAGTTGAAATAACCCCTTGTATCTTATCAGACCGCCATGGAATAAAGCTGGACTTCAATAGCAAAAGAATCAAGAGAAAGTCTACACTCACATCGAAATTGAACAACTATTTACTAGAGGACTACTGGGTCAGGGAAGAAATAAAGATGGAAATCAAAGACTTCTTAAAATCCAACGAAAATGAAGACACAACATACCCAAACCTATGGGACACAATGAAAGCTGTGCTACGAGGAAAGTTCATAGTACTAAGTGCCTTCAAAAAGAAAATTGTGACAGCTCATATTAGCGAATTAACAGCTAAACTGGGTGAATTGGGAAAAGAAAGAAGCAAACACTCCCAAGAGGAGCAGAAGGCAGGAGATCATCAAACATAGGTCTGAAATCAACAACTTAGAAACAAAAAGAACTATACAAAGAATCAATGAAACCAAGAGTTGTTTCTTCGAGAAAATCAACAAAATAGACAGACCCTTAGCCAAATTAACTAAAACAGAGGGAGAAAACACAAATCAACAAAATCAGAAATGAAAAGGGAGAAATAGCAACAGACATTGAGGAAAACCAGAGAATATTTGGATCCTACTTTAAAAATCTATACTCCACCAAATTTGAAAACTTAAGTGAAATGGACAATTTTCTTGATAGATTCCACCTACTGAAGCTAAATCAACATCAGATAAACAGATTAAACAGCTCTATAACCCCTAAGGAAATAGAAACAGTCATTAAAAATCTCCCAACCAAAAAAAAGCCCAGGGCCAGATGGCTTTAGCACGGAATTCTACCGGACCTTCAAAGAGGAGCTAACACTGATACTTTTCAAACTCTTTCACAAAATAGAATCTGAAAGAACATTGCAAAACTCATTCTATGAGGCCACAATCACCCTGATTCCTAAACCACACAAAGACCCAACAAAGAAAGAGAACTTCAGACCAATCTCCCTCATGAAAATAGATGCAAAAATACTTAATAAAATACTAGCAAACCAAATTCAAGAACACATCAAAAGTATCATACACCATGATCAAGTAGGCTTCATCCCAGGAATGCAGGGATGGTTCAACATATAAAAGTCTATCAATGTAATTCATCCTATAAACAAGATGAAAGAAAAAAAAACACATGATAATCTTGCTAGATGCAGAAAAAGCATTTGACAAAATCCAACAACCCTTCATGCTAAAAGTTCTGGAGAGAACAGGCATACAAGACCATACCTAGAAATAATAAAGGCAATATACAGCAGGCCAGTGGCCAACATCAAAATAAATGGAGAGAAACTTGAAGCATTTCCTCTAAACTCAGGGACAAGACAAGTTCACCATATCTCTTCAATATAGTACTTGAAGTTCTTACTAGAGCAATAAGACAACTAAAGGAGATCAAGGGGATAAACATCAGAAATGAAGAATTCAAATTATCCCTATTTGAAGATGATATGATAGTATACATAAGAAACCCCAAAAATTCAACCAGAGAACTCTTATAGCTGATAAACACCTTCAGCAAAGTGGCTGGATACAAAATTAATTAAAAAAAATCAGAAGCCCTTCTTTATAACACAAACAAATGGGCTGAGAAAGAAATAAGGGAAACAATCCCCTTCACAATAGCCACAATCAACATAAAATACTTGGGGGTAACTCTAACCAAGCAAGTAAAGACCTGTACAACAAGAACTTCAAGCCCTTGAAGAAAGAAATGGAAGAGGCCTTTAGAAGATGGAAAGATCTCCCATGCTCATGGATAGGTAATATCAACATAATAAAAATGGCCATCCTATCAAAAGCAATATATAGATTCAATGCAATTCCTATCAAAATACCAACACAATTTTTTATAGACTTGGAAAGAGCTAGCCTCAATTTCATACGGAACAACAGAAAGCCCAGGATAGCTAAATCAATCCTGTACAATAAAAAACATCTGGAGGTATACCATCCCAGATTTCAAGCTGTACTACAGAGCAATAGTTGTAAAAATAGCATGGTATTGGTATAGAAACAGACCAGTAGATCAATGGAATCTAATTGAAGATCCAGAAATAGACCCACACACTTATGTCTACCTAATTTTTTGACAAAGAAGCCAAAATGGCACAATAGAAGAAGGAGAGCATCTTCAACAAATTAGGCTGGTCCAACTGGATGTCCATTTGTAAAAGAATGAAATTAGACCCATACTTATAAACTTGTACAAAACTTAAGTCAACGTGGATCAAAGACCTTAACATAAGGCCAGTCACACTAAATCTACTAGATGAAAAAGTGGGAGAAACCCTCGAACTAATTGGCACAGGTGACAACTTCCTGAACAGAACACCTACAGCTCAGGACATGAGATTAACAATCAATAAATGTGACCTCATGAAACTGAAAAGCTTCTGTAAGGCAAAAGACACTGTCATTCGAACAAAATGGCAGCCTACAGACTGGGAGAAAATCTTCACCAACCCCACATCTGACAGAGGGCTAATATCCAAAATCTACAAAGAACTCAAGAAACTAAATGCCAAGAAACCAAATAATCCAATCAAAAAATGGGGGACAGAGCTAAATAGAGAATTCACAAAGGAGGAATCCCTAATGGCTGAGAGACACTTGAAGAAATGCTCAACATCCTTAATCATCAGAGAAATGCAACTCAAGACGACTCTGAGATTCCATCTCACACCTGTCAGAATAACTAAGATCAAAAGCTCAAATGACAGCACATGCTGGCGAGCATGTGGACAAAGGGGTACCCTACTCCATTGCTGGTGGGAATGCAGGCTTGTGCAACCACTATGGAGGTCAGTCTGGCGATATCTTAGAAAACTTGGAATAGCTCTGCCTCAGGACCCAGCCATACCACTTCTGGGTATATACCCAAATGCCTCTTCACGGAATCATAAGAAAGTTTCCTCATCTATATTTATAGCAGCCTCATTTGTAATAGCTAGAAACTGGAAACAACCCAGATGTCCCTCAACCAAAGAATGGGTTAAAAAACTGTGGTACATCTACACCACAGTGGAATATTATTGTGCTATCAGGAACAATGAAATTATGCAATTTGCAGCCAAATGGATGGAACTAGAAAAGCTCATCCTGAGTGAACTAACCCAGACTCAGAAGGACACATATGGCATCTATTCACTTATAGTAGGATTTTAGCTATATAGTAGAAGGTATCGATACTACAACTAACACACCAAAGGGAACTTGGACATAGACTTCTTATTTTTAATTTTAATTTTTTATTTATTTTTTATATATTAGTTATATATTTTTTCTATTTTTTAGTCTTTTTTATCTATTGTCTGCTTATTGGTTTGTTTGTTTAGTAGTTCTCTCTCCCGGGCAACGAAACACTTCTCACTGATGGTACTGCTTCATAGACCCCCAATGAATGAAGAGGCTCTTGGCCCTCATACGACCTCTCAACTGAGATGAGGGACTGCTATATAAGGTCACACCACCCCTGAGAAATGGGATGGAAGGGATAGGAGGTAAAGAAAAAAAAAATGAAATGTGATGTTTCGGCCTTTTACTACTAATTGTCATAAACTGTTTAGGATAATTAAGAAATGCAAACTAATGGTTATGCAAGCCGGTCATTCTGTTAGGTACTATGACAGTCTATTATAGTTACTTGCTAAGCTAATCAGAAATAAAGCTGCTAAGAGACAAGTAATATCTGCTTACCCTAATATAAGAGATAGATAGGGCCTCTTCAAAAATCTCAAGAGATCTGCAGAATATGGCATTCAAAATTGTTTTCGTAACTTTAGATATTTTTATATCAAGACATATCAACTCCTGACAGCACCCCCTATTCTCCTCCAAGTAGAAGATGAGCATTGAAGAATCTCCATTGGGAGATGATTGAATTAGTTGCTAGCCTATCTCTTGGTAGGAAAAGCCCCTTGCTCCAAATGTAGACAGAATGCTGTCCAAAAAGGACAAAACCTGGAAGCAGATAAGTCGACAGCCTAGCTCTTCCAAGACAGGGTAGGTATGTCCTTCATTACCCCTGCTCTACAATCAATGTCTGTCAGAGAAATGGGGCCAAATGACTGAAGATCAATGCTGTAATGTATGGAGAGAAAATGGGAACTGTCCAAGCAGCCACTGGTATGTCATTTCTTAGTTTGGGAAGCTGCAGGCCCTGTACTTCCTATAAAATCAGATATATTTATCCCTCTCAGGTCTCTGAGGTGGTTGAAGAACAGATAGATCGAGTCTCATAATTAAATTGAGTTGTTTAGGAGTCAAGAGAGTGTTATAGATCTAAGAAGATACTTTTAAAATTGTGTTGCAAGTTAGTATGAATGTTGAGTCAGACATAGAACTTTAAACTCGTGAAGATGGTTAGATAGTAGAATGTTAAAGTCAGGTACCAAATACATATGGACTGGACATTGGGAATGCATGTTAAGCCATATAACCCTCATAACTCTGGCCTAATTACCTCTGTTGTTTTATATTGTATTTATTATTATAAGAGAAAGAACCATTTGTTGGACTGAAAGGGGAAACTGTAGCGTGAAATAAGATATACCTTAAACTTAAATGAAAAAAAAAGGGAAGAGGATGGGGGGTTGAGGTGGGAGGGTGGGACTGGAGGGGGAATAGGGAGGGGACTGCGATTGAGATGTAACTTGAAGAAATAAAAAATAAAGGAAAAAAAAAAAAAAGGAAATGCCTCAAAGGTAATTGAAGAATTTTGGCTCTACCTGCTGGAAGAATGGAAATCCTTGGATACCTCTTTTATAAGGCAAAAGCTTTATGTATAGATTGTCTGGCTATGATGATTTGAAAACTATGGATGAACATCAGTCAACTTGGACGAGATAGAGTCTCCAAGACACAAACTTAACCATGTTAAACAGACCCAGACCAAAAATTAAGAATAGCATGTGACTAGTGACTTAAAGGTGTGGAAATCAGATAAAATTAGGAATATTAGAAAAGTCCAATAGGAGGATTCCATTTTTTCCCAGTCTTCTTCAAGAAAG
This sequence comes from Lophiomys imhausi, assembly GCA_907164525.1. Taxonomy (NCBI): domain Eukaryota; kingdom Metazoa; phylum Chordata; class Mammalia; order Rodentia; family Muridae; genus Lophiomys; species Lophiomys imhausi. Next base: position 8,993,401 of record CAJQZJ010004752.1, read on the forward strand.
TATGATGCCCTTGGCTTTTAAAACTGAACTCCATTGGTTTCTGAACGTCCATTGCTGTGCCAAGGTTAGTTTGGATGCCTCACTGCCAAGTGAAGCTTGGAGCCATTACTTTTTAACAGCATATGGGTCATATGCTGTCCATCTTCCAAGAACTAGGCTACTGGTCTTGATGTAGGTTCCTCTGTCTGAATTTGGCTTCTGGATAATGAAATATTTAACTATGGTTTAGTTAGTAGGTTCATTCTTAACAAAGTGAGATGTAAAGGAGTGGACAATAATAGAACAGATATGTTAAGTGAGGAAAAGTGGAACATCTCACCTTGAGATTACTATTAACTCATTTTTTAGTGCATCTTTTCTTCAGCAATGTGTTGGGGAAGGTCTGATAGGCTGATTTCAATGCTGATATCTGATTACCGCCTCTTCTGAAGCATTCTTTTGATTGGTTAATAAAAGCCACTGATGGCCATTTAGCTGAGCAGAAAGAGTATAGGAAGGCAGGACTTCCTGAGATTAGAACAGGAACCCTGCGTTTTACACAGAGAATTAATTCATTCTTTCAGGAGACATAGAGCAGAAAGATGTGTTTGAGGAAGCTGGAAGGTAATCACATGCACCTGGTGGTTTGGGATTTGGTGATCTGGGTTAACTTAGAGTAGCTAATTGAGACTGCCCAGCTAAGGGTTAAGCATTGAAACATTAAAAAGTCTTGGTGTATTTAATTATTGGGGAAAGGACCAGGGCAGCTGATAGGCCTTCAGTCCAAGCAATCCATGTCCGTCGGACTCCAGGACTCCTGACTCCCCTCAACCCCAGGTGAATCTCCTGCCAAGGCTGGTAATTCTACCGGTCTAATATAAAAACTTATATTAGTCAACAGAGTTTAGGTTACAGGTGGTATAGGCCACCCTTGTTCCCAGGGCTCTTTCCCCAGGACAAATCAGGCAACAGGTTAAGGTGGGCCAGGCCACCCGCTGCTCTGCCAAGCTGCTGGCTGCTCCACCGGCCTAATTTTACAGTTTATACTTATTAATAAATACAAGTTATAATTAAATTGCAGTTTCAGCATGGCACTGTAGATTGAGTCAGTACACAATATGCACATCCAACTTTGAGGCTAAGGTTCTTCCCGTGAGGGCTCAGAGCTGACCTTGTTTGCACAACTCCACTTGATGTCTGCTTTATAGTCAGTGCTGCCTTGACTCCAGCAAATGGCATTTGCTGCTTTGCAACACTACATCTCTAGTACAAGGCCCCTGGGCTCCACTCCATGTCCTTAAATAGGGCATGTCTCTCACAGTTTCACCTGACTTCAGCCTAGTCTAGGCTCTGCCCACTTTGTCTTTTATTTAGCAGCTGAAAAAATTGCCAAGCCAGAAGCTCTTTTTTCAGTCTCTATGCAGCCATTCCATAGGTGCCAGGCTGATCTCCATGACTCTTTTAAGAGACTGTATCAGAAGCCCTTACATAATCACTACAGAAATCTAACTCCCATTACACATGTCTACTGTTAAATTTTTTTCTAATATAGTTAACTCCTCCAGTTATATGAAAACAGCAAAACAACAACACCCCCCCCCCCCAATCTTTGTTAGAAACAAAGATTTTCCTTTTTTTTAAATGTTTATTTATTACTTCAGGTTACATCTCCATCACAGTACCTGCTTTCCACCCCTTCCAGTCCCACCCTCCCACCTTCTACCCTCTATCACTTCCATCCCACTCCTCCTGAGTGAAATGTCTGTACATATCAGTCCCCCGCCCCAGTTCAGCAGTCATATGGGGCCTGTAAGGCAACACCACTAGGGCAAAGTGTCTCATTGACAGGTAACAAAGTCTATGTTTCTGTTTCCTTTGGTGCATTGGTTGTAGTATAGTTATACTGTACCATATGGCTAAAATCGATTATAAGTGAATAGATGCCATGTGTATCCTTCTGAGTCTGGGTTAGCTCTCTCAGAATGAACTTCTCTAGTTCCATCCATTTGGCTGTAAATTGCATGATTTCGTTGTTCTGATAGATGAGTAATATTCCATTGTGTAGATGTACCACAGCTTTTTTTTATCCATTCCTCAGTTTAGGGACATCTGGGTTGTTTCCAGTTTCTAGCTATTACAAATAAGGCTGCTATGAACATAGATGAGGAAACATCCTGTGGTTTGGTGAGGAGTCATTTGAATGTATACCCAGAAGTGGTATGACTGGGTCCCGAGGCAGAGCTGTTCCAAGTTTTCTAATATATCACCAGACTGACCTCCATAGTGGTTGCACAAGCCTGCACTCCCACCAGCAATGGAGGAAAGTTCCCCTTTCTCCACACCCTTGCCAGCATGTGCTGTCGTTTGAGCTTTTGATCTTAGCCATTCTGACAGGTGTGAGATGGAATCTCAGAGTCGTCTTGAGTTGCATTTCTCTGATGATTAAGGATATTGAGCATTTCTTCAAGTGCCTCTGAGCCATTAGGGATTCCTCCTTTGTGAATTCTCTGTTTAGCTCTTTTCCCCATTTTTTGATTGGATTATTTGGTTTCTTGGCATTTAATTTCTTGAGTTCTTTGTAGATTTTGGATATTAGCCCTCTGTCAGATGTGGGGTTGGTGAAGACCTTTTCCCAATCTGTAGGCTGCCATTTTGTTCGAATGACTGTGTCTTTTGCCTTACAGAAGCTTTTCAGTTTCATGAGGTCCCATTTATTGATTATTGGTCTTAGATCATAAGCTTTGGTGTTGTGTTCAGGAAATTGTCGCCTGTGCCAATGAGTTCGAGGGTTTTACCCACTTTGTCTTCTAATAGATTTAGTGTGTCAGGCCTTATGTTAAGATCTTTGATCCACTTGGACTTAAGTTTTGTGCAAGGTGATAAATATGGGTCTAATTTCATTCTTTTACATGTCAACATCCAGTTAGACCAGCACTATTTGTTGAAGATGCTGTCCTTGTTCCATTGTAAGGTTTTGGCTTCTTTGTCAAGAATTAAGTGACAATAGGTGTGTGGGTTCATTTCTGGGTCTTCAATTTGATTCCATTGATCCATTGGTCTGTTTCTATACCAATACCATGCTGTTTTTATTATTATTGCTCTGTAGTGCAGGTTGAAATCTGAGATGGTGATGCCCCCACATTTTTTTTTTACAAGATTGATTTAGCTATTCTGAGTTTGTTATTATTCCATATGAAGTTGAGAATTGCTTTTTCACAGATCTATAAAGAATTGTGGTAGTATTTTGATAGGAATTGCATTGAATCTGTTTGTTGCTTTTGGTAGGATGGCCATTTTTATTATGTTGATCCTACCTATCCATGAGCATGGGAGATCTTTCCATCTTCTGATGTCCTCTTCAATTTCTTTCTTCAAGGACTTGAAATTCTTGTCATATAGATCTTTCATTTGCTTGGTTTGAGTTACCCCCAGGTATTTTATATTGTTTGTGGCTATTGTGAAATGTGTTGTTTTCCTAATTTCTTTCTCAGCCCATTTATTTTTTTGTATAAAGAAGGGCTTCTGATATTTTAAATTAATTTTTATATCCAGCCACCTTGCTGAAAGTGTTTATCAGGTGTAAGAGTTCTCTGGTGGAATTTTTGGGGTTGCTTATGTATACTATCTTATTGTCTGCAAATAGGGATAATTTGCCTTCTTGGTTTCCAGTTTGTATCCTCTTGATCTTCTTTAGTTGTCATATTGCTCTAGCAAGAACTTCAAGTACTATAAATTAAGATTTTATAAACCTTTTCTTTAAATAAATCTTTGTTTAAAAACAAAAAATTAAACACTCTCTGTTTAAAAGATTTTTAAAATTTGAAAATATTTAAAAAAGGATAGGAAAACTATATTAATATTCTAAGAAAGTCTACTTTTTTTGTCTAATAGAAATTGAGTCCTAGGTATTTTCAATAACTTTTAATAATAATTAATGGCATTATACATATATCATTTGCTTTTTATAGGTGCCATTCTCCAAAAACATTTCTATGACATACATGAGCAATATTTTTGACATTTTCCATCTTTTTTTTTTTTTTAGTTGTTGTTTTGGTGTACTACTTGAGAACAAAGCCTAATTTTATTATATCAAAATCTTTTCTCATCCCAAAGCATTTTTCCTCTAACTTTTTTTTATATCCAAATATATTTGAATACCTATAACTTTAAATTTTCTATTTTTCCATTTGGTGTGTGGTTTTTTCTTCTTTTCCCTCTGATGTTTGATGTTGAAACTAGAATCTGTGCATGGTAATGGAAAACTTGGCACTGAACATATATCTATATTCTGTCTTACTTTCGTTTTATGAAGTTTCTGAATTCAGGAAAAAAAACTCTAACACAAGAAAATAAGCTTTTTATACTGTTACAGAACTATATAATCCTGTATTTGAAGCCTCTTAATATCTAGCAGTTAGCTATATATCATAAATGTCTAAAGTTATATCTTAAGCTATGCCTTCCTGAGGCAAGGGGCTGAAATCCCCCCACCTATCACCATAGTTTTCATCCAGGATAGCTGGTACCAGGAGGTCTTCCTATGCCCCTTGGCTGGAATGGGATATGACTATAAACCTATTTTGAAATAAGAAGACAGAGAGAATGAAAGCATTCTAAGAGAAACTGGTTCTCCTATATAATCAGAATATAGCTTTACCAGATCCTAGGGGGCAATGTCATTGTCCTGACTTTCACTTGACATGTACCAGGATCTACCACCTAAAGGCTCCTTCTTCTCCAAGTAACACTCGCCTCAGAAGTCAGTGCTTACCATATAAACTGTGGGGATTGGTTAAGATTTAAATGATAGCATGTCTTTTTCAGTATTTTATTTTTCTCCAGCCTCTCATCATTTCACTTTCATGTATCACATCAACTTGATTATAATTACAGAATACCCAGAGCAGATTTTGAGTAGAAGAGACTGTCATATGCACACTATGATATAATCATTTTTAGTGTTTACTTATGTGTACATGATGCGTGTATATATGATGTGTATATGTGGAGCAAGATGTGTGACAACAATAAAGTCAGAGGACAACTTTATGGAGTTGATTCTCACCTTTCACATCTCTGTGGATTCTGGGGATCAAAATTGGGTTATCAGAATTGCTGGCAATCATTTTTGTTTGCTGAGCCATCTTGCCAGGGCCCTACACATCAAGACATTCAGACATGCTATCTATTCTTCATACGTATTGACTAGGGCTATTCTAGTGATAAAGGCTAAGGAGAGGGAGACTAGATCTCTCACCCACGATGGCTGTTCTGGTTAACAATGTTATACAAGTCTCCTAGCTTGAAGATCAATTGGGCAAAACAGCCATTTCACTTGTCTTATGGATTCTCTAGTCAAGAACTAGGATAGAGTACAAATAAATGGTATTTGGGCCTGGAAGTTACTGAATATCTTAGTCAAACAAAGTCTGTTGGACACATCTTCATTTACATGTCTAGAGAAATTTGTTATGTAATGACCTTCCAACTCACTTTTTGGCTACCAGCTGTGTGTGGTTTTCCATCTGTTCTGTTCACAGGCACCAGTTCGGGATTTTTTTTTTTCCACAGTATATTGGCTGGGATATAAAATAAACATTCAAAGAAAGCAAGGCAGGAATGACCCCTTTTGATCATCATGCCATGGAAAAGTTACAATTGCCATTGTCACCATGTTCTGTTGCACAATTCTCAACATCTATCTAGGCCAAAGGGAAATGATAGATTCCTCATCAATTTGAAGGGATATCAAGGTGCATTGTGTAAAAAGCATGTGTGTGTATGTGTGTTTGTATGTATGTAAGACTTTTTTTTCGCCATAGAAGATTTAATTTGTAATACAATAGTATCAGAGGTAGTGAGCCACAGAACAAATAGAGATTTGAGGAGAAAATATCCTTTATTAGAAGAATCAAGGAACAACAAAATGCTTCATATATTTACTCTATAGAACTTTATAAATTTGAAGATAATATATACAAAAGAAATCATGACAGTTTATGCCGGTAACATCCATCATCTCTAAAAATGTGTTCTCTAAATATTTTTACCCTCTTTGTTAGCCACTTTTCCAGTTTCAGTGATAAAATGACCCAAGAAAAGATATTAAATTAAGGAAATCTTTAGTTTGGTTCACACTTCCAACATCCAGTCCATTATGTCAAGGGAATCATGGTGGCAGGAGCTTGAAGCAGTTGGCTATGTAGACATGTAGTCAGAAGACAGAGTGGGTCATGATTGTGATCATCTTCTTTTCTCTTTCTATTCAGACTGTGGTCAAGCACAGGGAATAGTGCTGCCCATTTTGTAGGTGCCTCTTCCTGTCTCTGTTAATGTTATCAAGATAATTCATCATAGGGTTGGCCAGAGGCCTAACTGTATTTCCTCACATATATACCTAAAGGCTTGTCTTCTAGGTGGTTCTAGATCTTTTCACATTGGTAATCATTATTAGTCATAATACCCTCTTGACTGTTTTCCTTCAAGTTATGTATTTCTTTTTTTAAAAAATTGTATACCTTTTATTTTATGTGTATGGGTGATTTATCTGCAAGTATGCTTGTACATCATGTGCATTCAGCAGCTGAAGAGGCAAGAAAAGGACATTAGATCCCCATGAACTGGAGTTACAGATGGTTGTTAGCTACCATGTGGGTGCTGGGAATTGAACTTAGTTCCCCTGGTAAAACAGCTAATCTCTCCAGCTCCCCTCTTAGCTAATTTTAGACTATACAATGCAGTATTATTGGCTATAGATACAGCTCTATGTTAGATATTTAGACTTTATTCCTCTCATGTTACTGGATCTTTGGACTCCTTGATGTCTCTTCATTTATTCTTTAGAGTAGGGATTTTAATGGATTTCCATCTGACTCCAATCTGTGGCACTTAAAATCAGAACTCTAAAAATGTTTCTGTGTTAGCAAAGACTAAACAATTCACAGTGTAGAATTATGTTCATTGCATCGCAGATAAGAGTAAGTATTCCCAAATGATATGCAAAATGGTATGTAAAGTTGTTAGATTACTCAGGAAAATTATCCATAAAACTATATTAAATTCACTATTTTCCAAATAATAAGGAAGATTTTATCTTTTTAAAAACCACATCTTTCTAAAGCAGCTGTGGGGGATTGGCTTACATTATGTTACTCTGATATTTTTTAAATGAAATGTCAAATATAATTTAGTGCTTGACGCACGAAACAAGCCTGACTACACTCAGTTTGACAGCCTTGCTATATTTCCATTAAGTTATCTATCCACTGGATCAAATATTGTGGTTAGTACAGAAATGTATTAGGATATGTCTTTGGATGTGTGTATGCATGGGTTGTGAATTAATAATCATTGCTAGTGTTTATTGGGTGTGCTATGTAACATGTAACTTCCATGCCTTAACATTTGGTATTCACTTAGTAACCATAATGAAAGGTACTGTTTATTTTAATTTTATATATGAGAGAGCTGATTTAAATTTTCTAAAGTCATAGAGCTGAATAGGAAAGGATTTGAACTCCAGCTGTCTTACTTCAGAACAGCTTGTAGTTATGCTACCTTGTAATATCTAAAACAAAAACAAGTCTTGTTGGCTTGCTGATTACTTAAGCTTTATCCTCAAGGTGACACTTTGGTATGATCCACCCTCACCTGCTGTGCCCTGTTTGGAGAGTGAGAAATAATGATAAGTTCCTCATGACTCTGTGTAAAGCCTAATTACACTGAATGGCCCCTTCCTGTGATCTCATTCCTTCTATCTGAATCTTGCTTTGCAATCTACTTGGTGTGGAAGACTGTGCCTATGCAGCAGTGTATGTCCTTTTCATACTTAAACAACTTGTTTGCACATCAAAAAATGATAGAGAACATACAAATGGCCTATTCTCTATTTCATGTTAATCTGGTAACTAACTTTTTACATTTTGTTTTTTATTTTTGTCTAAGAAAATCAGTCCTGCTATATTATAGTAAAACCCTGTACTCTGACCTGATGTTTTTTCCTTCTTGTGTCTACTGATTCTATTTATTTATTTATTACTTCAAGATACATTTCCATCACAGTCCTCTCTCTCCACCCCTTCCAGCCCCCCCCCACACTCTTCCCCCTCTCTCACCTATACTACTCCTCTAGAGTAGGTTGTCCCTACATATCAGCCCTCCTAAGTTCAACAGTCATATGAGTATTAAGCACTTCCTCTTGCAGCGTGGACCTATATGGCAACTCTATTAGGGCAAATTGCCCCACTAACAGGTAACAAGGTCTATGTTCCTGCCCCTTTTGGTGTGTTGGTTATACAATAGTTATCCTGTACTAGATGGCTAAATCCCATCATAAGTGAATAGATACCATATGCTATTCTGAGTATGGGTTAGCTCACTCAGGATGAGCTTCCCTAGTGCCATCCATTTGGCTGCAAATTGCATGATTTTGTTGTTTCTGATGGCTGAGTAGTATTCCATTGTGTAAACATATCACAGTTTTTTAATGCATTCATCAGTTGAGGGACATCTGGGTTGTTTCCAGTTTCTAGCTAATACAAATAAGGCTGCCATGAATATAGATGAGGAAACTTCCTTGTGATTTGGTGAGGAATCCTTTGGATGTATACCCAGAAGTGGTATGGCTGGCTCTTTAGGTAGAGTTATTCCAAGTTTTGTAAGATATTGCTAGACTGGTTTCCATAGTGGTTGTACAAGTTTGCTCTCCCACCAGCAATGGAGGAGAGTTTGCATTTCTCTACAACCTCGCCAGCATGTGCTGTCATTTGAGTTTTTTTTTTTTTTTAATATATCAAGTTGTATTTTAGATAAAACTATTGCAATGACAAAGAAAGTTTGGGTTCAAATCCAGATACAGCAAGGGTGGGTAGGTGCTTAAAGAAATGAGCCAATGAGAGTGAGTTCTTTAAATAGCCTAATAACATTAACAGTGTACCTAGGTATATGTGATAGAAGCTTATCCCAGCCAGATGTGAGATGGAATCTCAGGGTCATCTTGAGTTGCATTTGTCTGATAATTAAGGATGTTGAACATTTCTTCAAGTGTCTTTTGGCCATTAGAGATTCTCAGACAGTGGAAAAAGGACAGCATCTTCAACAAATGTTGCTGGTCTAACTGGATGTCGACATGTAAAAGAATGCAAATTGACCCATACTTATCAGTTTGCACAAACCTTAAGTCCAAGTGGATCAAAGGCTTGAACATAAAACCTGATACACTAAATCTATTAGAAGAGAAAGTGGGGAAAAGCCTCGAACTCATCCGCACAGGTGACAACTTCCTGAACAGAACACCAATAGCTCAGGATCTAAAACCACCAATCAATAAATGGGACCTCATGAGACTGGAAAGCTGTAAGGCAAGGGAAACCAATATTCGAACAAAATGGCAACCTACAGATTGGGAGAAGATCTTTACCAACCCCACATTGGACAGAGGGCTAGCATCCATAATTTATAAAGAACTCAAAAAATTAAACACCAAGAAGCCAAATAATCTAATCAGAAAATGGCGTCTACTGATTCTTAACCCACATAGTGGGTTGTATTCTGTTATAGTAGAAATAAATGAACCTAGAACATCTGCTTTTTCTATATATAGCAATATTTATATTTAATTATAGTTTCATTTATTAATTTTGGTCCCTTTCTGTTTATAGTTTTGATAAAGGACTGTGTGAGATTTGTCCTTGACAAAAAAGTGAAGATTAATTTAAAAATTCCACTCCCCACACACACACTCAGAAATGCACAAAGATATAAACGTGCCAGGTCTTGAGCTTAGACTATTCCACTGCCCACCTGTCTATCATGTTCCTTCTCTGAAGATACCATGAGCTACTTTTACTTCTCTGACTTTTCAACGGCAGGGAGCCTCCACAATAGAAAACCTAGGCCTGTGAATCAAGAGAAAGGAGAAGAGCCCCACCTTTGTCTACCATCGAGATTCAGTTGTGAGCTGCCAGCATCAGAGCCAAGGAAAAGTTTTGATTTGTCCACTGCACATGGCAGGCATTCAAGCATTAATTACTGAATAAACTTTAAGATATTCACAAAAAAATTTTACTGAAATATTCATAGCCATGTTCTATCAACAAATTTAATTTGCTGTAATATATTTATGATATACTTACATTCTAAATTAATGCTTTTATGTATTTTTATATCTATACCATGTTAAACATATTTTGAAACTTACTTATTTGGTTAATAAATCAGTCTTAATTTATAGTAAAAGCCTGTGTTTTTATCTGACTTTTTTCCCTTCTTGAAACTATTGATTCTTTGGCTCCCTGACTGCCTAGGGTGTGTACCTAAGAGACTGTTTTTGGAATATCTGACATAAAAAAGCTGCTGAATATGCCAGCAAGGAGCTAATGATTCACCAGAAGTGCTTTGAATGATGAAGTCAGGTTTGCCAGTTGTGCTTTACCTGGTGGATGACCTTGAGTAAGCTCAGAGTAGTGAAGAGGCAATTTAGCACTTGCCTGCTGAGTTCCAAGTAACCACCTTGCAGTGACCTGATGGTACAGTAAACTTGGCCAGTGCTGTGCCTCATACTGACATTCAAGGAAAATATAGCTACAAACATAAGGGATAGCAAATATGATAGAGCCAGGGAATCAAATTTTGCCTTAGTATGTAGAAATATTGCTGATCTCATGAGAAGACCAATTTTATTAATAAGAACAATTATATAAATAATAAATAAGAACTTATATAAGTGTGTATGTATCTGAAGTGGAAGCAGATACCAAATACAAAGAAGTTCCAGAGACTTGTTCAAAACATTGCTGCTTTGAACAGGGAAGATAGTCACATGTTGACAATTGAGGATGAAAGCTGGCGCACTACAGAAAATTATGCTCAAGTCTTAGGACAGAATATTACATTTGCTTCACTTACTCCTTATGTCTGAGACATAATTGAATGTTCTTTAATATGTCTTTCTTCCCCCAAGCAAGTGTGCCCTGACCCAGTTACAGAACATTTGTGACAATTTTAGATGAAGGGTTGAAGGAGAGGGTCATGAGTGAGATAGTAACAGAAAATTTAATTTACTCTGCAGATCCCCATGCCTCTTTGGAGTCTTCTAGTACATGCTGTTGGTACAGTTTTGTCTTGCCTGAGTCTTTATTTTAGCTTGAAAAAAAATAACATTTTTTACAATAGCAAGTTCACTCAGTTCACTGAGCTGATTTTTGATGAAAGATATTATTTAAAATAGTGATTAATTCAAGCACGACTAATTTGTAAACTGCTGTATAGTACATTAATTACATGTATTTGTTTGGTTTTAAAAAGTAAATGGGCATTATTGGGCTGTAACTTATAGGAGCTCTGGCATGAGGTGCTTTAGAGAATGAAATCTTTTCTATAAAAGAAAGGAAAACCAAAATGATTTTTTTTTTGTTTTTTTTGAGACAGAATTTCTCTGTGTAGCCCTGGCTGTCTTCAACTCACTTTGTAGACCAGGCTAACCTTGAACTCACAGAAATACACTTGCCTCTACCTCCAGAGTGCTTGGATTAAAGGCGTGTGCCACCACGCCTGGGTATAGAAAGGAAAACCATAATGATTTAATCTCTGTTACATTTGCCTGGTGCATTTAGTGATTAAAATGATCTGAAAACATTAATTTCCTTAAAAAAAGAGATTTATTTATTTTACGTATATGAGTATTCTGTCTTAATGCAGCCCAAAGAGGGCACCAGATCCCATTATAGATGGTTATGAGCCACCATGTGGGGACTTGAACTAGGGACCTCTGGGGAAGAGGCATCTCCCCACCTCCCTAGTTTCCATTTTTTAATCTTTAAATAGTTAAATCTTAGTACCAAAATACACATTACATACATATAGTTCCCATCTTTCTGGCTTGGAGGAAATTAAACTGTAGAGACATGACTACTAAAATCTACCCACCACTCCTAGAAAGGAACAAAGTTTTGCTCAAACTTGAAAGCTAGCTCTAAGTTTGATAGCAAGAAATCCCAGAAGTTGAATAAATCTTAGGGAGGATTTTTGGATGCTAACATTCATTTTGTTACCATATATTAAAAGTTTATTTTGTCCTGGTGTTTTTATAATAGTGTTGTTCAAATGATAATATGTTTGGGAATCACCTTAGATTTGTAAACTAGATTTTGCTTCAATATCTCTGAGGTGGGACATGGATTTGTCTTTCTTTGTTTCTTTGTTTCTTCCTTCCTTCCTTCCTTCCTTTCTTCCTTCCTTCCTTCCTTCCTTCCTTCCTTCCTTCCTTCCTTCCTTCCTTTTTTAATGTTTATTTACTACTTCGAGTTACATATCCATCACAGTCGCCTCCCTCCGGATCTGTATTTCCAATGAGACTCAAGTAAGGGCAAGTCTTCTGGCCTGGGAACCACATGTGGAGTAGGAAAGGACTATAGGGAAAGTACTCTGGGAATCAAAAGTTTATAACTTAACAGGATCTACTAGCTGATTGTTGTTAGACAATTCCCTTAACCTTTGGTCTTTAGCTTGCCTACTTATGAAACTGAACTTGCTTAATAGAAAAATTAGAAACACAACAAAAAAGTAAGTATTTCCTCACATTTCTGTTTGGAGCCATGCCATTTGCTATAGATATGAATGCTCTTTGTAATTAAATAAAATTGTGCTGAGTATTAGTTACTCTTCTTATTGGGATGTTGGTTTTTCTTCTTCCTTCCTTTCCTACTTCCTTCTCTTTTTTCCTCACTACTTCCCTTTCTCTGACTAGAGTGTTTTAAACTACTTCAGATAAAGAGGACAGTATAATTATACAGTACAGAAGTTGGATGGGAACCACAGATATACATAATATCTGTGCATTCAATCTGGTCTTTTTAAAGATGTGATCCTGCCCAGCATCAAAAGCCTGGGAAGGGTTTGTTAGCAATACATTTTCTTGGGTTTTCCCCAGATTTCCTTCCCTAGGTTCAGCCCAGAAATATCTGATTTAAGAAGTTTTCCAAGAAGCTGTGATGCTTACTACTGAATGCCAATCACTGACAAATTTAGAGGAAGGCTATGCATAAGTCTAGGGTTCTGTGATAGTAAGTTTAGGAGACCATCTCTTTCCCTGGGTCCAAAAGTGCCCTGTGTCCAAAATTAATAAGTATGCAATCTAATGAAATAGCAAGGCATTACATAATCAGGAGGCTAGACCAAAAGATGCAAATAGGGATTAGACTCAGAACAAAGAATGATAGGAAAACTGACTGCAGTCTAGGGTCAAGGAAAACTAATTTGAACAGATTGAGACCATGACAAGTCTCTAACACACATTCAACAGACAGGCAGGCTGTTCTTATTTGTCTTATGTGGAGTAATGCAGTAGAAATTGATTATTGTTTCTCTGGCAAAGAAACGTTTTTAAAAATCAGAATTTCCAAACTCTGTGTCAGAGATGATAACAGAGTAAAATGTCTATAAATTTGGGAGCCTCAATGTTTAAAAGACAAATTTGGGAGCCTCCACTGTACAAAGAAGAAGAAAACAATGTTTAAAAGACTGTGTTTGTTTAAAACTGCTTAAGAGATGGTATGGCTATTGGAAGATTGAACATTTTTGTGCCTGAGGATCTGAGCCTGTTATCTGCATTTTACTATCTTCAGTTCTCAAAATCTGAGTTTGTCACACTCTGGTTTCAATAAGACATCTACTTACATCTGTCGGTCTCCACCCACAAAGCATGACATTGTAAAGAAACATTTCTCAAAATAGAAAAAAAAAAAGACTGCTTTCAGAACATGATGTAATGTCTCTTCATTTTTTAATGGAATGTTTTGCATTTCAACAAGGTCTGAAAACCCAGAGATTCACTGTGTACAGCAGGTATTGGAAAAAAAAAAACTAAGAAAGCAAACATTTAAAAATTCATATTGTGCTGGAATCAGGTTAATGGGGAATGAAGAGAAAGGAGAAAGAAAAGAAACTGATGTGTGTGTTCTATATTAGTGTTCACAAAGGTTTAATGATGGTTCTCTGTGTAACTGAATGAGATGAGACTTTAACCTTGTTTATTTTTGCCCCAGTGTGCCCCAGACTGAACAATGAACAGACATGGAGACTGGTCATCTTTCTTTATGTGGGTTGGGACATAGTCATCTCTGCTACCCCATTCTAATGACTTAAAGAAGGGATCACAAAAGCACTGAGTTTACTGTATAGTAGTGCTAGAAAGAAGCTGAAACCAGGTCTTACGCTTACTATAGGCTTTGCTCATAATATGTTCTCCCTTTCCCTGGTGATTGTTTTATGTTTCGTTTTTGTTTTTTAAAGGGAAAGGGGACAATGAAGAAACAGAGACCTAAATTTTGAATCTCTCTTTGTTCTTTAAATATAACCTTGAATTTTGTCCTAAGGATAAAGAGGAGTATGTGTGTGTTTGTGTGGGTATGTGTGTGTGTGGTGGTGGTGGTATGTGTATACACACATGTGTTCATGTGCATATAGAAGACTAATGGATTGCTTTTATACCTGTATATGCATGCATTTGGAGGCCAGAGAGTCATAATGATTGAAACCTTCAATCACTTCTCAACCTTATTTTTTTGAGACAGGTCTGTCACTGAATCTGGAGCTCACCAATTGGCTAGACTGGATGGCCAGCAAGTTCCAGGGATCCATTTGTGTTCACTTTTCCAGTACAGAAACTATAGGTGGGTTCTGTTAATCATAGCTTTGTATGTACATGCTCAGAATCCTAGATGATGTCATCATATTTGGACAGCAGATTCTTTACTGATTAAGCCATCTCCTACCTTTTGTTTTAATAATAGTTCTATAGACAGAAGCCTGCCCTTCTTTGGCCAAGTACCTGACCAGAAGCAACTGAAGGAGTGAAGGACTTACTTCTGGCCAACAACTCAGGATCTGTTGTGGTGGGAAAGGAATGTGGTGCTGATCAGGAGGTAGAAAAGGAGAATACAAGTGTCCAGCTGATTTTCTCCCATTTTTCTTAGTCTGTATTCCCAGGCAATAGGATGGTGCTTCTCAGATTCAGGGTGAATGTCCCTTCACTCGTCAAACTGTTCTGCAAACATTCTTGCTATTTTACCTCAAAGTGTTACTCATTAATAACAACCAGGGAATATATCAATCCAGTCAAGTTGACAATCAAAATTAGTTATCCATCGCAACCAACATGAATGAGAACTGCTTAATGAAAAAGAGATGTTTATCATAAAGAAGCCCCCTACCCCTGAGGGCTGATGAGTGGAAATGGAGAGAGAGGTATCTCTTAAGTTTTATTCTTATTCTTTAGAAAAAATAAGAAATAAGACGATTTTAACTTTCATACTTTATTAGTTTGTCCATTTCATTTGATGCAATTTTTTTTGTGTATTGCTGGACAATGAGATCACACTATAGTGAAAAGTAATGAAGCAATTGGATCTTTGGATTTTTTCAGCATGGTGGCTGGTAGTAAGTGAATAAACAAATAAGCAAATAAATGAATAATATATTGAAATGACTAGATTCATTTTAATATGGGCATTCATAGGCCATCACTTAATCCATCATGGACATAGATAATATTTACTATCACAACATTTGCTTTGTTTCACAAATCTAGCCTTTGTGAGTTAACTAGAATAATAACATTTAACATAAAAATCATCATATATTTGTGTTTTAAAAATCCTTTGAGAAAAATCTACAGGTATTTAAAAATATTTGTGCAATGAGTACATTTTAAATAGAAAAATGTGTACATTCTATGAAGCTCTCTGCTTGGAAAAAATTGAGGAAACAAATTCAAAGAAAGTTTTTCACATGATTCCTTAGATGGCCATGTTAATTTTCTAAAGTGTTTGTTTGTCTTCTTTCTGTGTGATACTTGGAATAAAACCAACTTTTAATTAATGCCAAAATATACAAATCTGAAGAGTAATGGGAGCTTTCCTAATGCTTACGTGCTCCTTTGCTGATCAGAGCAAATTCAAAGCTGTTATATTATTTTTTGTAATTATTTAGTTTTTATTAGACATTTAGAATAGGAACAAAGTAGATATTTCAAAACACAATCTTGTCAGACTTGGTAGAATCTTTCTCAGTAATCCTAGCTGATGACATTTCTGTGTCCAGAGCATCACTTTGTGACCTCTCTGGCTTATGGAACCAGTGTGGCCTCCAATTTCATCCCCGCAGGCATCTGAGAATACTTGCAGAGATTCTTAATAGGGATTGGAGGCAATTCATGGATTCCTATTGTCTTGCACAAAATAGTTGCCAGTGTATCTTAGATTAATGTAAGGTAATGAAAGAATACAGACTGCACATCACCACATTCAGTTTTTCCATTTAGTTATGGTAATGTTCAGACAATTGACGCATATTGGAAATCCTGTTAAAAGTAAACTCATCCCCTCTTCATTAGAGATTTCCATTCTTCATTTGCTCCTCTGCTGACCCAGTTTTCCTCTGGGCACTCAAATTTCTGCAGTTGTGAAAACACTGGCATCTTAAACAGAGCCACTGCTGATTTGTGGGCAAAAGTACATTTGATTTATTTTTTTTAGAAACTCCTAAGAGGAAAAGGTGAGTGAACAGTATGGAATCCCAATGAACCACATTTGTAAATGTAAAACTATTTCCAAAGAAAGTAACATTTAACCCAAGTTTTATTAATTACTACTTTCAGCTCGCCAAGACATTTAGATGACTGAATTAAGCTTAGAAACTTTAAGTTTGGCTATAACTATTTTGAGTTTTGTATTCTTTTCTGAAATTAAATTATTTAATCCTTTTCAATATATCTGATAATGAGTTGTACCTACTTGTAGGTCTCAAACCTGTCTAATGAATTTTTCTGTGACACATGGAGATACTTTATTGAAAATTGAAATTTGTAGACATCTTCCGTGGTTTTCCCCAGCTTTCTGGATAAAGTATGAGCTGCATGTCCAATCCCTCCAGACTAGCCTTCTACTGCGATAACTATGGCTCCCTGTGCCCTAAGGTCTCGTCATATAGAGCCGTCACTTTGCTCTATCATCCAGAGAGTGCAGCTACAGGGAATACATTCCCTGCACATCATAATCATCTTGAACATGGAAAAGACTGAAATGAGGGAAAGAAGAGAGCCTGTCCAATGAGTACACAGTTACATATAAGTGGAATAAGTAAATATGTTCTGGTGTTATATGGCACAGAGGTCTGATTATAGT
This sequence comes from Lophiomys imhausi, assembly GCA_907164525.1. Taxonomy (NCBI): domain Eukaryota; kingdom Metazoa; phylum Chordata; class Mammalia; order Rodentia; family Muridae; genus Lophiomys; species Lophiomys imhausi. The sequence goes on from CAJQZJ010004752.1 coordinate 9,010,563, forward strand.
CACTAATAATGTTTATTTCAAGATTGCAAAAGTATTGTGAATACTCTTATGAAAAAGAAACTATGGTTATTTGAGATGATGTCCCAGTTACTCTCACTGGATTGCTATGCAATAAACATGTGCATCAAAATAGCATCTTGTACCCCGTAAATATATTTATGTGTATACATCAAAATATTGTAGCACACAGAAGTAAATACATCACTGCCTCAATATCTTCATCCATTTTTTTCTTCTGGTACCCTGGAACATTAATGATTGTCTTCACATTGTCTTTGAAGCTTTAAAATTGATATTCATTTCTTTTTTTCAATAATAAATTCTTTTTTTTCAAATGCTGGCTTTTACTTCTACACCATGAGCCCATTATACAAAACAGATTTCTTTTCTTTTTTATTGTATTTTAAAAAATATTTACTTATTACTTCAGGTTACATCTCCATTTCAGTGTCCTCGTTCAACCCCACCCATTCCCGCCCATCCACTCTCTACCCCCTATCCCTTCCATCACACTCCTCTGAAGTGGAGTGTCCCTACATAACAGTCCCCCACCCCAGTTCAGCAGTCATATGAGGGCCAAGAGCCTCCTCATACACTGGGGGGCCTACAAGGCAGCACCACTAGGGCAAAGAGTCCCATAGATAGGAAAAAAACTGTATGTTCCTGTTCCCCTTGGTGCATTGGTTGTAGTATAGTTATCCTGTACTAAATGGCTAAAATCTGACTATAAGTGAATAGATGCCATGTGCATCATTTCTTATACTTAAATGCAATGGAGGAAGGCATCAGTTGCCCTGGCTGCTCTAATGTCTAGCACCAAATCCTCCACATAAGAACCAGTGAAGTATTGTTGGGGAGATAGTTTTGAACATGGCTTCCATGCTAATATAATGCCCTGAGTTCAAATCCAACAGTCACATAAAAAACAGACATAGCAGCATATATCTAACACTAGTGATTGTGTGGTGGCTGGAAAAAGAAGGATTCCTGGAGCTTATTGTCCAGTCAGTGTAACTAAACATGGTAGCTCTCAGTCTCAAATAATAACATAGAGAACTATAGAATAGGGTACCTGATATTGACCGATAGCCTCCACATATTCCTTTTTTAATGAATAAATTTATTTATTTGGTGCTTCAGGTTACATCTCCATCATATTGTCCTCTTTCCCCCTTCCCAGCCCCGCCCTCCCAGCCTCTATCCCCTAGCCCTTCCATCTCACTCCTCTGGAGTGGAGTGTCCCTCCATAATAGTCCCTCGCCCCATTTCAGAAGTCATATGAGGGCCAAGAGCCTCCTCATACACTGGGGGCCTACAAGGCAGTATCACCAGTGAAAAGTGTCTCATTGCCAGGGAGAGAAAACTAAAAAACAAACAAACAAACAAAAATTAAAAAATAAAAAATAAAAAGTCTATGTCCATATTCCCTTTGGTGCGTTGGTTGTAGTATAGATATCCTGTACTATATAGCTAAAATCCTACTATAAGTGAATAGATGCCATGTGCATCCTTCTGAGTCTGGGTTAGCTCACTCAGGATGAGCTTCTCTAGTTCCATCCATTTGGCTACAAATTGCATAATTTCATTGTTTCTGATAGCTGAGTAATATTCCATTGTGTAGATGTACCACAGTTTTAAAAATCCATTCTTCAGTTGAGGGACATCTGGGTTGTTTCCATTTTCTAGCTATTACAAATAAGGCTGCTATGAACATAGATGAGGAAACTTCCTTATGATTTCGTGAGGAGTCATTTGGGTGTATACCCAGAAGTGGTATGGCTGGGTCTTGAGGCAAAGCTATTTCAAGTTTTCTAAGATATCGCCATACTGACCCCCAAAATTCCACATATTCTTAAAAGAACTATTTTTGACTTTTGATGCTACAGTCCAGTACAGTGATTCTCCATCTTCCTAAGGCTGTGACTCAGTCTTTCAATTCAATAGAAAGTTTGAGACCTATAAGTAACCTCAAGTTGTGGTGATCCCAACCATAGAATTATTTCAGTGCTATTTCTTCATAACTGTAAGTTTGATACTATTATGAATCATAATATGAATATCTGTGTTTTCCAATGGTCTTGGGCAATTCTGTGAAAGGGTCATTTGACCACCAAAATAGTTGGGACCCACAGGGTAAGAACTGGTGGTCCAGCATAATCTTTGTAACTTTTCACTTCTTGTTCTTTCTGTATAAGACTGTGTACCTTTATGATTAGATTTTTTTTGGGGGGTCAGGTATTTTTGTTTTCTTTTCAAATAACTTAGCCAAAGCCACATAGTTCTAACTGCATTAAATAATGACATTACAGAGATGATTAAATATATTCTTAGTTTTATAATATTGGTTTGACCTTCTTTCATTCTTAATAATATCAATTAAATAATGGCTTTTTTTATTCTTCATAAATAACTTCTGTTTTCTGGAAAAAAACTGTTGTCATAGGTTCATTAGAATAAGTTGAGCTAAGTTTACTTCTTTGTTTAAAAGTAAAGTGAACAAAAATTTAAAACTTACAAGGATATGCAATTTTATTTTGTCATTGTCTGAGTCTTATCATAGTAATGTAATTATATTTTCAATTACATCAAGTTATTATACTACTTTTTACAATAAAATTTGGAATAGTACTAATTTCTAGATCACAATGGATGTCACAATGATAATCAGTGTTTTATTTTTGAGATTTTAATATAGTATTTATCCCTTCTCTTTTATATCTCTAAACCCTTCCAATATGCCTCTCTCTACTCTCCTTCAAATTTCCCTCTTAATCCACAGTGACATTTAAAAAATATTTATTTATTACTTCAGGTTACGTCTCCATAACAATGTCCTCTTTCCACCCCTCCCAGTCTCACCCTACCACCCTCTACCCCCTATCCCTTCCATCCCACTCCTCTGGAGTGGAGTGTCCCTACATAACAGTCCCCCACCCCAGTTCAGCAGTCATATGAGGGCTAAGAGCCTCCTCATACACTGAGGGCCTACAAGGCAGCACCACTAGGGAAAAATGTCTCATTGACAGGAAAAAAAGTCTATGTTCATGTTTCCTTTGGTGCATTGGTTGTAGTATAGTTATCCTGTACTAAATGGCTAAAATATTATAATAAGTGAATAGATGCCATGTGCATCCTTCTGAGTCTGGGTTAGCTCACTCAGGATGAGCTTCTCTAGTTCCATCCGTTTGGCTGCAAATTGCATGATTTCGTTGTTTCTGATGGCTGAGTAGTAGTCCATTGTGTAGATGTACCACAGTTTTTTACCCATTCCTCAGTTGAGGGACATCTGGGTTGTTTCCAGTTCTAGCCATTACAAATAAGGCTGCTATGAACATAGATGAGGAAAATTCCTTTTATTTGGTGAGGAATCATTTGGATGTATACCCAGAAATAGTATGGCTGGGTCCTAAGGCAGAGATATTCCAAATTTTCTAAGATATCGCCAGACTGACCTCCACAGTGGTTGCACAAGCCTGCACTCCCACCAGCAAATGAGGAGTGTTCCCCTTTCTTCACAGCCTTGCCAGCATGTGCTGTCATTTGAGCTTTTGATCTTAGCCATTCTGACAGGTGTGAGATGGAGTCTCAGATTTGTCTTAAGTTGCATTTCTCTGATGGTTAAGGATGCTGAGCATTTCTTCAGGTGTCTCTCAGCCATTAGGGATTCCTCCTTTGTGAATTCTCTGTTTAGCTCTGTTCCCCATTTTTTGATTAGATAATTTGGTTTCTTGGCATTTAACTTCTTGAGTTCTTTGTAAATTTTGGATATTAGCCCTCTGTCAGATGTGGGTTGCTGAGGAGTTTTTTCCCAATCTGCAGGCTGCCATTTTGTTCAAATGACAGTATCTTTTGCTGTACAGAAGCTTTTCAGTTTCATGAGGTCCCATTTATTGCTTGATAGTCTTAGATCCTGAGCTGTTGGTGTTCTGTTCAGGAAGTTCTCACCTGTGCCCATGAGTTCTAGGGTTTTGCCCACTTTCTCTTCTAATAGATTTAGTGTGTCCAGCCATATGTTAAGGTCTTTGATCCACTTGGACTTAAGTTTTGTACAAGGTGATAAGTATGGGTCTAATTTCATTCTTTTATGTGTTGACATCCAGTTGGACCAGCTCCATTTGTTGAAGATGCTGTCCTTTTTCCAAACCTACAGTGACATTTTTAAGAGAAGACATGCAAATCTTGAATATTATATTCCTTGCTTATAGATGAGAAGGTTAATACATAAGAAAGTAATAAATTTTGGGGACTCCAAATTTTAAACATTTTAGGTGACAAATACAATCCTTTTTGATAAACTCATTTCTAATACAGTGACTATTTTTCTCTGCCTCATAGCCTATTACAAAAAATAAAAAATAAATAAAAAACAAAAATAAAAAACCCCAAAACCAAAACAGCACCCTCATGTGATATATCACCTGGTTGATTTAGGTGTGACTTTTTTGGGTGGCTCTGTATCCTTGTTAATACTGGACTTAGACATATATTTTCAGGAAGTATTTTTGTTAAGTATTCTCAGCAGAATAGTTTGGGTTGACAAATTAAAAAAAAAAAACATTTCAGGCAGGGAGTGTGAGCATAGGAGAGTAAGGAAAGCATGCATGGTTTCAATGTTTTACTCAACCTTGAAGAAATGTTAAGTGTTAATTCCCAACTTCAAATGAAATATGCCAAGTACATATGCGGTGTTCTTGAGGGCTTTGTAAATGAACTGAAAAACACTCTGTGGTTGGAAGAAATAAATATCATCAACCCCCTGAGCAGCAGTGATTTGCCTCAGCTGGTCATACGTACTTGATTCTGATTTAAGGAAGGCAAATGAACTCATTTAACCTTTCTTACTAAAGAGTTTATATTGTCTGTAGTAGACCTCAGATTTCCCATCTTATGAGTTGTGTACTGAATATTAACATACAACCTAGCATAGTTAACAAAGAAAGCTGAGAACTGTGTTTTGTTGGTCACTAATGTGCTCCAAATTAGTTGCTTCTATGTGACCTAAAAGACAAGAATAGCAGGATTGAGTGAGGCATGCCTAGGTAAAGAGACTTCAAGAAGTGATTAAACTGAATTCACCTCACGTGGCTCCTCTCATTGCCAAAATCCCTGGCAGTTAGGTTAACAAAATTTATGCTGTTGCTGGATGTTCTAGAAGGCATCAAGCTGTCAAGAAAAATCAAGTCTGTACAAAGTCATCTGGATTCATCTTCCTGTGCTATACACTGCAGATAGAGAGAGTGATACATCTGAGGAATGATCTCTATATTTTGTGTGTGTATGATATACATACAGTGTATGAGAGTACATGTATGATGTGTGTGAATGTGGGCACACATATGCCATGATGGAAATGTAGAGGTCAGAAGGAAACTTCTGGTGTTGGTCCTCACCTTCCACCTTGTTTAAGACAGTATGGGGTTTGCTGTGGCATACAGCAGGCTAGCTTCCATGGGAGTACTAACACAGCAGATGTATTGTCCTGTGCCTGGCTTTGTAAGGGTTCTGGGGTTTGAAACACTGGTCTTTGTGCTTTTCTGGCAAAGACTTTATCCACTGAGTCACTTCCCCAGTCTATAGTCATATAATTTTACCTAAAACTCTATTTGGTCTCACTAACAATAAGTTGGGAAGGTTTTGTATGTAGTAAAGTGTTTTATATTTTGTGGAACAACTTCATCATAGCCTCCTTGTGACATTTATGGAAACCTTTCTTGGCATGATCATCCTCACTTTCCTGATAGTGTTTCCATAGCTTAACTTACTAGCTACAAAATGAAGCCTTGTTTTCTGATTTCATATGTGATACTGGGTGACTATTTTGTGCCATATAAGTCACTTTGATAGAGTGTCTGGTGATCGGGCAAAATATTTTACTGGTTATTGTAACTTGTTGTTCAATGTGTTTTTTCTCTTCATGTTAATGTATTGGCATACAATGTATTCAAACTCTACATCATAAAATGTGATATTCTTTGTTTCACCTTATATATTTAAAATATAATGTTATGGAACATTCAATAATAAGACATGGATTTCATATTGAAATTAGTGTGTGTGTGTGTGTGTGTTTGGAAAAGGACACCAGACATCCTTCTGTCACACTTTTTCTTTATTCCTTTGAGATAGGGTTGCTTTCTGAGTTTGAAGCTAGGCTGGCAGCCAGCTATCCCTAGCTAGCTTCCTGTCCACTATACATACAACACTAAGGAAACAGGTTTACACGGCTCCCATATATTAAACTCCATATATATGTGACTCAGCAGAACAGAATTGAATTTAGGAATAGGCCTCAATGGCTATTTGCATATGAGGAAAAATGGTTTATCCCCTTACTGGTCCTGGGATCACATTGGTTCAGGTAGAAAGGGAAAAATAAATCTGTCTCATAGCAAGTGAGACTTTGTCTTTTCACTTATAGAATTAAATTCCAAAACATGTCCATATTTCTGTCATAGTTTTTAATGTATGTTAATTCCAATTTACTCCACCATTGTAAGAAAAATGAATCATTCACTATTCTAATATTCCCTATTGGCTATGTATTTCTAAAAATGTACTTTTAGGTTAGTAATGATTATAAAATACCTTGTTTTAAAATGTAGAATTCTCAAGGATATATTTATCCCTCTCAGATCTCTGAGGTGGTTGAAGAATAGATAGCTAGAGTCTCATAATTAAATTTTGAGTTGTTTAGGAGTCAAGAGAGTGTTATAGATCTAGGATGATGCTTTTAAAATTGTGTTGCAAGTTAGTATGAATGTTGAGTTAGATATAGAACTTTAAACTCATGGAGATGGTTAGATAGTAGAAAGTTAAAGTCAGATACCAAATACATATGTACTGGACATTGGGAATGTACGCTAAGCCATATAACCCTCATAACTGTGGCCTAATTACCTCTGTTGTTTTGTATTGTATCTATTATTATAAGAGAAAGAACCATTTGTTGGACTGAAAAGGGGAACTGTTGGGGGAAATAAGATATACCTTAAACTTAAAAAAAAAAGGGAAGAGGATGAGGGTTGAGGGTGGGAGGGTGGGACTGGAGGGGGTAGTAGGGAGGGGAATGCAATTGAGATGTAACTTGAAGAAATAAAAAATAAATTATTAAAAAAAAGAATTCTCAAGGAGGCTCCTGTAGTCACCATAATTTCCTTATCCTGCTTCTTTTTGATATATAGCTCCTGATTCTGCCTTATACCTCCTACATTATAAAACAGTTTTGTCTGTGATACAGTGCTTGTGACCTTTGTCACAGGGAAAGATGATTTCTGCTCACCTTTCATCCCTAGGTTCTTATCTGACATGAGCTTCTTACAGCCATGAGTCAATTGTCAACATACAGCTTCTATTTCATTAAAATCTGGATGCCAGTGGCATCACCTCAGGAGTACTATCTTCACCAAACAACACTCCAAAATGAACTTTCATAATCGAGATTGTTACTTGATCACGGACTACATGAATTCTAAATGGAGGAAAGCATTTCCTAGGAATGAAATGTCATCTGTTCTTTCGACAAATGAAATGGTGTATAGTGTGAGATTTATAAAGTGCATATATGTACATATATATAATGCAAACACACACATACATATTACATGCATATATATACATTATATATACAAAATGTGTGCATACATACTCTGAAATAAATTTCAATTTTATAATTATTCATTTTAAGATGCTAGGGAATCAAGGTAGGAATCTTGTAGGATCTAGTAGAATTTCTACTATCATCTAAGTTTCTTTACCTGTAACTGTATTTAATGATATAACCCTTATACTTACCCTTTCCTGGTCATTCCGCTTTCTTCTAAGCTGCCACTTCAGTAGATTGCTTTAGTTACATGAAACAGAAAGAAGCAATGGTGTTGCAGTGAAATTTTAATCTGCTTTTGTAAGACCTGAACATGTCTAGGACACTCACTGGAAAGAGCTGACAAAAGGCCAATGTTTGCATCTGGATTGGAATATGGGAAAGCCACTGCTATAAAGAGATGTAAGTTTCACATGGATTTATCTTTCAGAAGGAGGAAAATCTTCCTTGAAAACTCTACATAAATATAATTCTTAGTGTATTTAAATGTTGGACTCTGAATAACAACAGAGATCAACATCTAAAACAGATTGTTTTACAGAGTCTTACAAAATAATTTCCATTAGAAGCTGCACAATCTAGGAAATGTGAGGCTGAACACAGCAGTGAAGATTTATTTGGACCCTCTCATGGCAATAGCATTTCTTATGAAGGGCAGTGTGTGGTGCTGTTCTTTCAGTCTTAATATCCGCAACTGTCAGTGTGGCTTGTAACGCTATTAATAATTTTTTTGAAAAATTTTTATGTTTATTTATTGCTTCAGGTTATATCTCCATCACAGTACCCTCTTTTCACCCCTCTCAGTCCTGCCCTCCCACCCTCTACCCCCTATCCTTTCCAACCCACTCCTCTGGAGTGGAGTGTCCTACATAATAGTTCCACGCTTCAGTTCAGCAGTCATATGAGGGCCAAGAGCCTCCTCATACACTGAGGACCTACAAGGCAACACCACTAGGGCAAACTATCACATTGACAGGTAACAAAGTTTATGTTCCTGTTCCCTTTGGTGCATTGGCTGTAATGTAGCTATAACATAGTTATCCTGTACTATATGGCTAAAATCCAATTATAAGTGAATACATAATTTTAACTGTATGAATATTAGTCTTTTTTAACTCTAGTCTTAAAAAATACACTATATGCTACTTTTTATTTTCTTACTTCGCAATAACATGTTTGAAAAAATAACTTCCACAAGATTCTTTAAGTAGATAAGCACTTCATTAATAATATAGAAATTGGTTAAGTATACTTTTAAAGCAGAATGTCACCAAACACAACATATATGTGACCTTACTGAGATAAGCAATGAATCCATGCATTTATGTAGACAAACAATCAAAATTAAGGAGTTGTTGATTTCAATTTTTAAGTATTCTGGGATATGAAAGAATGACAAAGTCTGGATTTTGTTTCAGGTCCCAAGTGAAACTGTGTCAATGTGAGAAGTTGTGATGAGAAATAGGGTTTTAAAATATTGATCAAAACACATTACAAGTAACCTTCATGTTTCTTTACTTCTGTTTAACTCACATGGATGATTGCTTAGTTATGTTATTGTTTCCACTCATGCTAATAGTTAGCTCATATATCAGGTGGAATCTTTCATTTTAAAAGATTCTGGTTACTGCTATTAGTTGTAATCTTACTTATATAAATGAAGCATAATATGTGCTACATACAATTAAATGAAAAAATAAAATTATTTCAAAAGTTATATTGATCAATGAGTGTAGACAGGTAGAAGAAGGCTTAGAACAATGTAGTCTTAGACAGAGAACAGATTTTTCGCTGGGAGAAACATCCACTGAGAGGTTACCTCCATCTATAGAATTGAAATTATCATATCTTGATTTTCTTTTGGGGGAGAGGGAGAAATCCATACCTTGGTAATCTATAAATAAAACAGTCTATAGAGTTTGTTTTTCCTATATGTTCTTTCTTCTTTCTTTGTTTTTCTGTTTTGTTTGTTTGTTTTTGTTTTTTTTTTGAGACAAGGTTTCTTAGCCTGGTTGTCCTGGAGCTCCTTTTGTAGACCAGGCTGGCCTTGAACTCACAGAGATCTGCTGGCCTCTGCTTCTGCCTCCTGAATGCTGGGGTTAAAGGTGTGTGCCACCACATCTTGCTTTCTTTCTGTACTTTCAAAAGAAACCTCAAACTATTTTGACATGAAGTAAGTTATTACATGGCAGGGAGAAGAAATAAAAAAAATGCTTGTTCTAATGCTGTGTCAGGTGTTCCTTGTGCTATAATGCTATCCTAAAGTAGTCTCAAAGCAGGTTTCCAGAACTCAGCTCTGTTAGATTTCTGTCTCTTTGATAGTTGATTATATAGTCATCTTGAAAAGTAGAAAGGTTTTTTTTATTTTATCAATTTTAGATGTTTTACTCCTTGGTGGTTTGGTCTCATTTATGCTTGTATTGGCAAAGTACAATATGGTGGAAGTGTCTGGCGGAGGAATTGGGTTTGTGCTTACTATGTCTGAAAGCAGAGAAGAAAGGGGAAGGGGCCTGGGTCTCTGTCTCCAGGATCACTTTCCCCCAATCTAAATTCCTTGCATTAGACTCCAAATATTGATTTTATTAACCAGTATCATAGTCCTTTGCAAGCCTTTAGCGCAAAGACCTTTGGAGAGATCCCAGACTTCATTATAATATGAATTAATAACACTTGCAGGTTTTGAAAAGAAAAAGTAGCATCAATGTGGGTTGGTCATCCTAAAATTCTATGATTGCTTGTCAATATGGTGATTCATACAATGTTGTGAAAGCTGTTCATCTAGAGAAGGGTTCTTTTGTTGCAAGCAGGACACAGGAGAAGAGTCACGAGATTACCTTTTGTGCTATAGCCTCTGATATTAGTTAAAAGACATCTTAATTGCAGTGATTTCTAATAGGGAAAGGACATAATTCAACCTCCCTTAGGAGTGCACCAGATGTAGGAAGGGGCACATGCTAAAGAAAATGTCTTCTGGCCTATAGCATGCCTTCTATTGTGTCATTAGGAATACTGCTTCAGTATCATTCACAATTAAACAAATGCTATGTAAAAGGAGCAAGGAAGTAAACAAAATCTTGTCTGTAAGATCATACCATATGTTGTCATGCTAGAAAATACAGTGATAAGTTGAAATGGAGGGAAAACCTAAATACAATAGAAGGCAATAGTGCTGACCAAAGTAATTTAAAAGGTTACAGTGGTCATGTGTTGGTGGGTTTTGGACAGAATATTGACATTTGCTAAGAATTGATATTTAGATTGGTTAGTGAATTAGTGTGACTTCCCTCATGAATGATCAGTCAATACCGCACAAATAATGTTATTTCTGAATGATTTTTTGCATTTGATTTGTGCACCACTGAATTACTTTGATTTATCTAGATTCTTTAATTACCCAAATATGAGAAGAGCTTCCTCATTTTTTTTTTAAACTGCAGAAGTCTCTGTGACTGTAACTCAGTAGTTTCATGTTCTCACTCTGCAAGGAGATGGTAATTTGCAGATATTGTAGAAGTGCCTTAGGGAGAAATTTGTGAGACTAAGATCTCCTACCTTCATTTGGATTTACTCAGTGGGATAAAATTGAATCATTGTGAAATATGAGATAATTCACAGAATCATTTCATCTTACCATAAGGCTTCTCACCAGAACATTGCATCAAGTTTTTGCCTGGTATTATCTGAATGAGGTCTGAGAAGGGAAATGGAACAAATTCTCTTTTGTATGTTTATGGAACATAAAGCATAGTTATCTGGAGAAAACAGGATCTCGAAAGGGGTAGTTATATATATATATAAATGTCAACATAGTAGAGAATATTTTCAGAGTCTTAATCATTTGAGTGGCTCAGTAGTCCTGGTAAGTGATCTGTAGTTAGAATACAGTAACCTTTCATGCTTATGGGTCTTTGTTTTCTAATCCTTCCATTCAGAGAATACACTGCTAAATGGAATTTATAGATGGTTACAGCACAATGGTAAACAGTGTTTACATGATACCTCAGAGATACCAGAAGAATCAATAAGTTCTTCTGTGTTATTCAGAACTGTATTCAAAGTTACTATGTGAAACATATCTTATGAAAATTATTATTCACTTCCCAACTATATTGTACAGAACAATTTTCTATGCTGAATTGACATAGTAATGTATATTCAATATATATATTACTGTAAACTTTTCATCATATAATTTTAGTTGTATTTAGTGCTAAGAAAAAAGTAAGGAATTAGGCTTTAAGATAAGAGATTTGTGCCTTGCATGGTCAGGATTTACTTTGAATAGGTTTGTAAAACTCTGAAAGTGTTTTTCATAATTCATAATTTTGAGAATTGAACCTGGGGCTTAGTGCATGCTATACTATTGACTTTGCCATTAGGCTATATCCTCAGGATTTTCTTTCTTTCTTTTTTCTTTTTATCCTGTGACAAGCTTTTCTATGTTGCCTATGGTTGTTGCGCTCACCTTGTGGCCCAGGTAAGTCTTAAAGCTACAGTTCTCTAGTTCTCTTGCCTCAGCTTCCTGAGTACCCAGGATTGCAAGCCTGTGTGACCAGCTCCACCTAAAGTAACAGAATACCTGAAAGGAATGTGAATGTTATTAGTAACAAACCATGAAAAAGATATTTTGAAGTTTAGGTGAGGATGTCGCTAATATGCCTCTACTGACTCATGCTGAAATCTGGTTAGTAGTGATTCCATGTAGGGGTTTTCAGTAATATATGGAGAATTTGTTCAAAGATGTTTCACAAAAATACATAAAAATATGACATAGAATGTTCAAATTAAGAAGCCAGAATGAGAAGGATAGGAATGGTGCTGTAAAATTAAGCACTTGTGTATAAGCATGCCAGATAACATTTAGAGAAGTCTGACCACTCTCCCAAGTTGTTTTCAGATAGTATGTCTTGGAGACAGACAACCCTGGAATCTGCAGTACTCAAACCAAAATCTGTTTCCTTACTGTCTGGCATGAGCTGCGTTCTTCCCTGCTCTGTCTGGTCTTCGCACCAGTACCCAGACTGACTGAAGAGGTTTATTTGGGACACTGATGGTGGCTAGTGCACACAGGGAAATGTCAAAGAATGAGCTTTAGTACTTGAAGATCAGTTCCAAAGAAACACACATGTCTTTTCAGTGTGTGCTCTATTTCGTTTGTGAGTTCAACAGCAAATGGTCAAATCGTACTTCCACAGTGAAAAATTTAACAGTGAGAATCAATGCATCAGACAAAGGCATACAAATATTTTGAATAATAGCACACATCTAATATAGACTTGCTTTTAATTATTTTTCACTAAAGAATAGATAAAATTCTATGACCAAGTATGGCTAAACATGGTGAAGCTGAGATTATTGTATAGTTTTACTCCATGAATCCCATGCTTTTAGTGATTAACAAACACTTAATGGATTTTTAAAATTATTTTTTATTATTTCCAGCACTCCATATGTAGCTACTCCAACTTTATTCTTATCAAGTTTGTAGTAACTACTCACATGCACTCATGAATATGCTGGTGTTGTCTACCAGAGGCCAAGTCGAGTTATTAGCAATTATACTGGATAGTATGTTGATGAAATTGTACACATGTGAGCTAATTTGGGAAGTAAAATTTTAAATTGTTGAATGTGATTGTTGTACATTTTACTTTTAAGTAAATTAGTGTTACCAGGCATATGCCACTATTCCTATTTACATTGGCAAATGAAAAGAGAGGCTTAGGGCATAAGGGAGTGTGCTCAGGATCATAGGTGTGTGCTGCTCAAATGGTATCATAGACATGTGCTGGTCAAATGGTATCATAGGTGTGTGCTGCTCAAGTGATCTCATAGGTTCTGCAATCTAAATGTTATCTTCTTCTGCCTGTATTAGCCACTTACAATTTTTTCTCTAAAAATATCTTCTCTTCCCTACTTTCTTTTCTATTAGATTTAGTGTGTCAGGCCTTATGTTAATGTCTTTGTTCCACTTGGACTTAAGTTTTGTGCAAGGTGATAAGTATGGGTCTAATTTCATTCTTTTGCATGTCAACATCCAGTTAGACCAGCACCATTTGTTGAAGATGTTGTCCTTTTTCCATTGTATGGCTTTGGTTTCTTTTTCAAAAATTAAGTGACCATAGGTGTGTGGGTTTTTTTTTTTTCTGGGTCTTCAATTCAATTTCATTGATAAACCGGTCTGTTTCCATGCCAGTACCATGCTGTTTTTCTTACTGTTGTCCTGTACTACAGTTTGAAATCCAGGATGGTGATACCTCCAGATGTTCTGTTATTGTACATGATTGATTTAGCTATTCTGGTTTTTTTGTTTTTTCCATATGAAGTTGAGAATTGTTTTTTCCAGGTCTGTAAATAAATGTGTTGGTATTTTGATAGGAATTGCATTGAATCTGTATATTGCTTTTGGTAAGATGGCCATTTTTATTATGTGGATCCTACCTATCCATGAGCATGGGAGATCTTTCTATCTTCTGATGTCCTCTTCAATTTCTTTATTCAAGGACTTGAAGTTCTCGTCACACAGGTCTTTCATTTGCATGATTAAATTACTCCCAATAGTTTACATTTTTGTGGGTATTGTTAATGGTGCTGTTTCCCTAATTTCTTTCTCAGCCCATTTATTTTTTGTATAAAGAAGGGCTTCTGATTTTTTTTTGAATTAATTTTGTATCCAGCCATCTTGCTGAACTTGTTTATCAGTTGTAAGAGTTCTCTGATAGAATTTTTGGGGTCGAACTCATGGGCACAGGTGACAACTTCCTGAACAGAACACCAACAGCTCAGGCTCAACAATCATAAATGGGACCCCATGAAACTGAAAAGCTTCTGTAAGGCAAAAGACACTGTCATTCGAACAAAACGACAGCCTACAGATTGCGAAAAGATCTTCAGCAGCCCCACATCATACAGAGGGCTAATATCCAAAATTTACAAAGAACTCAAGAAATTAAATGCCAAGAAATCAAATAATCCATTAAAAAATAGGAAATAGAATTAAACAGAGAATTCACAGAGAAGGAATCCCTAATGGCTGAGAGACACTTGAAGAAATGCTCAGCATCCTTAATCATCAGAGAAATGAAACTTAAGATGAATCTGAGATTCCATCTCATACCTGTCAGAATGGCTAAGATCAAAAACTCAAATGACAGCACATGCTGGTGAGGCTGTGGAGGAAGTGGAGCTCTCCTCCATTGCTGGTGGGAGTGCAGGCTTGTACAACCACTATGGAAATCACTCTGGCAATATTTTAGAAAACTTGGAATAGCTCTACCACAAGACCCAGCCATACCACTTCTGGGTATACATTCAAATGATTCCTCACCAAATCACAAGGAAGTTTCCTCATCTATGTTCATAGCAGCCTCATTTGTAATAGCTAGAAACTGGAAACAATCCAGATGTCCCTCAACTGAGGAATGGATAAAAATAACTGTGGTACATCTATGCAGTTGAATACTACTCAGCCATCAGAAACAACAAAATCATGTAATTTGCAGCCAAATGGATGGAACTAGAGAAGCTCATCCTGAGTGAGCTAACCCAGACTCAGAAGGATGCACATGGCATCTATTCACTTATAATTGGATTTTAGCCATGTAGTACAGGATAACTATACCACCACCAATGCACCAAAGGGAACAGGAACACAGACCTTGTTACCTGTCAATGAAACACGTTGCCCTAGTGGTGCTGCCTTGTAGGCCCCCAGTGTATGAGGAGGCTCTTAGCCCTCATATGACTGCTGAACTGGGATGGGGGACTGATATGTAGGGACACTCCACTCAGGAGGATTGGGATAGAAGTTATAGGGGGTAGAGGGTGGAAGGGCAGGACTGGTAGGGGTGGAAAGAGGGTACTGTGATGGAGATGTATCCTGAAGTAATAAATAAACATACAAAAAATTTATTTTGTCATTGTGATTTCAAAGTCACTGTCTCCTCTGTGCTTGGCATCTGGGTTTTTAAACAATGATAGAAACTAAGCATATCATTTATTGTCAAAGCTGATATGCACATGTCATTGGACAACACATCACCATGTTTACAGTTGCTGCTACTATTGTTTGAGAGGAGGCCTCTCAGTCATCTTACTCATTGTCATGGGTATGGTATTACAGGTATCTGCCACCAGTACTCCCCAGTTCAGAGTTTCATTTTTTCCCCCAGTTTCATTATGGTTTGTTATCCACAATATTCCATGCTTGTATACAGGTTGAGATTATACAGATTGATTTATTCTGTACCTTCAAGTAGCTTATAGATTCCAGGGAAGTTTGTACCAAGTGATATAACTGGATGTAGGAATATCCCAGGACTTTGAGAGACACCTTGCTTTCCTTTCAGATCATCACCTTTTTCTTCTCTTTTTTATGTCATTTCATTTTTCATCAGGATTTTATTCTTGAAGTAAGACCATCCCATATCTTTACTTTTTTGTAACAAAATTATATTTCACATTGTTAGTAGATATTATACTGAAGATTTCTTTGGGTAAGGGAAGAGGAAATGCTTGTCATTTGCTGATACAGAATGGGGCTCTATGAAGTCTTCACTGGATACTTTGTATTTCTGAAAAACATGCCCTGTTTTTATCTGCTGGTGTATCCCCTTCTCCTTCAGTCTTCCAATCTTTCTCATGTGGTTCGTGACTCTTTTTGGATGTTTTCAACAAACTCTCAACTTGTTTTCAGGTCATGCACTTCTCTATGTGCCCCCTTGAAATTGGAAAAATTTAGGTGTTTTAGTTCTCCAGTTATATATCTCTAGTCTTTTTGGTCTGCTGGTGTAATAATGCACTCTGTGGCTACTCACATATACTCTTCCTTGAGTACAGTGGGGATTAACAAGATAAATGTAATTTCCCCACAAGGTACTTACATATATGCATACTTATAGAGCTTGAAATCAGATCTTCTCACATGTTTTGAAATGTCATTTGAATTTTAAAATTGTAATGTCTATTTTAAGTGAGCTTAAGTTTTTATTTTAAATACTATTTCTGGTATTTTAAATTATTAATGAATATGTAGAAGGAATTATGAAAATTTGATACCAGCGTCCTGTTTTCAGGTTCCTACAAATACATGGTACATATTTTAAAAATATAATTAGCTAAGACATATCATTTTTTTTAGGTGCAGTATATTTCAAGTTCTGGTGAGTCACACATAGGGATATATTTAGCTAAAATTGGATTCCTTCTCATCTCTGGCATAGTTTAAGGAAACTTGTCTTTGTGGTAACAGCTTCCTGACAGCTTGATAGCTGTTAAGATCTGCCCTTCTTCATGTTCTTCCTCTGTTCTTCCAAACTGCTGATTTTAGGACAATTGAAAGGCCACAAAAAAATGCTTTCTGTATTTATTTAATACAACTATCTAGAATTCTAAGCTGCAGATATGGCAGACCAACTCAGAAAAGAAGGCAAGTGTTCAAATAAGAGGCAATGAGGATCTTAGAGAAAGATATAAAGTTGGGCTTTGAGGATAAAAATGGAAATTAAAGCTTCTAGGCCCTATGTGTCCTGTAGGGCATATTAAGGTAATTTGTACTATGCATCATGATATAGTATTTGATTTAAGCCATAGTTTTATTTACTTGTATTAAAAGCAATGACCTTTGATTTAAAAAATGTTAAGTATGTTTTTGTGAGGTATTAGATGTTTTCTGCAGTTTCTCTTAAATCTTGGCTTTCTACCAATCTAATATTAATACCTAACTCAAAACTCATGAAGGTATAAAAATTGTGAGAGAGGAGGAAGAGGTCTTAAAGTATGAAATAGAGAGGGCAATGCAATATTCATGATAAAAAATCAGGAGAACTACAGAAAATTTAAAAAATCAACTGGAGGAGACACAGGAGGGCAATTGGACAGATTAAACCAAAGTGTATATATATATATATATATATATATATATATATATATATATATATAT
>CAJQZJ010004752.1:9064241-9082164 GCA_907164525.1 Lophiomys imhausi
ATTTTGGATATTAGCCCTCTGTCAGATGTGGGGTTGGTGAAGATTTTCTCCCAGTCTGTAGGCTGCCGTTTTGTTTGAATGACAGTGTCCTTTGCCTTACAGAAGCTTTTCAGTTTCATGAGGTCCCATTTATTGATTGTTGATCTCAAGTCCTGAGCTGTTGGTGTTCTGTTCAGGAAGTTGTCGCCTGTGCTAATTAGTTCGAGGGTTTCTCCCACTTTTTCTTCTAGTAGATTGAGTGTGACCGGCCTTATGTTAAGGTCTTTGATCCACTTGGACTTAAGTTTTGTACAAGGTGGTAAGTGTGGGTCTAACTTCATTCTTTTACAGATGGACATCCAGTTGGACCAGCATCATTTGTTGAAGATGCTGTCCTTCTTCCATTGTGCCGTTTTGGCTTCTTTGTCAAAAATTAGGTAGCCATAAGTGTGTGGGTCTATTTCTGGATCTTCAATTCGATTCCATTGATGTACTGGTCTGTTTCTACACCAATACCATGCTGTTTTTACAACTATTGCTCTGTAGTACAGCTTGAAATCTGGGATGGTAATACCTCCAGATGTTTTTTTTTTTTTATTGTACAGGATTGATTTAGCTATTCTGGGCTTTTTGTTGTTCCATATGAAATTGAGACTAGCTCTTTAAGGACACCCCACCCCAGGGAAATGGGATGGAAGGGTTAGGAGGTAAAGAAAAAAAATGAAATGTGATGTTTCGGCTTTTTACTACTAATTGTCATAAACTGTTTAGGATAATTAAGAAATGCAAACAAACTAATGGTTATGTAAGCCGGTCATTCAGTTAGGTACTATGACAGCCTATTATAGTTACTTTCTAAGCTAATCAGAAATAAACTGGCAAGAGACAAGCAACATCTGCTTACCCTAATAGAAGAGATATATAGGGCCTCTTCAAAAACCTCAAGAGATCTGCAGAATATGGCATTCAAAGATGTTTTCGTAACTTTAGATTTTTTTATATCAAGACATATCAACTCCTGAAAGCATCCCCTATTCTCCTCCAAGTAGAAAATGAGCATCGAAGAATCTCCAGTGGGAGTTGATTGAATTAGTCGCAAGCCTATCTCTTGGTAGGAAAACCCCCTTGCCCCAACTGTAGACAGAATGCTGTCCAAAAAGGACAAAACCTGGAAGCAGGTAAGTCGACAGTCTAGCTCTGCCAAGACAGGGTAGGTAAGTCTTTCATAACCCCTGCTCTACAATCAATGTCTGTCAGAGAAACGGGGCCAAATGACTGAAGATCGATGTTGTAATTTATTGAGAGAAAATGGGAACTGTCCAGGCAGCCACAGGTATGTCATTTCTTAGTTTGGGAAGCTGTAGGCCCTATACTTCCTATAAAATCAGATATATTTATCCCTCTCAGGTCTCTGAGGTGGTTGAAGAACAGATAGCTAGAGTCTCATAATTTAATTTTGAGTTGTTTAGGAGTCAAGAGAGTGTTATAGATCTAAGAAGATACTTTTAAAATTGTGTTACAAGTTAGTATGAATGTTGAGTCAGATATAGAACTTTAAACTCATGGAGATGTTTAGATAGTAGAATGTTAAAGTCAGGTACCAAATACATATGAACTAGTCATTGAGAATGTACGTTAAGCCATATAACCCTCATAACTGTGGCCTAATTACCTCTGTTGTACTGTATTGTATTTGTTATTATAAGAGAAAGAGCCATTTGTTGGACTGAAAGGGGAAACTGTAGGGGGAAATAAGATATACCTTAAACTTAAAAGAAAAAAAAAGGGAAGAGGATGGGGGGTTGAAGGTGGGAGGGTGGGACTGGAGGAGGAATAGGGAGGGGACTGCAATTGAGATGTAACTTGAAGAAATAAAAAATAAAGGAAAAAAATGAAAAAAAATTTAAGAACCTGTTTTTATTTTTTAAATTGGCTCACAAAATACAAGGTTCTGCATAGGATCTTCATATTTAGCTTTACCTTCCTCATCTCCCTGTCTGTTCTGTTCCTACTGCACCTACCATCTCGGCCTTACTTTTCCTCCTCCAATTTGTTCTAGTTCCTCTTCACTCATGCCTTAAAGTCTTCTTTATTTCTAGTCACTTGGGCTCTTTTTGAGTTACCTAGACTTTACAAATATTTACTCTCTTCTGGATGGATACATGCATTCAGTGGATCAATGTAATCAAATTGAATACCCAGAAATGAATCCACACAACTATGGTCACTTAATTTTTGACAAAGAATCCAAAACTGCACAACGGAAAAGGACAGCATCTTCAACAAATGGTGCTGGTCCAACTTGATGTCCACATGTAAAAGAATGAAATTAGACCGATACTTATCCTCTTGTACAAAACTTAAGTTCAAGTGGATCAAAGACATTAACATAAGGCCAGACACACTAAATCTACTAGAAGAGAAAGTGGGGAAAACCCTCGAACTCATCAGCACAGGTGACAACTTCCTGAACAGAACACCAGCAGCTCAGGATCTAAGACCAAAAATCAATACATGGGACCTCATGAAACTGAAAAGCTTCTATAAGGCAAAAGACACTGTCATTCAAACAAAACGGCAGCCTACAGATTGTGAAAAAATCTTCACCAACCCCACATCTGACAGATGGATAATATCCATAATTTACAAATAACTCAAGAAATTAAATGACAAGAAACCAAATAATCCAATCAAAAAATGGGGAACAGAGCTAAACAGAGAATTTACAAAGGAGGAATTTCTCATGGCTGAGAGACACTTGAAGAAATGCTCAGCATCCTTAATCATCAGAGAAATGCAACTCAAGAATGCTCTGAGATTCCATCTCACACCTGTCAGAATGGCTAAGATCAAAAGCTCATATGACAGGACATGTTGACAAGGGTGTGGAGAAAGGGGAACTCTCCTCCATTGCTGGTGGGAGTGCAGACTTGTGCAACCACTATGGAGGTCAGTCTGGCGATATCTTAGAAAACTTGGAATAGCTCTGCCTTAGGACCCAGCCATACTGCTTCTGGATATACATCCCAATGACTCCTCACTGAATCATAAAGAAGTTTCCTCATCTATGTTCATAGCAGCCTTATTTGTAATTGCTAGAACCTGGAATCAACCCAGATGTCCCTCAACGGAAGAATGGGTTAAAAAACTGTGGTACATCTACATAATGTAATACTACTCAGCTATCAGAAACAATGAAATCATGCAATTTGCAGCCAAATGGATACAAATAGAGAAGCTCATCCTGAGTGAGCTAACCCAGGCCCAGAAGGATGCACATGGCATTTGTTCACTTATAGTCGGATTTTAGCCATATAGTACAGGAAAACTAAACTACAATGAATGAACCAAAGGGAACATGAACATAGACTTTTTTTCCTGTTAATGAGACACTTTGTCCTAGTGGTGCTGCCTTGTAGGCCCCCAGTGTGTTTGGAGGCTCTTGGCCCTCATATGACTGCTGAACTGTGGTGGGGGAGTGTTATGTAGGGGACACTCCACTCCGGAGGAGTGTGATGGAAGGTATAGGGGGTAGAAGGTGGGAGGGTGGGACTGGGAGGGGCAGAAAGAGGACACTGCATTGGAGATGTAACCTGAATTAATAAATAAATATCAAAACAAAAGAAATAATAAAGGTGATATACAGCCTCCCCCAAAAAAACAGTTAGAGGATAGGATACCTTTTTAATTTTTTTTTTTTTTTAATTTTTTGAGCTCCAGCTATTTTAATTAAAATGATGCTGGTCAGTGCCATCCATTTCATCCATGTTTTTTCTGCACACTTCATAATTCTATTTTTCTTCATGAATAAATAAAATTCTATTATATAAATGCATCATTTGTTCAGGGATCCTCTAGGAAAGTTATATGGTAATTCTATTTTCACTTTTCCTGAAAATTCTCTGCACTGATCTCTAGTAGCTACCCTAGCTTTCATTGGCATCCACAGCACATAAAGGCTCCTCTTTTTTCATATCCTCCCCATCATTTTACCCTTCTGTTTTTGTTTGTTTGTTTTTGATATGACTGCTGATACTAGGGTAAGATAGAATCTCAAGGTACTTTCAATTTGCATTTTTGTGAAATCTCAAAATGCATAACACTTTATAAAATATATAATTGGCTATTTGCATTTCCTTTCAGGACTGTTGAGATTATTTGTTAACCTGTTGATTGGCAGTTTTGTTTTTTTTCCATTAAAAAATTCTTTATATGTTTTAAATATTAACCTTTTGTCTAAAGTATAGTTGAAAAAACTTCCTCCCTTTTTGCATGCTCTCTTTTCAATCTGTTGATAGAATCTTTTGCTGCACAGAAGCTTTGAAGTTTCATGTAATTCATTTATCAATCCTTAGGGCTATTTCCTGTTCTCTTGGGGTTCTATTCAAAAACTTGTTTCCTATGCCTTTCTCCTGAAGTCTTTTTTCTATTTTATACTAGTATTCTCAGCAGCTACAGTTTTGAATTAAAATATTTGATGCAGTTTGAATTGACATTTGTATGGTCTATGGTAAGTGGGTTATTATGAATATGGTATTTTTCCAGATTTTTTTCCTAGAAAGTTTGGTTCTGATAAGCATGAAAGTTGCTGAATTCTACATGTGTTGATTTTATTCTATGTTACTTGACTAAAAGTAGCATATTGAGAAGTTTTTTAGTACAGTTTGTGGATTCTTAAAGTATGTGATCATGCCATCTGTAAGTAGTGATTATTGCCCTTTATGTCTTACCTTTTTTATATCACACTAAGATGTTGAGTATTATGTTGAATAAAAACAGAGAATGAATGCCTTGTATTGTGCTAGATTGCTTGTTTACTCAGGAATTTTCATTATAAAGTTGTGCTGAAATTTGTCACATTTTGTTTCTTCATCCATTGAGATCATGCAATTTCTGTCTTTATGCCTATTAATATGCTGCATTACATTTATTGATACAAACATTGAACAGACCTTGTATCCTTGGCATATAATAACTTAGTTGTGGTATGTGACCTCTTTAATATAGTCTTGAATTGCAAGTATTTGCTGATGAAAACAGATGCAAAATCCTCAAGAAGATTTCCCTATACTTTTCTTGTGTGCGTTGATTTGTTTTAGAATCAAGAGTTGTATTGTCTTATATAATGCATTTGATAGTGTCATTTTTTTCAAATTTGTAGTTTTATAGGTTTTAGTATTAGAACATACTTAAAAGTTTGCTAGTATTCAGCAGGACATTTGTGTTCTTTCCAAGGCATTTTTAATCTTGTATGGCATAATTATTTAATTATTTGGTAACTTCAAAAATGACTCACAGTCAACCATTAGGATAAACTCAAGGAGTCCTGTGTAAGAGTTAGAGAAAGATTTGAGGTAGCTGGAGGAGTCAAGGACAATACAAAAAGACCTACATAGCCAATTAATTCAGACCGGTAGGAGCTCATAGAGACTGAACCACCAACCAAAGAACTTGCATGGACTTGTCCTAGGCCCACTACACATATGAACCTGATGGGCTTCTTGGTCCTCAAGTAGATCCCCTAACAATTGGAGCAGGGATTATCCCTAGCTTGGTCTCTGTTACCTCCCTCTGGACCCCATTATTTACTAACTAAATAAGTAAACAAATGAAAAAAAAAGCGTTTATGATATGTTTTGATCATCCAATTTCTTCACCTCAAGTTTCTCCCCATCACTCACACCCCCTTTCCCTGTTGACTTCTTATGTACTGTTGTTTAAAGTACTACTTTCACTTATTGATGCCAAATCCCTGATGAGATCTGATAGATGAGTTGATAATGAAAATATGGTAACACATACACAATGGAATATTATTGAAGTCTAAAGAAAAAATATTGTGAAATTCATCAATAAATTGATGGAGCTGGAAAGAGTCATTCTTAGTGAGATAAGGCAGACCTAGGATGCCAAGGACTGCCATGTTCTTGCTTGTGTGTGGATGACCTTTTGAATCTTTAGATCAGTGGTTCTCAACCTGTGGGTTGCAATGCCTTTGGGAATCAGATAATCCTTTCTCAGGGCTTGCCTAAGACCTTTGGAAAACACAGATATTTATATTACAATTCATATCTAGCAAAATTAGTGATAAAATGGCAGCTAAAATAATTTTATGATTGGGTGTCACTATAGCATGAGGAGCTATATTAAACAGTTGCAGCATTAGGAAGGCTGAGAACCACTGTGTTAGATACATGTATTTAAACTGGAGTAACCATGGAAGGAAGGACTAGTAAGGGGCCATGGAGTAAGGTGATTTTCAGTGGAAAAGAATAAAACCCAGATGGCATAAGGTAGGAAAAATGAATGATAAATCAGGGAGGTTTAAATGATATACAGAAAAGGAAGGCCTGGTAGAGCAGGGAGTTTGTGGAAATAAAACACTAAAGACCTTGGGAAAGGCTATATGAAAAACTACTACTGTAGAAGCTTCCTAAAATATATAGAAATCCATATATGAAAGTAATTTAAATGGAGTCACTCTGTAACAGAAAGTGATAGTACTTCTCACAGGCACTATAATAAAAGCCTAGGGCCAGATGTGGGTTTCATGTTGTTGATCAGTCGGGGCCATACACCCCCCAACACTGCAGACTATTGTCATGCTTCTTTATTGCATTAACTTTTATAGCAAATTTTCTTCATAGATTCCACCTACTAAAGCTAAATCAAGATCAGGTTAACAGATTAAACAGCCCTATAACTCCTAAGGAAATAGAAACAGTCATTAAAAATCTTCCAATCAGAAAAAGCCCAGGGCCAGATGATTTCAGCACAGAATTCTACTAGACCTTCAAAGAAGAGGTAATACTAATATTCTTCAAACTCTTTCAATAAATAGAATCAGAAAGAACACTGACAAACTCATTCTATGGGGCCACAGTCACCCTGATTCCTAAACCACACAAAGACCCAACAAAGAAACAGAACTTCAGACCAATATCCCTCATGAACATAGATGCAAAAACACTTAATAAAATACTAGCAAACCGAATTCAAGAACACATCAAAAGTATCATACACCATGATCAAGTAGGCTTCATCCTAGGAATGCAGGGATGGTTCAACATACAAAAATCCATCAACGTAATTCACCACATAAACAAGATGAAAGAAAAACCACATGATAATCTTGCTAGATGCAGAAAAAGCATTTGACAAAATCCATCACCCCTTCATGCTAAAAGTTCTGGAGAGAACGGGCATACAAGGATCATACCTAGGAATAATAAAGGCAATATACAGCAACCCAGTAACCAACATCAAATTAAATGGAGAGAAACTTGAAGCATTTCCTCTAAACTCAGGGACAAGACAAGGATGTCCACTTTCACCATATCTCTTCAATATAGTACTTGAAGTTCTTGCTAGAGCAATAAGACAACTAAAGGAGATCAAGGGGATACAAATTGGAAACGAAGAAGTCAAATTATCCCTATTTGCAGACGATATGATAGTATAAATAAGCGACCCCAAAAATTCCACCAGAGAACTCTTACAGCTGATAAACACCTTCAGCAAGGTGGATGGATATATTTGGTATAAACATACACATTAACCATTTCAATTTTTTAATTTAGAATTTTTTGACTTTTTGTGTGTTTTTGTTTTTTTAATATTTATTTATTATTTCAGGTTACATCTCTATCACAGTGTCCTCTTTCCACTCCTCCCAGTCCTGCCCTCCCACTCTCTACCCCATCCCTTCCATCCCACTCCTCTGGAGTGGAGTGTTACAACATATTGGAGCCTTGCCCTGTAAAAAAAAATAATTAAATTACGTTGCAGTATTTATTTTTCATTGGTTGGCAGCCGTTAATCTTTAAGCAGCCACTACCAATGAACACACACAGACACCGGGTGGATCTTAACAAGCCTTGGCCTGAATTGTGCAATCCTAACCCATCTGATCTAGCTCTTAATTCTATTATCCAAATATGACCCCTTATATACATACGTCCCCTTGGACTGCCATTCTCCACGATATGCCGATATTCCTGGCCATGTGGAATGAGGTTCTTTTTTCTAACCCATGGCGTGCATCCTTCTTGCTGCTCCTGGCTGGAATGTCTTAATCCTCTGTCTAAAGCACAGGCTTCCTGTTTCAATCTCAGAAAGTCCCACCTTTCTCTGTCTTTGCCCAATCTCAGGCCTCGGCATTTTATTTAACCAATCAGAGTCAATGTAAGAAACTGACAGCAAGCAGGACCAATTAATTAACATTTAGAATGCTTAACACTACCCCAACATTGCCCCAGTTCAGCAGTCATATGAGGGACAAGAGCCTCCTCATACACTGAGGGCCTACAAGGCAGCACCACTAGGGCAAAGTGTCTCATTGGCAGGAAACAAAGTGTATGTTCATGTTCCCTTTGGTCTATTGGTTGTAGTATAGTTATCCTGCACTATATGGCTAAAATCCAATTATAAGTGAACAGATGCCATATGCATCCTTCTGAGTCAGGGATAGCTCACTCAAGATGAGGTTCCCTAGTTCCATTCATTTAGCTGCACATTGCAAGATTTAGCTATTTCTGATGGCTGAGTAGTATTCCATTGTGTAGATCTACCACAGTTCTTTTATCCATTCCTCAGTTGAGGGACATCTGAGTTGTTTTCAGTTTCTAGCTATTACAAATAAGGCTGCTATGAACATAGATGAGGAAACTTCCTTGTGGTTTGGTGAGGAATCATTTGGATGTATACCCAGAAGTGGTATGGCTAGGTCTTGAGGTAGAGATATTCCAAGTTTTCTAAGATATCGCCAGACTGATTTCCATAGTGGTTGTACAAGCTTGCACTCCCACTGGCAATGGAGGAATGTTCTCCTTTTTCCACAACCTCGCCAGCATGTGCTGTCATTTGAACTTTTGATCTTAGCCATTCTGACAGCTGTGAGATGGAATCTCAGATTTGTCTTGAGTTGCATTTCTCTGATGATAAAGGATTCTGAGCATTTCTTCTAGTGTCTCTCAGCCATTAGGGATTTCTCCTTTGTGAATTCTCTGTTTAGCTCTATTTCCTATTTTTTGATTGGATTATTTGGGTTCCTGGCATTTAATTTCTTGAGCTCTTTGTAAATTTTGGATATTAGCCCTCTGTCAGATGTAATGGATTTCGTAGAGAATATCTTCAGACAGGAGCCCAGAGGTCTCTCTGAAAACATGATACATGATGAACTGTATTAGAATAATCACTCTCTGGGTCTTATCATATATGTACATATGATTATATCACTATCTAGATGCTGAATTTTTTAACTAAAAACTTGTTTTTTGACAGTTCAGAGCCATAGTGATTTTTAACCTCTAAAGTCATCATAAAAGTGTAGAAATATGGCTAAGATACAATTACAAGTGAATAGATGCCATGTGCATCTTTCTGAGTCTGGGCTAGCTGACTCAGGATGAACTTTTCTAGTTCCTTCCATTTGGCTGCAAATTGCATGATTTCATTGTTTCTGATAGCTGAGTATTATTCCATTGTGTAGATGTATCACAGTTTTTTTTCTCTTTTTAAAAAATATTTATTATTTCAGGTTACATCCCCATCACAGAGTCCTCTTTCCACCTCTCCCAGTCCTGCCCTCCCACCCTCTATCCCTTATCCCTTCCATCCCACTCCTCTGGAGTGGATTGTCCCTACATAACAGTCCCCTGCCCCAGTTCAACAGTCATATGAGGGCCAAGTGCCATTTTAAACACTGGGGGCCTGCAAGGTAGCAAGACTAGGGGAAAGTGTCTCATTGACAGGAAAAAAAGTCTATGTTCATATTCCATTTGGTGCATATGTACTACAGTTTTTTAATCCATTAATCTGTTGATTGACATCTGGGTTGTTTCCAGTTTCTAGCTATTACAAATAAGGCTGCTATGAACAAGATGAGGAAACATCCTTGCGGTTTGGTGAGGAATCATTTGGATGTATACCCACAAGTGGTATGGCTGGGTCTTGAGGGAGAGCTATTCCAAGTTTTCTAATATCGCCAGACTGATTTCCATAGTGGTTGTGCAAATTTGCCCTTCCACCAGCAATGGAGTAGTGTTCCCCTTTCTCCACACCCTTGCCAGCATGTAGCCATATAGTACAGGATAACTATTCTGCAACCAACACATCAAAATGAACAGGAACATAGACTTTGTTACCTGTTAATAAGACACTTTATCCTAGTGCTGCTGCCTTTATGCCCCCAGAATATGAGGAAGCTCTTGGCCCTCATATGACTGCTGAAATGTGTGGGGGACTGTTATGTAGGGACATCGCATTCTGGAGTAGGATAGGAGGGAGGGGGGAGTGTGGGTGGGGAGTACTGGCAGGGGTGGAAAGAGGGCACTGTGATGAAGATGTAACTTGAAGTAATAAATAACATAAAACGTGTAGAAATAATTAGTTATTTTATTTAACAACATTTAGATTATGGTTAATTCGTCAGTGGTTGTTAATCCTTAACCCACCATTATAAATGAGCACATAGACACACCTACAGGATTTTAACAAGACTTGGCCTGGATTATGCAACCTTAGTCCATCTAAGATAGCTCTTAATTCTATTATCCAAATATGATCTCATATATACATATGTCTCTTTGGACTACTATTCTCTGTGTTATACCAATGTTCTAGGCAAAGTGGAATGATCTTCTTCCCTCTGCCCCATCATGTGTCTCCTTTTTCCTGTTCCTAGCTGCTCCTTCTTCCCCTGGAGGCTTCTTCTACCATCAACCTCTCTGTCTCAGAAGCGTGAGCACCTTAGCCTTGCCTATCTCTGTTTTTGCCCAATCTCAGGTCTCAGCATTTATTTAACCAATCAGAAACAGTGGTTCACAAGAAAAGTAACATATCATCACTTGATGTACATCAAGCAGTCTTCTGGGAACAGGTTAAATAACATTTAGAATGCATAACATCACCCTATCATAAAAGAAACATAGGACATTATTGTATTTTCAGATTATTTAAATTTTTAATTATGTCAAGTCATGTAGATAAAGCTAAAAGTGAAAAAACAAAAAAAAACAAAAAACCCAAAGACTCTTTTTAGATCAATTACTAAAGGAAAGCTCAGTAGAAAAATACTATCATTTAAGGTAAATTGACATTCTGAGAACAGCAAATTCTAATTTTTTTTAAAGTACAGAATTAACTGAAGCATGAGAAGCAAATGTGTATATTTCCCCTAATGCCTCCTGAATACTTTCCAGAGCTTCTTCAAAGGTCAAAACCACATAAGCAGTGCCATGCCAATTA
This sequence comes from Lophiomys imhausi, assembly GCA_907164525.1. Taxonomy (NCBI): domain Eukaryota; kingdom Metazoa; phylum Chordata; class Mammalia; order Rodentia; family Muridae; genus Lophiomys; species Lophiomys imhausi. The sequence continues at coordinate 9,075,468 of CAJQZJ010004752.1, forward strand.
AAACTGTTTACAGATTAAAGTGCATTCTGGCTCTCGTTAAGTTACTCTAAATGATTTGGGATGCCTGAAAGGGTCAGTTATTGCACTAACCTGAGCTGTGGACTGTTTTTCCAAGTCTGGAGTATTATTCAAAACTAGAGGCTAAGTTGTATTAACATATTGAAGGCATAAACATCTATTTCGTGTTTGTAATATATGTATGTGTGCATGTTCTGCTCATCTGCACCGCTGTCCTCCTGCTGGGTTCTGGAACATTTGACTCTCTGAACATGATAGTTACCACAGGCATTGGGGTAGCGGGGAAGCAATTGTCCAAAAAGGTACTGGCTTGAATCTTCCAGGAAGTGACAAAGTGATTTCTGCTGTCCCTTTGTTGATGGCAGTGCCTTGGAGCCAAGTGTGCAGTATCTAGAAAGTTTAAGCCTCTGGAAGGGAACAAAATCAGCAAAATGGAGCATATTTAACCTGCTTGGCTGGTTACCATTGCAGATCAATTATTATGTTCAAAATGACTTTCAGGAAATAACATAATTATTGATTTAATTTTATTAATTAATTTTTTCAAGTTACATCTTGATCACCGCTCCCTCCTTCTTCCCCTCCAGGTCCCATCCTCCCTTCCTTTTCTTCATCTCCATTCTAATTTTAAAAAAGTATTACATTTATTTGTGTTTGTTTGTGTAATTTCCCACGGTACACATATGGTGAGGACGTCAGAGGACATTTGGAGTGTTCTTTTTCTCCTTGAACCTTTTGGGTCACAATAATTAAACTTTGATCAGCAAGCTTAGCAACAAGTATGCATACCTGCTGAGCTATTTAATGCAATTTTACACATCTTAAACTTTTTCAGAACTTGGGAATTTTTTGTTTTTGTTTGTTTATTTTTAGAGTTAAATATGATGAACATCCTTGTTCTAAAAAAATTAATTAAATTACATTGGGTGCCATTTGTAGAAATAATCAATTAAATTGTTTAAGAGTATTTATATTATATTTAATTAGTTTGGTGGCAGTTAATTCTTATCCAGACATTATAAATGAGTACACAGAGACCATATGGATTTTAACAAGCCTTGCCCTGAATTGTGCAAACTTAGCCCATCTGAGCTAGCTCTTAATTCTATTAACCAAATATGACCCCATATATACATACATCCCCTTGGACTGCCATTCTCCATGATATGCGGATGTTCCTGGCCATGTGGAATGAGGTTCTTTTTTCTAACCCATGGTGTGTGCCTCCTTCTTCCTGCTGCTGGCTGGAATGAATTAATCCCTGTCTAAAGCGCAGGCTTCCTATTCTAATCTCAGGAAGTCCCACCTTTCTCTGTCTTTGCCTAATCTCAGGCCTCAGCATTTTATTTAACACATCAGAGATTTTGTAAGTAACAGACATCAAGCAGGACCTATTAATTAACATTTAGAATGCTTAACACTACCCCAACAATTCCCTCCTTTTGTCTAATAAAAAGGCTAAATTTTTAACCCATATAGTAAAAACAATAAGAACAAATATGAAACAATCAAGAAAATCATATATAAAAGTTATACACATAATGTTTAGCCTATTTGTATCAGGAAATCTTGAAGAAGAAAAATAATCATCTATCTCTCTTGGTGGGCTGAAGTTCTGAACCTAAATAATCTCTATCATATCCTATATTTATAAACCTAAAGATTTTATTTAGACTTGAAATATCCTTTTAAATCCTAGACAATTCAGGTTCAACTGAAATTTTATAACTATTATGCCTTGAACTCCATCAAAGACATAAGAAGGAATAAAGTTATTATTTGAGTGAGTAGGAAGCATAGGAGAGCAGCTTCCAAAAAGAACTATGACAATTTGTTGCCTTCACAGTCCCAAATCTCTTGATATTATTGGAACATCATTTTCAGCCTTCTGCAAGCATTTTTCACAGACTAAATTGTGCAGCAGGAAATAAGGATTTTCCCATTCCGTCTCTGCAGAATTAGGACATCAACTTACCTGCATTTAAGCTCTGGTCCATCTTTGGACTGTATATAGTCTATTGAGAGAGCACTGGCATTTTTGCCCAATAGGAATTATCTCCTGATGAGAGATTTCTTTTTGATGCTCATTGTCTTCTTTCAAGTCAAATGGGAGCTGTCAGGAGCTGACTGTCTTAAGTCAAGCAATTCTTAAAATAATAAAAACATGTTTAAATGACATTTTTTTGTATGCCTCTGAGGGTTTTGAAGACATCTATCGATTTATTTATAAATCTATCAATCTATCTTCTATCTATGTATGAACAAACAAATTGTATATTTTAAAACCATTTATTATCTGTTTAACCTATTAAGTCTATTTTGTGATAAATTAAGATTAGTATTTGAAATGACCAGGAGCTTGACTGGTCAGCAATCATCTTGTATTACCCAGACTCCTAAATAGATTGCAATAGCAACCCATAAAAGGATTGGCAGTAAACCTGTACTCTTAAATGATTTGTATAGGCACAATACCTTATACAAGAGTTTAAATATACATACTATTTGTCTAAATATAAAATTCTATACCAATAAATCAAAATTTAACCTTATTTTTGTATCAATACACAAAATTCTAGACCAATGTATCAAAAGATAACCTTATTTAAGAATAACAATAGTTTTGAGTTTCAGAGCAGATTCAATAATCTATCCTTATATTTTATCATTTGTATATTATATACATATATTCCCCTCTTTTTCTTTTCAAGTCTTTTCCCCCTTTATAAGAGAGAAAGAAGAATAGAGAACAGAAAAAAAGAAAGTCCTTGAATCTAATCTCCTATATCTTGCTTAACAGGACCATTTAACAGTTTGTAACCATTCCCTTAAACAACATCCATCATCCACCAAATAACCAAAGAATCATCCACCCCACGTTTTGGGAATGGTACATCGCTCTCTTAAAACTTCTTCCTGCTGAATTGGGACACAGAAAACCTTTTTAGGGGCCCAAAGAAAATGAAAAAAAAAAAAAGGTTAAGCAAGTAAATTGTAACCTTTGTTGTCCAGTCTCTATGTGCTCAGCAATTTGAATGTCCTGAGCAGTTTGTAGTCTGAAGCTGGACTTTGGGTAGGAAAATTCAGGGCTTTATTGAAGTCCTGTCTGGAACAGTCTTTGAGGCTGGGCCATCTCAGCAAGCTGTTTGAAGTTGTTCTGGATGATGTAGCTTTTGAAGAAACAGCTATTGAGGCAGTCTATGAGGCTGGATCATTTGGGTTACTTCTCTTGTCTTCTTTGGACTCTGGTCCCATTGTTCTGAAAATATATAATTTCTCACAAGTAACATAGAGTTCTGCAATTACCAAAATGCCTTGGATTTGCAGGATGCACAAATCAATTAAGGAATATTTTCTGTTCTTTGAACATCAGAAAGATATTTGTAAGTCTCCATTCATGCCATATAAAACATGGCATGTAATAGTATTACACATATATGCTATATATAATTTATTTTAAATTAGAAAATACAGCATAAGACTGTATGGAGTTTAAATATTCTCCTCTACAGTTGACATACATTTATTGATTAAAACAAGTTTATTCTATGTTGTTCTGGCTTTTTGTAGATTAGGTTTGCCTCAAAATCAAAAGGAACCAATCAGTCTCTATCTTTGTCTTCCATGTTTTGGGAACAAAGATATGCATTTATATATTTCTTCTTTGCTTTTCTCCTTTCTTCAGAGATTTAATTTCTATGTGGATATATCTATTTTTATTGAGACAGGGTTTCTCTTTGTAGCTTGGGCTGTCTTGATTTGCTCTGTAGAGCTCTGTAGATTAGATTGGCCTCAAACACACAAGGAACCTGTTTTTTCCTTGTCTCCCAAGTTTTGATATCAAGGTATTAATTTAAATAATTTAATTATTTTTATTAAACAACAACATTAATTAAACAATTTTGTATTAGTTTGAGTTCCAATTCTCTCATGGAAACCCCATTCTTAAGGAGATTGGTGTAAAATAGCACTAATATCATCTATATCTATATAATAAATTCTGATTACTTTATCCCCCCCACCTTGTCTTGTTTCCTTCTACCGTTAGTTCCCCTGCTTCCTTTGAAAAAGTCTCTTTCTCACATTTATATCTCTTTAATTTATTATGTGACCCACTGAGTTGAATCAGGGCAATCTGCATGAGCAGACACAGAACTATTTATTGAGGAATGGTATATGATCTATCTTAGTCAGTGTTCTATTGCTGTGAAGATACGCTGAGACTAAGACATATTTTAAGAAGAAAAGCATTTAATTGGGGGCTTCCTTACAATTTAAGAGGCTTAGTCCATTATCAGCATGGCAGGGAACATGGTGAAAGGAGAGATAGCATGATGCTGGATAAATAGATGAGAGCTATATCCTCATCCACAGGCAGAGAAAGAGCCTGGACCTGGCTTGGGATTTTGAAACCTTTGAGCCCAACCTTAGTGACACACTTCCTGCAACAATGCTTTGCCTCATATTCCTTCTAGTGCTATCAAGTAATTCCACTCCCTGGTTACCTAGGATCCAAATATATGATACTATGGGTGCTATTCTTATTCAAACCACCACCACATCTCTCTCTCTCTTTCTCTCTCTCTGTCTGTCTCTTTCTCTCTGTCTGCTGTCTATCTGTCCTCTGTCTATCTATCTATCATCCATCTATCTGTCTGTCTGTCTGTCTGCTGTCTATCTATCTATCTATCTATCTATCTATCTATCTATCTATCATCATTGATTTATTAGAATGGCTTATAGTCTGTAGTTTGCTTGTCTAATTATGCCCATTTAACAATGGAAAGTCTACGAACCCAATAACTGTTCGGTCCATGAATGGGTGTCTCAGATGGTCTTCAGTATAAACCTTAATCCCAAAGAAGTAGGCTCTAATGCTAGTGAAGAAATTGACTTCGTAGGGAGGGAAAGATTAACTAGTCAAAGAACAAAAACTTAATGTCCTTTATAATGACTGCTAGCAGAACACATGGCCCAGATTAAATATCTGGTACTAAATTGTATCTTTCTACCCAAGAGACCTGGGATTAGAAGTGGGTCTTCCAACTTCAAATATTTGAATTAATAAAAAATTCCTCACAGGTGTTCCCAGCTACTTAGGTTTTAATTAATTCTAGATGTTGTCAAGTTGACAACTAAGAATAGTCATCATGTGATATAATTTAGAGAGAGTTCCATGGGTTAAAGTATTTGAAAGGAAATTGTGTGTAGACATCTCTTGGGACCAATTGATTTTTGATATTATTTAATTCCAGTGCTTCTCTATTTATATTTTGTCAATTTGATACATTGTCCATTGGCAAAAGTTGGTACTGATGTCTCCATTACTCTGTTTCAATTAACCTTTATTATTTATAGTATTAATTGTTTTGTGAAATTGAATACACTTGGCTTGGTGCTTTTCTGTTTAGCATTGTAATGTCTTTGAGTGGATTGTTTCATTAATCCATAGGAAGTAACATTTGTTTTTTCTAACTGTTCTTGCTTTGAACTCTAATTTGTGTAATAGATATTAGAATACCATGCCACCATGTCTTCTGGTTTCCTTGTTCCATTTCCTTTGAATACCTATTTAAAAAAAATCCTTTTACTCCTAGTTTATTTCTATTTTTTATGAAAAGATGGGTTTCTTCAAGGCAGTAAAAATACAAATACTGTTTTATAATACATTCTTCTAGTCTGTGTCTTTTTAAATTATGGAAGTGATACTACTATTCAGAGTTATTTGCAGGTACAATATTAATTCCTATAAATTAGTTAATTTTAGGAGTTTTCTTAGTCCTGATTTTACTGACAGTTTTAGTTTCAGTTTTCTCCTATATCATCTTTATTGCCTTTTCAGTCTAAAGTATTCCTTCCAGTATCCTCTGTAGAACTAGTTGAATAGTTGGGTATTTGATTGGCCTCCTTTTATTTTGGAAAAATTTTGTTTTCCCAACTATACAGATAGTTCTTCTGAATAAAATATTTTGTATTGGTAGTTGTGTTTATTCAGAACTTGTAATAGATCTTTCCAAGCCTTTCTAGCTTTAAAGCTTATATTTAAAAATTAATTCTTACTCTGATTGACCAAGCAATGTGAAGTGGTTCTTTTCTCTTGTAGCTGTCAGAACTCTTTCTTTGTTCTATGATTTTAGGCTTTTAACTGTTACATGACATGGGCATTTCTTTTCTGCTCCTGTCTGATTTTCTACATACCTCTTCTATCTGGGTTGGAATCTTTTTTGTTATATATGAGAGAGGTTTTTTTCTAAGATTTTATTGAATGTATTTCTCTGCATTTGGTATGGAATTCCAGTCATTTTTTATTCACAATTCATCAATTTGCTTTTTTTTCATGGTCTCTCCATGCACTTCTATGTCCTACTCATAATATTTTGTTTATTATCTGTCTTGACTAAATGATCCAGTTCCCTGTCTTTGAGCCATGTTATTCTGTTCACCACATGATCCAATATATTGGTGAGGGTTATCACTGATTTAAAAAATTGAATTAATGAATTGTTTACTAGTGATCAGGGAACTGAGATCCAAGCTGCACTGAACTGGCTACAGTGTCAAACACATTTAATCATCATAATGGAGAGGGAAGGCCAGAAAATCATTCATCAGAGGCCAGTCTGTCCTTAATCTCTCTCTCTCTCTCTCTCTCTCTCTCTCTCTCTCTCTCTCTCTCTCT
>CAJQZJ010004752.1:9082858-9102294 GCA_907164525.1 Lophiomys imhausi
CACACACACACACACACACACACACACACACACACACACACACACACTGAAAATGAGAACTTCAAAACTCTGTAATATGATCTAGTGATCTTACTAATGTGTATATTATATATTAATGAAAGGAAGTCATTCTAATGATATATCACATTCCTGTCTAATTAGAGCATAGAGTATATATCACAGAAGTTAAGATAGGAACTTAATCTCAGTAATGATTGATTTAAAATGTGAGATGTATATCTATGTATTGGTATAAATATATTTATATCTTCTTAATTCTATATCTTTGTTTATCTGTCTATGATACAATGGGATATCATTTGACTGTAAAATAATAAATTATTTTTATACCATCAGTAGACATGGAAGGAAATGTGTTAAATGTAATGTCCAGAACAGACATCTAGGGACTTAAAATCTTGATCTCATAGACTTGGAGAGTAAAAGAACTGCCAGAATCTGGAAGGGTTGGACCACTATGGCATGAAGACAGTGTTGTAAGAGTTATGATAGTGTTCATTGTCAACTTGACAGAATCTGTAGTTTTCTGTGAGATAAGTTTGATCATTTCTACAGAGGATTATCTTGATTACATAAATTGAGTTAGAAAAACCTGTTCAGTATCAGGGTACTATTTCTAGACTGGAATCTTAGACTGCATAAATGAAGAAGGGAAACTGCATATCAATATGACCAGGTCCTTCAAGCTTTCTTGTGTTTAATTTCTTACTACTATAGACTGATTGTACCTTAAACTGTGAGTTAAAATAAACCTGTCCTTCCATATGTTGCTTGTGCCAGTGTATTTTACATAGCCATAAGAAGAGAAACTAAGATGAGTATATATGAATAGGAGGAAGAACTTCCAGTACTCAGGAATATGTTCAGTAAGGTAGTTAAAATTGACATGTATTATCTGAATATTTCAATATAGCCAGTAAAATGAAATTTGATTATTTTCAGCTAAGTTATACCTTCATTTTTTTTCATTTTATGTACTAAACCATAGTTATTCCTCTGACTTGGTTAATAACTATAATTATTAACCAATTATTAATTATGTTGCTGATATTCATGTATAGTAATTATATGCTAAATAGGTCATTTTTTGTTCCTTGTTATGCATTTGATTTTAACTTCAGTTACCATATTCCTATGGCAATGATAACATTTGCTTTACTTCCCTTAGTTCTTAATTTTAGTTCTGGTCTTATGAGCAACAGTGCACTGGGCGTTTTCTTGCTGGCTATATTATTTAGTATTGTGTGCATCTAAAAATACCTGAGTTAATTGATTTATAACAGAAATGTTTACTTGTGGCCTGAGTGTTGGAGGCTTGGACACTCTGGTCAACTGCCTTCTTGATTACAGACCTATAGTAAACCAGCACCAATGTGAGAACATGAGGCCAAGCTAAGATCTTCACTTCATGGCTTATGTACAAAAGCTGAGAAGAGAGAGGGCCTAGGATTACTAGCTCACACAAGGGGAGGTATGCAGTGACCTAAAACCTTTCCTAGTTCTGACTCTAATCCCAAACCATCTCCTTCTACCAGATCCACAATGGATCTTCTTTGAACATCTAATATTTAAATTATAGTACCTATCCCCAGTGTAAGATTCTTTTAGTAGATGTTTTTTCCTCCTGGTAGAGTTAGAATCACTTACAAAGTCATAGCCTTTCCAAGGCTTGACAAGTTCTAAAGAGTCCAATATGACCTCAACTGATCTACCTATGTGGTGGGACTGGATATTGGCTGATATCTTTTATATGGCTCTTCTTCAAGGTGAGACTACCTGGGGTTTTACTTGGCAAGATAGTCTTATGTTTTCAAATGAATGAGAACAAAATATACATGTTCCTTTTAAGGAGCAGTTTTCAACTTGTAGGTTGTGATTTCTTTGAGGGTCAAATGACCCTTTCATAGGAGTTGCATAACATATCCTGCATATCAGATATGTTCTTTATGATTCATAACAGTAGTAAAATTATAGTTATGAAATAGCATTGAACATAATTTTATGGTTGGGGGGTCACCATAGCATGAGGTACTGTATTAAATGGTTGTAGCATTAGGAAGGTTGAGAACTACTGCCTTAAAGGCTAGTTTACAAAAATCTCACCAAAAAAGATAAAGTTCAATCTTCATTCTGCATATAGGTCACAAGAAAGGTTTAAGGTAGAGAGCAGTATGTTTATATCAATTTAAAGAACATTGATTATCTCTATCTACTATAGCATGTACAGCTTTTTGTTCTGAAATATATTCCAATGCTAGCAACATATATTATTATTTACTTTCTAAATTTTTCTTCAATAAAGAATTGATGTCTTGATCATTTAATTTTCTCCTGCTTTAAAAAGTGCATTTTAAATAATTCCATCCAAAATATTTGGCTTTTAATTATTTTTTTTATAATTTAATAGCTTTAACAATCTTTAAACAAACTTTTTTTCTTTTGTTCTGTGAACTAGTTTACATGCTAGTACTCAAGTTTTTAAGGTTTTCTTTTTATCAACACACAATAATTGCACAGTAATTTCATGGCTTGGTATGGTGTTTTTGTATGTGCATGTTGTATAATGACTAATAAAGGGTGATAAACATGTGTAGATTATTTCTGAACATTTTGATACATGGCCAAACATTTTATTTTTGAGGTGTGAATGTACAGAATCCTTCTTACAACTCTTCATACAGTACTTTTGAAATAGTACTGGATTATTACTAACTATAGTAATCTATTGACAAGTAGAAAACAAATACCTCATTTCTTTGTGGCTTTAACTTTGTTTCCATTGACTGAATCCTTCTTCCTTCTTCCTCTTCACATCCCAGGCCCTTGGTAAACACCAATTTACAGTCTATTGCTATGTTATCATCTTTTAAATATCCTCTATGGCCTTTTGTATCTTATTTCGCTTAACATGCTCTAAATTCATTTCAATTTTGTACAATGGCCTTATTAACCAGTATTATTACTGATAGTGTGTAAAGGTTTTATAGGTTCCATTCCGCATGGCAAGTTATCTTTGACTGTTAAGTAAGTCATTTGAATCATAGTGAAGTAATGATTATTTGTGTTTTTATTTACATTTTACTAATAATTACTAATATACATTCCTGTGTGATTTTAGTTTCTTGTATATATCCTTTTGAGAACATGTGTTTTTAGGTATTTTAAAAATAGCTTGCTCTTATTGTTTAAAGTTAGCACACAAACCAATGTGTTTCACTAGGACATTTTCATCCATTTACTTCAGTTTTCTCTTTTTCTTATTCATTTCCTCTCTTCATTGACCTCCTACATCCCCCTTTCATCATTCTTTCTGATCTTCTTCCTTTCTGCAGAAATTCTCCCTTTTGTTTTCATATCATACATATTATATTATCCTCTATTTTCTCTTGATCCCCCATATGTACACATGCATACATGTACAAGTATTCTCAATATCATCCTCTGGTTAGGTGAATTACTTAGAATTATTTTTCTTGTGCTATGGGTTGCCTCCTATCTATGCTCCTTCTGTTTTCTGTAAAAAAAAAAAAAAAAAAAAAAAAAAAAAAAAAAAAAAAAAAAACCCTTTAAGTTGACTCCATGTCTCTATGGCTTTTGAATTTTGATACCTCAGGTTTCAAGGTCTTTTATTAAAAATTTTTCCTACTTTTATGTCATAACATATTTTCCTTAGTTTTTTCTTTTTGTAATTTCCTAATTGTAAGTCTTATATTTAAGTCTTTGATCCATTTTGGTTTGGTATTATTTATGGTGACAGATCAGGTGTAGTTTCTTGCTTACATGAGAGTATTCACACAGATGTTTCATCTGTATGTTATGGGTATTCACTTTGTTTTGTTGCTTAGATTCCTTGTAATTCTAAACAGGGTTTGTGTTGAACAAAATCATAATATATACTAGTTTTCTTCTTGAATGCAACCTACATTATTTCTAATATAAGTATATAAATACACATTCTTTCAAGCAGTGGTACTGATTTTCTCTTTTATCTTGGAAATCTGAGCAACCAAGACTTTCTGCTTGATATTGACTAGCAGGTATTTATATCTAAGCATATATTATTTTCATAATAAACTCAATGAAAATATGGTCATGTTTCTAATGGAAGTTTTAAAGTTAATTTTCTTTAATTATATTTTATAATTATTCAATTCTCTCCTGTTGAAAGATAAATTCAAGTAATTCAACCTATAATTATAATGCAGTTTTTTAGATTTCTTTAGAGAAATTTTGCCAGAAATGCTTCATCACTATTTACTTGATTAACATTACTTTTTACCTTTGAGGCTGAACATATATTTTTTCATTTTCTGCTGTACTTTTAGATTTTCCTGCAAAATATTTTCTTAAAACTTTCTGGGGAAAATGCTATTTATATGATAAAACTTTTGAAAAGTTAGTCTGAATGCTTTTTGTTCTAGTTTACATAAATTACACTATTTATTCAACAGTGGTGAGTGATGAGTCTTTGTGAAGTAAACAATTGTGATACAAAGTAGAATCTTCAGCTAGATGAACTATGACAAGAGGTCGGTGTTCCAGGGATATTAATTGTGGAGGGACTGTATGATAGACATAAAAATATAGCAGGGTCAGAGCAGTAGACTAGCAACTTTAATTCACAATTTCTTTCTAATGATATTGAAGTAAATTGCTTTAGTTGTCCCCTGAAACACAGAAGAATATACCCCTTTGTTAATACCAGTGAGGACTAAAGTGTCATCTTAGTCAATGAGGAGATAGGAGACCTCAGGCTATAGAATAACTAAAATTAGTCAGTGATTTTTTTTTTTTTAAGAATATACAGTTGGATGGACTCCTGAATTTGTGGCTCTGCTATCCACTGAGGCACAGAGGTGACTGGAGATTGTCTTTTTTGGGGACACTCAAAGTTAGCAGAGATGACTACAGTTGAAATGATGTGATTGCTCTCTTTCTTTCTCTGCTGGATGTTTATGGGGATGCTAAGACTGAGCATCTGACCTCCTGCTTCTTTTTTTTTTTTTACTTTATTTTTTTATTTCTTCAAGTTACATCTCAATCACAATCCCCTCCCCACTCCCCCCTCCAGTCTCACCCTTCCACCCTCTTCTGCCTCAAACCACCCACCACCCATCCCCTTCCTTTTTTTTAAAGTTTAAGGTATATCTTTTTCCCCCCCAAAAGCTCCCTCTTTCAGTCCAAAAAATGGCTCTTTATCTTATAATAATAAATACAATACAAAACAACAGAGGTAATTAGGCCACAATTATGAGAGTTATATGGCTTAGCATACAATCCCAATGTCCAGTCTATACGTATTTGGCACATGACTTTAACATTCTATTATCTAACCATCTCCATGAGTTTAAAGTTCTATATCCAACTCTGCTTTCATCCTAACTTTCATCACAAGTTTAAAAACATCTTCTTAGATCCAGAACACCCTCTTCATTCCTAAACAACTCAAAATTTAACTATGAGACTCTAGCTATCTATTCTTCAACCACCCCAGAGACCTGAGAGGGATAAATATATCTGATTATATAGGAAGTACAGGGCCTGCAGCTTCCAAAACTAAGAAATGACATACCAGTGGCTGCCTGGACAGTTCCCATTTTCTCTCCATACATTACAGCATCAATCTTCAGCCGTTTGGCCCTGTTTCTCTGACAGACATTGATTGTAGAGTAGGAATTATGAAGGACTTGCCTACCCTGTCTTGGCAGAGCTAGGCTGTCGACTTACCTGCTTCCAAGTTTTGTCCTTTTTTTGGATTTGGACAGCATTCTGACTACAGTTGAAGCAAGGTTTTTTTTTTTTTTTATCTGTTTGTCTGTTTATTTGTTTGTTTGTTTTTTAGTTCTCTCTCCCTGGCAATGAGACACTTTTCACTGGTGGTACTGCCTTGTAGACCCCCAATGTATGAGGAGGCTCTTGCTCCTCATATGACCTCTGAACTGGGGCGAGGGACTGTTATGTAGGGACACTCCATTCCAGAGGAGTGGGATGGAAGGGTTAGGGGGTAAAAAGAAAAAAAGAAAAAAAAATGAAATGTGAAGTTTCGGCCTTTTGCTACTAATTGTCATAAACTGTTTAGGATCATTAAGAAATGCAAACTAATAGTCATGTAAGCCTGTCATTTTGTTAGGTACTATGACAGTCTATTATAGTTATTTTCTAAGCTAATCAGAAATCAAGTTGCTAAGAGACAAGCAATATTTGCTTATCCTAATATAAGAGATAGATAGGGCCTCTTCAGAAACCTCAAGAGATCTGCAGAATATGGCATTCAAAGATGTTTTCTTAACTTTAGATTTTTTAATATCGAGACATGTCAACTCCTGACAGCACCCCGTATTCTACTCCAAGTAGAAGATGAGCATTGAAGAATCTCCAGTGGGAGATGATTGAATTAGTGGCAAGGCTATCTCTTGGCAGGAAAGACCTCCTGCTTCTTAAGAGCAAAATCTTTTGTGGAGAAAGGACAGGTAGGAAGCTTAGACTGCCCTTCATTGCCAGAGAGACTTTCTAGGGCCTACAAAGATCAGTCACTGCCTAGTACCAAGGAACATTGGCAAGCATCAAGACCCCTGCCCATTTGTACCACAATTAATTCATGTATCAACTAATCAGCTGAAGTACCTGAGAGTTAAAGGTATTTACTTATATTATTTTTAGGATCACAAGTAGCCTCATTAAAATGCAAGTAGAGTAAACTCCACCCTGATTAACTTCAGAAAAAGGAAACATACACAATGAACTGGCATCATTATCAGCTAAGTACAGGCTTTGCCTGAGTCCCAGGAGCAGGTGACAATTTGATTTTTAAGTGGCTCACTGATACTTTGCATTGATGTAGCACCATTCAAACCAAATCTCAAAGTGCTCTACGAAACATTAATTAATGACAGCTCATGATGTCCCGTGGAGGATGGTATATTCTGTACCTGCCCTTTTAAAGAGAAAATCTCCAGAGGTTAAGAGCCTTGAGAAAGCCACACTTCAAAAGCATTTGTGAGGCTATGAACAGAGTTAAGACGTGAAATTATTACTTACTCACTTTATCAACCATGACTCACTGCCTCTTACTATGTGTAAATAATCACAGCAATTGTGACACTTTACTTTGTTTGTTTATTTGCTTGCTTGTTTTTGTTTTCTTTTTTAAAAACTTTAAAGAAAACGTAGCACAATTCAGGTCATGATTAAGTCTATGCTTCAGAGATGTTCTCTACACAGGTCTGATAATGGCTCTAACTTCTAACCCAATGCAGAAACTTTTGAACTAAATAAGGGGGATCCTCTGGAAATTATTTTTATCTTTATGCATTGTTTGAAAATTGCATCCATATACACAATATATTTTGACTAGATCCATCCCTCATTCTACCCTTCCAGTTTCACTTCAAACCCCTCCAGTAGATATCCTTCCCTGGCCAATTTCATATCCTCTATGTTTTAGTTTTTAATTTTAATATTATATGTTTTTAAACTATTGACTCCTTCAGTGCTTCCCGTGTGTGAATGTCAGTGAATTCATCTCCTGAGATGCAGGCAATCTACTAGCAGTTATCACCACTATCACACTTCCCCATAGACATCAAATGGCAATAGTTTCTTGGCTTGGGGTGGGACATTGAAAGCCTCTTCCCATTTATTCTACACTTTTTAAAAATAGTTTTTGTTTTAATTTTTGTGTGTATGCATGCACAGGTGCCCACATAGGCCATAATAGAATGTTGGTCAGATCTCCTGGCCCTATATTGCAGATGGTTGTAAGCTGCCAATTGTGAGCACTGGGAAACAAGTTCAGGTCCTTAAGAATAAATTCTTTAATGGCTAAGCCTTCTCTCCAGCACCATATACTGGGTTTTTAACTAACTTAGTGTTGTACAGGTAAGCTTATGTGTGCTACAGTCATGTCATGTCCAGAAAACAGCATTTAACAACACTCTTTTTTCTTTTCCCCATACTTTGGCTTTTACATTCTTTACTCCACTTCTTATAGAGAGATAACTATATATGCCTTATCATATTATGAGGCCAGTTAGGCTAAATTATCACTTAATATTTTAGAAACCATTTAACTTTGTATGTTTAGAATATATATGTTTGTGTATAATATATATTACATATGTAAATTTTAAGATTGTTGGAATCACACTTAGGGTTTTGTTCATATTAGCCAAGGGAAGATATTTTCTTGAGGCAGTTTCTTATTATATAGCCTGTGTTACCTTCCTATCACTATGTACTTGGTCCTTGCTCAAATTCATGTGCCTCTTGCCTCAAAACTTCAAAGCAGTGTGAGTAACAGGCACTTACCACCATGTTTAACAGGAGCTAGCATTTGAGTTTCTTTTTTTTTTCTTTCCCTCTTTTTTGAGATTGTAATATAAATTACATAAACTTAATATAGTATAAATATATAATATATTATATATAATATAGTATAAATATAGTATAAATTATATAAATTTCTCCTTTCCCTTTCCACTCTTTAAATCTGCCCATTCATCCTACCTCACTCTTCCTTTCAAATGAAGGCAGTGTGATCAAGCTGGGCTGTCTGTTTAATGATGTTTGTAAAGTGATTGGAACACAGTTCATCACCATACAGATCTCTAGCACACATGTAAAGTCTGGGTGGATATGGCATACTGCGTGTGGTCCTAGCACTGGGAGGCACAGACTAAAGACACCTAGAGCAAGATGGTAAACTAGACTACCCAATTCAGTCAGCAATTTCTAAGTTCAAGTGAGAGACCTTGCCATGATATATGAAGTAGAGTGTGTCTATCAATGCAAATATGTTTTTTTTTAAAAAGTCTGTTGTTGAGTGTACAGTTCAAACTGTACAAGCATGTGTCTTAAGCAGTGGCTCATGCTCTCTGCTATTATTGCTACCTCTCACTGGGAAGGGAAAACAGACCCAACCATGCCAATCTTTCTGAGATCTACCCTCAACTGGTCTCTCCTGTTCTGAATAGTAAGTTCCAAATTCCTCCTCCATAATTAGATCCACTCCCCATTTTAATAGCCATATACTATTTCTTCTTAGTAAATTGTGTCATTAGCTATCACATGTTAAAAGATGATAATTTTACAGGATTTTGATAGGATGAATAATTTGTTATAAATATCTTTCTATACAGATTATTGTTGCACATCCATAGGGATATATTAAATTTTATGTACTTAATATAGACTATAATGAAATTGTGTCAAAGTTGTATGTTTATAGAATTTTCATAGCTATTTTAGTTTTTGTTACAGAATAGTTTTCAAATATACCAACTCTAATAATTTCTCCATATATGTTGAGTCAAATATAGACCTTTAAACTCATGGAGATGTTTAGATAGTAGAATGTTAAAGTCAGGTACCAAATACATATGGATTGGTCATTGGGAATGTATGTTAAGCCATATAACCCTCATAACTGTGGCCTAATTACCTCTGTTGTACTGTATTGTATTTGTTATTATAAGAGAAAGAGCCATTTGTTGGACTGAAAAGGGAAACTGTAGGGGGAAATAAGATATACCTAAACTTAAAAGAAAAAAAAAAAAAGGAAAGAGGATGGGGGGTTGAGGGTGGGAGGGTGGTATTGGAGGGGGAATAGGGAGGGGACTGTGATTGAGTTGTAACTTGAAGAAATAAAAAATAAAGGAAAAAAAAAGAAAAAAAATGGACCATGGAACTGACAGAGAGGTCTTAAACAAATGGCTAGTAAGTACTTTAAAAGTGTAATAGAATATTAATATCAGTTGACAAATATGTATGGACTGAACATTGAGAATGTATGTCATACCTCATAAAAAAAAATAAATGCCAATATGGTTTACAGGTATTGTCTGAAGTACTTATGGCAAAAGCATTTAGCTTTCAGAATTTTTTATATTTCAAAAAGGAAGTATCTTGGAAGACTAGAAAGGCAGGATGTTACAACTGTGATCTGTTAGAATTTCTGGGGAATAAACCAGGGAACTTTGGATAAATACTATCAGGAGCAGTGGGTTATGTCAAAATAGCTCTGTAGGTTTCTATAGCAATGTAAAATATGAAGCAAAACTAAGGTGGTCATACTCTTCATTCAATATAGAACTTGAAGTCTTATCTAGAATAATAAGACACAAAAGAAAATAAAAGGTTATAGTACAAAACAAAGAATTAAAGACATAATAACTTGACAATGATTTGATTCTATTCATAAGAGTCTTTAGAGACACCATCAGAAAGCTCTTAATATGGTGAAGACTTTAATTAGTGCTGCAGGGTGCAACTTTAACATATACAAATGAGCAGCCTTACTACAGACAAATAATAAATATTCTGAGGAAGAGGTCAGAAAAATAATCCAATTTACAATTACCTCAAAAAAGTATTCCTCAAAATAGCCAACAAGGGAAGAGGAAGACCTCTACAGGGACAACTTTACTATGTAAAGAAAGAAATTAAAAAGATGGAGAGAACTCTGTGTCCATTGACTAGACCAATTAACATTGTGAAAATGGCCATATAATGTTGTGGAAAACTGGCAGCTTATGTCTCCTGGTAAAAAGTACTAAGACCCAGTGAAACCCTTTGACCATTAAAATAAAGACTCCAAGATCTTTTAATATTGCCATGCCTAGGCCTTATCTGAGCAGACTGAAAACTAGCTCATCTAAGATAATACGACAACCTAGTTCCATCCAGCCATGTGACTAGAGCTATCCCTTCTGAGACCACAGTCATGTCTCTCTGCTATCCTATCTCCTGGCAAAAAGACCTTCCTCCTTCTTTCCAGAGTTCCTTTCTTTTCTCCCAGGAAGTCTTGCCTTCCACTTCTCTTTCGGCCGAACAACAGTGCATAGGATTTTATTGATAGCTGCTACATCCATAGGACACACGAGATATTTCTCTACAATACAACATCTGCAGAGTCAATACAATACCAACCGAAATCCCCATTCTTTTTTTCACAGAATATTAACAAAAAAATAAAAGTAACATAGAATCAAGAAAGGCCTAATATATCCAAAGCAGTACAGAGCAAAATAGACATTTCTGGGAGGTATCACTATTCCTAATTTCCACTAACAATGCAGAACCTTATTAACAAAACATCCTGATATTGACACAAAAATCCAAGCAACATGCTAGAAGAGACTGGGTAATGAACTCATGCAACTAACTATAGGTATATTATTTACGATAGATGCTAAATCTATACACTGGAGGAAAGACAACTTCTTCAAGAAGTGGTTCTGGGAACACTGGATCTCTATGTGCACCCTACCCAAAAAAACAAATCCAATGGTGCTTTATTAAGACTGAAATTTGCAGAGGGAAGTATAAAAAATACTGCAAGATACAGATATAGGTAAGGACTTCCTTACTAGGTCTTTATTCACTGTTGAAATAATGACAACAGTCAAATAATGGGACCTCATAAAATTAAAAAGTTTTTGTGTGGCAGAGGGAAAAAAAGATAAAGTACATGTTGTCTTAAATTAAGATTTTTTTTGATATCGAGACATATCAGCTCCTGACAGCACCCCGTATTCTACTCCAAGTAGAAGATAAGCATCGAAAAATCTCCAGTGTGAGATGGTTGAATTAATGGCAAGCCTATCTCTTGGCATGAAAAAACTCCTTGCTTCAACTGCAGACAGACTGCTGTCCAAAAAGGACAAAACTTGGTAGCAGAGAAGTCGACAGCCTAGCTCTGCCAAGACAGAGTAGGTTAGTCCTTCATAATCCCTGCTCTACAATAAATGTCTGTCAGAGAAACAGGACCTAAAGGCTGAAGACTGATGCTGGAATGTATGGAGAGAAAATGGGAACTGTCCAGGCAGTCACAGGTATGTCATTTCTTAGTTTTGGAAGCTGCAGGCCCTGCACTTCCTATATAATCAGATATATTTATCCCTCTCAGGTCTCTGAGGTGGTTGAAGAATAGACAGCTAGAGTCTCATAGTTAAATTTTGAGTTGTTTAGGAATCAAGAGGGCGTTCTAGATCTAAGAAGATGGTTATAATAGTGATGCAAGTTAGTATGAAAGCTGAGTCAGTTATAGAACTTTAAACTCATGGAGGTGTTTAGAAGGTAGAAGGTTAAAGTCAGGGGCCAAATATGTATGAACTGGACATTGGGAAGGTGTACTGGGACATTTAACTCTCATAAATGTGGCATATTTATTTCTGTTGTTTTGTATAGTATTTACTGTTATTAGAGAAAGAATCATTTGTTGGACTGAAAGGGGAAGCTGTTGGGGGGAAGAGGGTGGAAGGGTGGGACAGGAAGGGGGAATAGGGAAGGGTTTGTGACTGAGATGTAACTTGAAGAAAAAAAATAAAGTATTTAATTAAAAAAAAATACCAAAAAGTGGTAACCTCATCAGCTATGAAAGAAATGAAGTTAAAATGGTATTGAGATTTATTATTTCATTCAGTCAGAATGGTAGGCATTAAGAAAATAACTTCTGGTGAGGATGCAGACAAAACATTTGTATGCTGTTGATGAGAATATAATCTATTTCAGGGACTACCGAAGTGAGTCTGAAGGTTCCTTATAAAGACCCAAATAGATTTCACATATTACCCAGCTATACTTGTCCTGGATATTTGCCTATAAGTCTAGAGGTCAACATATCACAGAGATACTTGCAGATAAATATTGGTAACAGCATTACTCACAATAACTAAGTTATGTAACTGGTATAGATAACCATCATTAGAATGATGACATATATATGTATATAAGATGTGTATATTTATATATAGCTTATATATAATATATGTAAGGAAAACTATATATAAATTTTTCAGATGTAAAAAGAACAAAGCTACATTATTTGCATAAAAGTGTAGGCAACTGAATATAGTCATACTAAACAAATTAAGACAACCTCAAAAATACAAAATACTTTCATTTGTGGTTCCTAAGTTTTATATTGATATATAAAGTAATGAATGTATAATAGCACTAAAGTAGAATAAAAACTGTGTAGGGAGTTAGATAAATTAAATTAGATTTAGAAAATATATAGGGGTTTCTGATACTGTCTCTTAATTCGGGGCATGAAAAGCATTATCAGCATGTGGACTAAAAACAGGAAACAAACGGGAGACTTAATAGACTGAAAAACAAGGTTGAAGTCAGGAAAACAGGAAAGACTTAATGGACTTGAAGAAACAAAGTATCTGGCCTGACATTGTTTTCAGCTGCTCAGTGGGCGGAGCCCAAATTAAGCTGAAACAGAGTTCCTCCTATTTAAGGACAGTGCATGGAGTCCAGAAAGAGAAGAGGCCCCTGATGCTAGAGAGCTCCAAGAGTCCTGCTGAAAAAAGTGCTGGCCATCATTTGATGGCCAGATTTCCCTGAAGCAGAAAGAAGCTGGTGAGCAAAGAAAGCCTGAGCAAGACACCAAAAGGCCAAGGACTAAACCCTGCTTTTGCATAGAGGGGTTTGATCTGTCCGAACAGTGGCCTAAAGGAAATTGTGCCTGGCTTTAAGGACTGAGGCAGAGCAGCTGAGTTCCTGAATCAAAAGAAGTAAGTTGGCCTGCAGATGGCTGGGGTCTCCCATAGAGAAGAAAGCATGAAGCCTTATTTAAGGTGAGACTACAATAACCAACTTACCCTGACGAACCTACATCTGAGAGATCCAGAAAAAGGACATCTAAGTGCGTTAAAGGATCTACAACAAAGACTGTGTTTCTGATGACTGAGGACCTGCCCCAGAGACTGTATCATTCTAAAAGGTTAGAAAAATAATTATCAATAGGTTTAGTGGATAGGTTAAAGGGGTTGTAGGAATTTATAGGATTAATAGTTAAGAAATTGTTGGTGTTTGTTATAAGTGAATTTAGTAATAAATAAATAAGTGTTAAATAATAATTTAAAAGTTCAGTTACAAAACTGCCTTGGGGAACAAACAGAACTAACCAAAGAATAAGTAGTGAGAAAAGAAAACATGTGGGGTAAGGATGGGAACAAAGTTAGAGTACATTTTATACCTTATTTTTCCATTTTTGTATATGTGTGCTTCTGTGTTTGAACTACAGCATGAGGTATGATATAGAATTTTCCACCTGTGTTATCATATCAGAACTCAGGAAGTTTGAAATTTTGGGTTTAAGACAATTTGTACTGGCAAATTTTGACTTTTGCTAATCTTATAGTTATAAGAATTTTTTATTTATTACAATGAAATAGGTGGGTTAGAATACCCTTAGAGGGATAGCAGCTATTTTAGTGATATACATTCTACACAGTCAGCACTGTGTGTATCAATCCCAGTGATTTAAATATCCCATCCCTTCTGTATCAACCCCTGGAATTAGAGTCATGTTGAATCATACTGTCTAGGAAAGTCCAGTCACAAAATTCATTGTAAAAACTTCCCCACCACTTTTAAAGGATATCATTCTTTTCCTACATTTTGAGTGATATTGATGACATGAGGTTTTAAAATTATTCCTCAGCTTTTACAGTAGTCCTAATTTAATTTAGAGAAGACTATAATCACTTGCCTTATATACATAACCTGAATAATATATCATGTATTTGGTCAAAATTTTGAATACGTATTTTTAAAGTTTACAGAATGAAAGTTTGGCTGTTTTAGCTTGTGTGCTCATTTGTATTTCTCTCTTTGTTGAAACAAAGTTATTTTGGTCACAGATGCAATCTGTGTAAATAGATTTGTGTGCTCATGATTTTATATCCATGGCTGCCTAACTGAGATAGTAGAAATGATGCCCACCAAAGTCACTTGTGTGTTTATGAGATGGAATTTTAATTTAATATTAACTCTGCTCCAAAAGGATTCAATTCAATGTTAGTAAAGCTGATGCTAATTTTGTCTGTGTGCAAGATAAAGGCTTTAGATGCCATTGCTGTAATTCTCTGACCTTAATTATCTTGATAATTCAAACTATGCTCTCTTTAGACTGGATAAGTTCAAAATTGAATCATTCCTCTACTTACCCTTTCATCTAAACTAGGGCATTCATTTGTGTGAGCTTATGTGAGTGTGTGTGTTGGCAAGTGTATTAAAAACAGTACCTCGTTGTGAGTACACAGATGCATATGAGTCAGAGAAAAGATTGGACAGAAAGCTATCAGTAACTATAATATTTTTAATCCACTTGGAACTTGAAATAGTTTCCACAATACGTCTTTGTTTTTAATGAAATTCTACTTGCATTGTTTCATAAACTTGATGATAGAGTATTTTGGGGAGTGACTTCCCATGCAATTGCTATATATAAACTCTGACTGTAATTGAGAATGGTTAGAGGTATATTTGCTTGTGGTGAGCCGAAACCCTAAGATGGCACCTGGCTTGATGCCAGAAAGCTCAAGCTTAGCTGTAAACAAGCCTTAGTTGGTAGCAGCTGCCTAGCCCAGTGTGCTTCCTCCTTTTGTGAGCCTATCTTGGATCGCTAGGTGGCATGATCTGATTGGGTTTGAGTAGGCATATAAGGGCTTGGGGGAGGAGAAGCAGGGAGACACAAGCAGACAAGCAGAGACACAAGCAGAGACACAAGCAAGGATTCGGAAGACTGTTTTCAAGGGACCTGAATAAACTGCTTGAGAAGAGCTTTTGCGAGTTGCATCGTTCTTGCTGGTCGAGGGCGACGCGACAAGTGGTGGCCCGTACAGGGAACCAGAAAAGACTCAGAACTCTTGCAGTCAGGGGCAGTGCACTGGTAAGTTCCCGGGATAAATTGGGACAATAAAGTTTCGTGGAAATTGCGAACTAAAGGTAAAGTTTCGCGGGAAGTTGCGAACTAAAGGTAAAGTTTTGTGGGAAACTGCGAACCGAAAGTAAATTTTTAGGCAATAAGGTCTCCGGAGGGAGCAATAAAATTCCGGGATTTGGACGAGTAGAAGACACAACTAGCAGAGCAAGGTGAGGAAAGCAGAGAGTGCCTCACAGAAATGGAGGGAATGCTGGCCTTGCTGGCCTTTATCAGTTGCTGGGATAAGCTTGGGAGAGATCTAGATTTTGCCTGGGAGCAAGGTACATTGCAGGGAGGAGCACGGCCTATTTGGGGACTTGTTCGGAGTTGTTTAGGAGATCAGAGATATTACAAGGCCTTGGAAGAGGGACAAGAGACATTAGAGCAGTTAAAAGAGGAGCGCTTGGTCAAATCTGGGAAAGATACTTCGGAAGAGGATAGCTCAGAGTCTGAAGAGGAACTTGAAATGTTAACAAAGGATATGGAGAAGTCATCTTTGAGGAAGAGTTCTGACTGCACCCGGATAGAGCCCTCAGGTCCGGGGCCGCCTGTGTTGGGGCCGCCTTCATATAATGAGACTTCCCCTCTGAGTGGTCCTAGTGGGCGGTCATTCTGTGCAAATGTCTGGAGGGAAGTGAGACATGAGCTGTACTACCCTGTCTTTCAGGATGGAGGGGGAAATCGTTATCATGAACCTCTCGATTTTAAGGTAATTAAAGATCTCGCTGAGTCTGTCCGCACTTATGGGATTAATGCTGCTTTCACTGTAGCTCAGGTGGAAGCTCTTAGTCGTTATTGCATGACTCCTAGTGACTGGATGAGCTTGGCACGTGCCTGCCTGTCCTCTGGGCAGTATTTAGATTGGAAGGCTTTCTTGACTGAGTTTGCTAATGAACAAGCTGCTGCTAATCATGTGGCAGGAAACCCAGCCTGGGATGTGGACATGCTTCTTGGGCAAGGTTGATATGCTCAACAACAAACTGTGTATCCGGCTCAGGTGTTTGAGCAAATCAATTTAATCGCAATCAGAGCTTGGAAATCATTCCTGTTAAGGAAAATGTTAGTTTTGATTTAGAAGGGAGTTTATGCTTTCAGATTATGCAGAATATTAGTGAGAAAAGTGGTTGTATTTTGCTCTATAATCAAGCTGCAGGTTGGTTTGATCCCCTTATTAGGTACACTGGCATTATTATTACTCACGAAGGAGTGGGTCTTATAGAGAAGGTAGGCACTGAGGACGCTCTCCCTGGCACTTTTGAACACAGTGGTACTTGGATTACAGGGAGGTGGCCTACAGCTATATCAAGGGAGAATGGTACTATTCCCCTTCAGCCTAGGTGGGTTCCATTCTGTAGGGGTCAGAGAGATGAGTCTCTTAGACCATGGACTGGATGTTAGAGTCGTGGAGTCACTTGGGCAGTGAAGGACTATTTCACGTTTTCTCCTAGAATTAGCACGTTTCCTAATGCAACCTTTCCGAGATATAATTGAACCTATCAAAATCCTGCTCAGCAAGGAGGTTCTAATCCTTTTGATACTTGTACAGATATCTCCCCAATGGCTATGATTGGAGGAGGGGCTATAGGAAAAGCATCCTTTTGGTGGAATACTTCACTAACCTTTGAATCCTCTGTAGAAAGCCCCAGTGCTATGACCCTTTTAGAGCAAAAAGAGATTTTGGAATTACTGCTGCCATTGTTACTGCCGTTAGTCTTGCTGCTGTGGGAGCTACCACAGCTGCCATTGCTATGCATTCTACGGTGCAGACTTCAGCTGCCTTGAATAATTTGTCAGCCAATGTAGCCACGGCCTTGGTTGATTGTGGCAGGTGGCCCAGATTGACTGTGAGTGGAAAATGACTGGATTGTGTGTGACCTCTGTGCCATATCAAAATTATACTGTAGCTGCAAATTTGTCTAAGCAACTCTCTCATTATCTTACAGGAAATTGGTCTGGCGAGTTTGATAAGCTGATGCAGAATCTGAGAATTGCCATCGTGCATGTGAATTCCACCTGGGTTGATGTCTCTGTTGCTGAGGACTGTCAACATGGATCCTCCGAGCCATGAATCACCTGAAGGAATGGGCGGGAATGGGTGCCCTAGGAGGCATGCTCTTCCTAGTCAGTTTCATTGCCCTATGGTGTATCTGTAAGATGAGGATTTCACAGAGGAGAAGTAATGCCATGCTGGTGTAAGCCTTTGCTGCCTTGGAGGCTGGACAGCCACAAGCTTGGTTGACTGTCCTAAAGGACTAAGCTATCATCATGCTCAGGATGCGAGGCTAAGCACTGCACTTGGGGTCAGCTTCTAGCGACTTCAAGAAGGGCATGTTTGATTGCATATGGGTTGGTATCCTAGTTTCCCATCTCTGAGAAAAAGATACCGGACGGGTATGGCACCAGCCTGGTTGGCTACTGGGCGTGGGGTCATTACAATGTCCTTTACATGCATATCAGAGATCAGACCTCTACCCTTGCCTGTTGCGTTTTAAAACAAAAAGGGGGATCTGTGGTGAGCCGCAACCCTAAGATGGCACCTGGCTTGATGCCAGAAAGCTCAAGCTTAGCTGTAAACAAGCCTTAGTTGGTAGCAGCTGCCTAGCCCAGTGTGCTTCCTCCTTTTGTGAGCCTATCTTGGATTGCTAGGTGGCATGATCTGATTGGGTTTGAGTAGGCATATAAGGGCTTGGGGGAGGAGAAGCAGGGAGACACAAGCAGACAAGCAGAGACACAGGCAGAGACACAAGCAGAGACACAAGCAAGGATTCGGAAGACTGTTTTCAAGGGACCTGAATAAACTGCTTGAGAAGAGCTTTTGCGAGTTGCATCGTTCTTGCTGGTCGAGGGCGACGCGACATTTGCTGGGTTCAGTGTTCAAGGGATCAAATATTTGGTTTTGTGGTTTTGTCTTTAGACCTTCTAAGTTCCACTTTTCCATTTGCATGTATTATACAAAATAGATTCTGTTTAGAACTGTTCATATGGTATGTAACACTTTCATCAAATTCATTTCTATATTCTCATCCCCTTTCCTGATGGCCCCATTCAACTTTCCAAGTAGTTCTACCTCTACTTACATGCCTTTTCTAAAATCTTGTATTTCTTATATGAGAGAAAATGTGAGATACTGACTTTTTTCAGTGTTATTTCTCCTGATATGAGAATTAATTTCCACCATTTTTTTTTTAAATTTCGAGGACAGAATGTCATTCTTCATGGGTCAAAACACTCTATTATGTGTGAATATTTAAAAATGATTCATCCATTATGTGGGCATAAAAACTCATTTCATACTTTGGGTCTTTTGACTAGTGCAGCAGTGAATATGGGAACTGAGGTATCACTGACCTCAGTATTCATTTGTGCTTCTTGGTTCTTCTGGCTGTATTCCCAGAAGTAGTGTAGCTGGGTCATATAGTAGGTCTACTTTCAGTTTTTCTAAAGAACTACATATTACTGTCCATATTGGCTGCCATAATTTTCATAGTCCATATGAGTTCTTCCAGCTCATGTTCTCACCAATGTTTGTTCTTAGCTTTATGCCAGGCATCATTCCGATGAGGTTGACTTTGCATTTCCCTAGTGGCTACTGACTTTGAGTATTGATTTTTATTTTATATATTTTTCCTTCAGTATTCTTGTGACTATATACACACACACACACACACACACACACACACACACACACACACACACA
>CAJQZJ010004752.1:9128389-9158661 GCA_907164525.1 Lophiomys imhausi
ACACACACACACACACACACACACACACACACACACACACACACACACTGTAATTGTTGTATGATAATTATAGCAATAATGGAGCACATTAGTCTGAATCAGTAGTGTATTTTATTTGGAGGCTTTTAAACTCTTCTAGATCTCGCTACTTAACCACATAGATATTTTGAGTATGATTAGGTAGCTATACTTGTGTTAATTTGAAGTAGCTCATTAGTATAATTTATGGATGTTTATTCTGAAAACTTTCTTGAAAGTGAAATTTTAATAACTCACAAAAGGCATTATTTTCCTCTTTGAAATGATATAAAAAAACAGTGATACCTAGATGATAAGCCCTAGCACCTAGAAGTATATGTAGAGGCATTTGAAATATGTGTGGGTAATGTTATCCCATGCCCTCCTGTTATAATTTTATTATGATCCTGAAACTAGTAATACTGCTAAAGTGAAATCCATAAGAATTAGCCCTATGTTTGAGAGCTTAGAATAGTATGTTTGACATTTAGTGAGGAAGTGCTGGCTGAGCCTACAGAAAGTCAATCCAGTGTCTTTGCTCTCTGCTCATTTTGTTTGTCATTTTTGTGAGTCTGGATCAATGGTATCACCATGTTCATCTACTTTAAATCTGAGATATTAACCTGAAAACAGAGAATTCCATTATCCTCATGGGAATAGTTTTCTTATCTGTGTCTTTGGTACTTACTAAGCATTGACATCTCTATTGGAAGGTTTTTATAATGCTCTCTTTGACCCAGTGGGGCCTGCCAATTCCTTTATGCATGCGTAAATATCTGTGTGAGAATGTGTGGTAGTGATATCAGTATTGTGGGACAATGTGAAAGAAAGGGTTACAAAGCCAATCCAAGTATTATATATAGCATTAAGAAACAACACAGTAGACAAGATCAGATGGCATGCCTTGTTTGGGGTTCCCAAACAATTTTCAAAAACAGCAGGGTATTGTTTTCAGATCTTCAGTTCTTACAGCCCATGAACTCTTCATCAACACGTAAAATAAAATCTTTTTGCTGTTTCTGAATATGTGAAAAAGCATTTGAAGTTGAGTTTGCTTGTAGTTGGTGTAAAAGGTAAGGAAGAAAAATGAAGGAATTTAGCCAAGCAATGTGAAAAATCTCATTTAATGGGGATTTGAAGAATTGATTTATCACCTTATGTGAATATAGAATGATAAAGTATATTATAAAAATGATTTATAGTTGGAGAAAGTAGAGCAGTGAGTTAGTAAATATGTCACACATTCCCTTAAAGGGCCTTTCTGTAAAGGGAAAGGTTTCACCACGGCCCAAAGCTGATGCGTTAAATGCGTGGTCACCATCTCACACTGCTGTCAACAACCTTTAGCAGGTTGAAAATATTAAGCTTTAGAAGAGCCAAATGGAGGGAACTTATGCCACAGTAAGCCTACCACAAAGCAATTATTACTGAGAACCAGGTCCTTGACTTTTCTTTGTGCTTCCTGACTGTTGTCAGTTGATACACTCCCCTATAGACTTGCCTTGAGTATGAACCCTATGGTGCCACAGGCTAGAAACCAGTGGCCCAATTAACTACAAAACGAAACCACAAGAGACAATAGATTTTTTTTTCTTTCCAAAGGTTGATTACTAATGTATTTGTCACAAAATGTCAACAAGATTTGGAGTTGCATTTGGAATACTACTCTGATAGTGGTATTAAAAAAAACAAGGGAAATGCATATCAAAACAACTCTGAAATTCCATCTTACACCTGTCAGAATGACTATGATCAAAAACTCAAATGACTGCACATGCTGGGAAGAATATAGAGAAAGGGGAACACTTCTCCATTGCTGGTGGGAGTGTAACTTTGGAAATCAATGTGGCGCTTTGCAAGAAAATTGGGAATAGTTCTATCTCAAGAACCACATATACCACTCCTGGGCATATATTCCAAATATGCATGACCAAATCATAAGGACATTTCCTCAACTATGTTCATAGCAGTTTTATTTGTAATAGCCAGAAACTGGAAACAACCCAGATGTACCATCATTAGTCGAGGAATGGAAAAAGAAATTGTGGTACATCTACAAAATGGAATACTACACCACTATCAGAAACAAAGTGTAGTATTTGCAGACAAATGGATGGAGCAGAAAAGATCATCCTGAGTGAGCTAATGCAGATCAAAAAGACACACATGGTATTAGGGGTAGAGAGTGGAAGGGCAGGATTGGGAGGGGTGGAAAGAGGACACTGTGATGGAGATGTAACCTGAAGTAACAAATAAATATTTAAAAAAAATTTTTTTTGATGTTTAAAAATATTTATTTTTTAAACATCAAAAAAAAAAAAGAAGATATTAGCCAATACATACAGAATCACATGCTGCAATCCACAGATCCAAAGAAACTAAGTATCAAGGAGGGCTCAAGGGATGATGCTTGAATCCCTCTAAGTAAGGGAGATAAAATAGATGTAGGAAGTGGTTGGAGAGAGGGATCTGGACACGAACCCAACATTACTGCCATCCAACAAGCCTTATCCAGCTGATAATGGAAACAGATGCAGGTAAACATTAGGCAAAAATCAGGGAGTTTTGAGGAAAAGTTAGAGGAAATTTTGACAAAGCTGGAGTGATCAACGACATCACAAGAAGACCATGTAGCCAATTAACTGGGTCCCAAGGGGGCTGATAGAGACTGAACCACCAAAATAATAACTTGAAAGGACTGGTCCTAAGCCCATTACACATATGAAGCTGACAGGATGCTTGGTCCTCAAGTGGATCTCCTAAAAATTGGAAAGACTCTATCTCAGACCTAGAGGCCTCCCTCTGGACCTCATTTTCCTAGCAGAGCTGCCTTATCTTGCCTCAGTGGAAGAGAAGGCAATTAGTCTTGATGCAATTTGATATGCCAGAGTGGATTGGTACTAGGGGGGGGAGGGAGAGGGGGGAAGTAGGTAAGAGGGTGGGACTAGAAAAAGGGGAAGGAGGAAAATGGTGATTGGAATAAAAAATAAACAAAAAAATTCTTTTTTAAAAATACTTTTGTTACCTCAGGTTACATCTCCATCACAGTGTCCTCTTTCCACCCCTCCCAGTCTGCACTCCACCCTCTACCCCCATCCCTTCCATCACACTCCTCTGGAGTGGATTGTCCCTACATAACAGTCCCCTGCCCCATTTCAGCAGTCATATGAGGGTCAAGAGCCTCCTCAAACACTGGGGGCCTACAAGGCAGCTCCACTAGGGCAAAGTGTCTCATTGACAGGAAAAAAGTCTATGTTCATGTTCCCTTTGGTGCATTGGGTGTAGTATAGTTATCCTGTACTATATAGCTAAAATACGACTATAAGTGAATAGATGCCATATGTATTTGGCACCTGACTTTAACATTCTGCTATCTAACCATCTCCATGAGTTTAAGGTTCTATATCTAATTCAGCTTTCATCCTAACTTTCATCACAATTTTAAAAACATCTTCTTAGATCCAGAACACCCTCTTGATTCCTAAACAACTCAAAATTTAGCTGTGAGACTCTAGCTATCTATTCTTCAACCATCTCAGAGACCTGAGAGGGATAAATATATTTGGTTATACAGGAAGTGCAGGGTCAGCAGCTTCCAAACCTAAGAAATGACATACCGGTGGCTGCCTGGACAGTTCCCATTTTCTCTCCATACATTACAGCATCAATCTTCAGCTGTTTGGCCCAATTTCTCTGACAGACATTGATTGTAGAGCAGGAATTATAAAGGACTTACCTACCCTGTCTTGGCAGAGCTAGGCTGACGACTTACCTGCTTCCAAGTTTTTTCCTGTTTGGACAGCATTCTGTCTACAGTTGAAGCAAGGGATTTTTCTTGCCAAGAGATAGGTTTGCCACTAATTCAACCATCTCCCACTGGAGATTCTTTGATGCTCATCTTGTACTTGGAGTAGAATAGGGGGTGCTGTCAGGAGCTGACATGTCTCGATATAAAAAAATCTTAAGTTAAGAAAACATCTTTTAATGTCATGTTCTGCAGATCTCTTGAGGTTTTTGAAGATGCCCTGTCTATCTCTAATATTTAGATAAGCAAATGTTGTCTCTTAGCAACTTGATTTCTGATTAGTTTAGAAAATAACTGTGGTGAACTGTCATAGTACCTAACAAAATGACAAGCTTGCATGACTATTAGTTTGCATTTCTTAATTATCCTAAACAGTTTATGACAGTTGGTAGCAAAAGGCCGAAAGTTCACATTGCATTTTTAAGCATTACTAGATATAATACCGTTAAAAAGAGTTACCCTTAATTTTGTATCAATATACAAAGATCAATACCTATGTAGCCCAGTATAATCTTAATTTTGCATCAATATACAAGGGTCGATACCATTGTGACCAAATATAAACTTAATTTTGTATCAATATACAAAGATCAATACCGATGTAGCCCAGTACAATCTTGATTTTGCATTAATATACAAAGCTCAATACCAATTTAGCCAAATATAATATAATATTAATTTTGTATCAATATACAAAGGTATAAGGGCATATTCAATAATCTATCCTTTTTTCTTGATCTTTCCTGTATTATGTCTATGTTCCATTTTTTCTCAAGTCTGTTCACTCCTAAATAGGAGAGAAAGAAGGATACAGAAAAGAAAAAAAGAGAAGTCTCTGGGTCTAACCTCCAAAACCCATTTAACAAGACTATTTAACAGCTTGTAGTCTTTCCCCCTAAATAACAAAATTTTCTATTATCCATCAAATGACCAAAGGGGGCGAAAACATCCTCCCCACCTTCTGGGGATGGGATGTCACTCTCTTAAAATGACTTCCTGCTGGTTTGGGACTTGGTAAACCTGTTTGGGGCACAAATAAGAATGGAAAAATGGTTAACAATGTTAATAGAATCATTTGATGTTCAGACCTTTTGTGCTCAGCTATTTAAATGTCCTAAGAAGTTTGTAGACAGTACCTGAACTTCAGGGCTTTACTGGAGTTCCGGCTGGAGCAGTCTGTGGAGCTGAACAATCTTAGCGATTCTGAGTTGTTGTGGTTGTAGACTTTTGAGGAAACAGCTATTGAGGAAGTCAGCAAGGCTGGATCGTCTTGGCCACTTGTCTTCTTTGGTGTCTGATCTATTTTCTTCTGAGGTTTCCATTGTCCAGTTGTCCCTGGGTTCCTTGGATGGATGCTTTAAATCTCCTGGAAAAATAAGAACAGAGCCCTGCCCTAATCATAACTCTGGGACACTACCTTTTTTTTTGGGGGGGGGTGTCAGGTAATATTTTTCCTGGAGCAAGTTTGTTTTTTTGACAATATGTAAAGTATTACCTTTCAATTCGGATTAAAGAAGAAATTATTTTGATATTTCGGAGCTAAACAAACCTTTAGTGTATATATTTTGAGATCTCAAAGGACAATTTGTTTGAATTTCAGCAAGCCTTTTGTAAGTAGCTTTTAAACTTAAATCCTTCCAAATCCTGCTCCACCACCCCTGGATGGGCATTTTTTGCTATTTAGAGCTTATTTTGTGTCAGTCTGACCTTGAAGTCTGAGATCTGCCTGTTTCTGTCTCTGGTGTGCTGGGATTAAGGATGTATTCTTCTCAAATGATGGGATTAAGGTGTGCACCATCACCACCCTGTTCCTTGTTCTCTAGAATTTATAAGACAACTAACTCTATAGTGATCCTCCTGTCTCTGCTGGAGTTAAAGGCATGGGCTAACACCATGCATTTCTTGTATTTTACCTTAGCTCCAAGTTTTTTCAACTCTTGAAGGTTCACAAAACCAGGTTGAACAGCAGTAATCTTCAATTTATTTACAGTATTTTAAACCTGTTACTCGCATTTTAATGCCAAACCATGAAAATATCCTATACATCTACAAAAAACAAACAAACAAACCAACAAACAAAAGCCAAACTTTTAAGCTGCTATCAAATTTGTGTAATCTATGTGGCCACCTGCAGTCTAACATTCCAATCTGAAATTAAGGCCATTTTCCTCTCATGCCAGTAAGGCAAGTATACCTTTGGTAAATTATAGTTTGAAAATTTTATATTGTATTTTTATTATATTTTTTGAGCTTATTAACTCTTTCTTAAAAAAGTATTATTTACTTCTAGAACATAGTTTCCTCCCTCCTCCCCTCCTGGTCCTTCCCTCCTTCCCTCCCTCCCTCCTTGTTCCTCTACTTGGTTAGATGTACCACAGTTTTTTTTAATCCATTCTTCCATTGAGGGACATCTGGGTTGTTTCCAGTTTCTAGCTATTACAAATAAGGCTGGTATGAACATAGATGAGGAAACTTCCTTGTGATTTGGTGAGGAAACATTTGGATGTATACCCAGAAGTGGTATGGCTGGGTCCCAAGGCAGATCTATTCCAAGTTTTCTAAGATATTGCCAGACTGACCTCCATAGTGGTTGCACAAGTCTGCACTCCCACCAGCAACGGAGGAGAGTTCCCCTTTCTACAGACCCTTGCCAGCATGTGCTATCATATGAGCTTTTGATCTTAGCCATTTGGACAGGTGTGAGATGGAATCTCAGAACAGTCTTGAGTTGCATTTCTCTGATGATTAAGGATGGTGAACATTTCTTCAATTGTCTCTCAGCCATTAGAGATCCCTCGTTTGTGAATTCTCTGTTTAACTCTGTTCCCCATTTTTTGATTGGATTATTTGGTTTCTTGGCATTTAATTTCTTTAGTTCTTTGTAAATTATGGATATTAGCCCTCTATCAGATGTGGGGTTGGTGAAGATTTTTTTTCCAATCTTTATGAAAACTTTTTAAATAAAACAAAGTCAAGACAAAAACAATTTCCTAGAAAACAAGTCTGCATCAAGAAAATACCATTTCACAATCCCACCACCCACATACCTTTCTGAATTATTTTAGTTTGTAATTTGACATGATTCATTTAGCATCCTGTAGTTACAATGTGTACTCTCACTACATTTTAGATGATGAAAGTAGATTTTCTGTCTTTTGTATTTCTCAGCATGAAGTCATACTCTATTCATTAGTTTTCTTTATGCAGCTATATTGAAATTTTATGTTAGAGATTATTAAGATAATATGATTTGTCCACTGAATAAACCAAACAATTATTTCATTCAAATCACTGTGTGGCAGATTGGACTATTCTTCCCCCAAACACAAAGGATTAGTGACAAAGTCAAGCACGAGGTAAAGCTGAGTCTCTCTCCACCCACCAGATCAATCTTCCTAAGCGCAGAGTGTAGAGAAAATCATGAGATAAGGAGTCTGAACTGTACCATGGACAGGAAGAACCAAAACTAACCTCTCTGAGGGAGTCTTTAGACCTCATCATTCATGGAATTTGCATGAAGAAGCTCTGCTAGATGACCTTTGTGTGCCTTGTGAATCTTCTTAGCACATTGTTGCCCATCCTCAAGTCTGTTTCTGTAAAGTCATGTTCTTTGTTGATGCTTTGTGAGCTGGAATTCATATTTGCTTCTTTGAGTACCATTAGGTGTGTATTTCTCCTCCTGTAACTTTTCCTGGTGAGATGTGAACAAATGCCTTTAAACCACAGGGCACTGATAACTGAACATGGAAATATTTTCCCCCAATTTCATGGTCTTCTTTTTTTCAGGGATTGTTTTGTGCTATGGAGAGAGGATTGTGACACTTTCCTTTCTGAACTTCTGTAGACTTGTGATTGTCCTGAGCACCCTGAGACTTTCATTTCATCACCTTAATCTTAACCTGTAAAAGAGTGTGTTTTAATTCAGATGAAATAACTACACAACATGCTTATATTGAAATATTCCTGTGAATAAACATATTCTCTTTTTTCATCAGCACTTTGGCAGCAAGTATCTCTTCTAATCATCAATCTAGGATATTTTTTTCCTATAAGTGGCATTTCCACAGTGATGTGGAAGACAGAATATCTAAGCTTCTAGAATAATGCCCTTTTATGAACTTGTAAGTATCAATGAATAGGCTTAAAAACTGGACAGTAATTTTCCATAAAAATGTATCAAACAGTTGCTTATTCTTAGATAGGATATGTATTTAAGGTGAAAATTATTCCAGTCTCAGATTTTTATAAATGTATTTATTTTCCATGATTATTTTATGGGACTAGGTAAGGGAGATTTTTCTCTTAATTACATAAAAAGCTCATTAAAATCATACTTTATTATTTTATTGTATGAATATTTTGTCTGCATGTATCTGTGTGCCAGAAGCATTGCCTTGCTTACAGAAGCCAAAGAGGGCATCAGGTCACCTGAAGCTTGAGTTATATTATAGATGGTTGTAAATCCCTGTGTAGGTACTGGGAATCAACTCTTAATTCTCTGGGAGAAAATAAAGTAGTCTTAACTACTATTTCCTTGCCTGACCTTCTTACAAGTATTACAGACATTATTATTAAGGTTATGAATCCAAATTTAAAAGTGGAAAGAACTGTATGGTTTATTTCTAGAGAATATCAGTAGTCTTACAAGAATAGATTCAGTAAAGAAGACCCATAGAAACACTCCTTGACTGACAAAGTTACAGACTTAGTGACAAAACAAGGGCATGGCTTCAAGTATATGGAATGTAAGTTTATGAATGTCTTCTACTGCTACCTATATTGGTAGACAGCCAATTCCCGAAGAATGCACCCTATTTAATTCTGTGACAAAAAGAACATTTATATAAACACAAATTTTGATTGAAAATACTTTTCATTGATTTTATCATTTGAACAATCATAGTTAAAATATTTTGAACTAGATCTTTTTATGTATTATTTTATTAAAATATTTTGAATACTTTTTTGTATTTTATTTTTATATCTTTTTAACTAAATCTTCTTCATGAAGTAAAAATAGTTTTATTCTAGGTGAAGGAAAATACAAAAGTCTCCTGTCAACCATATGGTTAATGGAATTATATTTATAAATTGATTACAATGTTTTCCTTAATATAGTAAAATAGGCTTAAAAACTGGACAGTAATTATCCATAAAAAGTAATATGCTTAGTGGTTCCTTACATGGGTTTGGTGTTGATTCCACATAAAACAAAAAATAGTACAAGACTCATAAGATATTTATTAATATTTTATTAAAGTCGTAGAGTACCAATATGTTCTTGAGAGGATTTTGGATCTCCAAACTCTTCCTTATTCATTTTTGCACATCAGGGATCCTGGTTGTGATCTAAGGTCCTTCCACTGAAGTGTGATTTGTTCCCATGTCACACGCACCATAAAAGTGTGTTCAAGCAATCATGAGCTGTAAACTTCCATCTACATGGTATCTGCTCTTGCCACAGACAGCTGTGAAATATATCCATTGATGGCTTTTCTTAATATATTTAGTAGTATTTTGTTAATACAAAGATATTAGACATAGTAAACACATATTTAAAGGGACTTTTTCCCCTGTCACTCATGTTGTTGATTGTACACAGAGTGTTGTCATATTGATGACACCTAACATCTGGTTAACTGGAAACTTGCTGCCTACAGTGCTTTCATCTAATGAGTCTAATACACTCTGAATACAGTGAACTTGGATTTAGGAGACCATTGGCACAGCAGAAAAAAACCTATGGGCTTTATTTATTTATTTGTTTTTTTTTTTTAAATAAGGAAACTGGAGAGATTTCTCCTATATTTTTGCCAACTAAACATATTCCCACAAGCAAAACCACAAATTTAAAGATTTGTGATTGTGTGTTTAAAGAAGGAGAGTTTACTTAACAGACTTTGATCTTTTTTCTTCTGTGAACACTAATGAAGTATGTGGCATAGAGTTTGAGGGAGGACAAGGTGCATGGCAGTTAATAAAATGAATATGTACAACAGGGAAGTTGAGTTTCAGTTTTGGCTTTTCCATGTAAAAGAGAAATGAGATAGTTCTCTGCACAGACCTTGGTTTTGTTTGTAGACCAAGTAAATGTAAATTCATTCATTAGGTTCTGATTAAAGTGAAATAAAAAAGGAATTATTTTTGAAATATTGAGGGAATTTAATAATTTTTAATTATATTAACATTATTACTTTAAAAAGTTTATCCATAGTTAGTGGAAATCTGAGGCAGAAGAATCCAAGTTAGTTTGTTGTCAGCCTAGACTCTACAGTAGGAGTTTCAGGCCAGCCTGTTTATGAGCATAAGACCTTTTATAAAAACAAAACAAAACAACAAAAGAAAACAAGAAGTGTTTTGTGTCATCTCTCTCTTATCTACATAAGTATTGATGTCACCCAACACTCAGCTGTCAAGTTCTAAACATTCTGGAGCTTCAGCAGGAGTTGTCTGAAGAAATGCATTTGCTAAGAAAACTGACAGATGCCTATCAACAATGGCTCATGTATGATGACATTTTTGGAAAATGATAATAACAGAAGAAATATTCACTCCTGCTAGAATTCATAAAGTTTTGAAGACTGTATTTAGCAAACAAGTTGACACTTCAAAGTAAGTTTTGCCCTCTGAACTAATGTCAACATCAAATGTGAAGGGACATCACTCCTATTTTCTCTTAAATTTTGAGACTTAGTGACACAGAGTCTCAGTTCATAATTACTTTCTTTTTCTCCTCAGTCTGTCAGAGCTTTCGATACATTAAAGGCACAAAAGGTTTTACTAAGCTATACCTTTCCTCTTTTGATTAATCATGTTTTGAGATTAGACTTTACACGTATTTTTTCATCATAGAAAACATATTAGGTTTGAATAATGGTATTTTAAGAAAAATATTGTTAATATTTTACTTTAAATACTATTTAAAATACTCTAAATAGTATTTTTCTTACATATTGAAACAAAGTATCAAAAAATCTTCTCGTAGAATGTTAAAGTCAGGTGCTAAATACATATGGACTGGACACTGGGAAGGTATGCTAAGCCCTATAACTCTCATAATTGTGGCTTAATTATATCTGTTGTTTTGCATTGTATTTGTTGTTATAAGAGAAAGAGCCATTTGTTGGATGGAAAGGGGGAGCTGTTGGTGGGGAAAAAGATATACCTTAAACTAAAAAAAAAAAAAAAAAAAAAAAAGGTACAGAGCTAAACAGAGAATTCTCAACAGAAGAATTTCTAATGTTCGAGAAACACTTAAAGAAATGTTCAATGACCTTAGTCACCAGGGAAATGTAAATCAAAATGACTCTGGGATTCCATCTTACACCTATAAGAATGGCTAATATGAAAAACTCAAGTGACAGCACATGCTGTTGAGGATGTGGAGCAAAGGGAACATTTCTTCATTGCTGGTGGGAGTGCAAACTTGTAAATCACTTTGGAAATCAATCTAGCAGTTTCTCAGAAAATTGGAATAGATCTAACTCAAGACCCAGCCATAGCACTCCTGGGCATATACCCAAAAGATGCTCCACCATATCACAAGGACACTTGCTCAACTATGTTATAGCAGCTTTATTTGTAATAGCCAGAAACTGGAAACAACCTAGGTGTCCCTCAACCAAAGAATGCATAAAGAAACTGTCATACATTTACACAGTGAAATACTACTTAGCTATTAAAAACAAAAAAATTATGAAGTTTGCAGGCAAATGGATAGAACTAGAAAATATCATCCCATGTGAGCTAACCCAGACCCAGCAAGACACTACTCATAAGTGGCTACTAGGCATAAAGTGAAGGACAACTGTGCTGTAATCCACAGACCCAAAGAAGCTAAGCAACAAGGAAGGTCCAAGGAAGGATGCTTGAATATCAGTCAGAAGGGAAAATAAAAGACACTGGAAATGGTTGGAGGGAAGAAATTGGGTAGGAGAGGGTGTGGGGAGGGAAACGGGGATAAGGATCAGGTGTGGGTAGAGTTAAGGGGCAGGGGCTGGGGGCTGGAGGAAAATTTGAAATTGATGGGACTGGAGCATCTCTGGGATGAGCCAGATCTGTCTTTAAAGCCAGCATGACTTTAGTGTAAAATCATACTGTTATTATGACTTTGTCTACAGATTACTCATCCTTCCTTCTTTGTCAATTGGCATAGAATTCATTCACAAATTTTAATCCTTCCACTAGTCCTTCTTTCAGTCAACATACCCTGTCACCTTAGCTTGGACCTTGGCTGAACCATCTTCATGGTTTTAATGCTTTGCCTCAATATTCCATGTCTTTCAATTTGTGAAGCTAGCCTTATACTTTGGTCCACCCCATGACTTGCATAATTCTTTGTCCTCTTTATATCACTTGTCAATCCATGTGACAGTTTCATTGCTGCAAATCTCTCATATGGACATTCGGGAGGCAGAGAGAAAAGAGAATGACATTTGAGAAGTGGATATGGCTTGACCAAATTTATGCATATTGTAAAGATAGACTACTAAGAGGACATTTCATTTTTGATCAATCTAATCTAACTTATACATTAAATTTTACAAACATTTATAAAAATCCAAAAAAACAAATCTTCCACTTTGGAGTTGATCTTTGTGATAAGTGATAATATTTAATCATATGTATGTATTTAAAGTTGATACCCACGACTAGACAACAGTTTGGAAAAACAGTTTACTGAAATCAGTGAATGTAGTAAAAAAAACAACAAAAATTAATTTTTACAATTAGGAGATAAAACAAAACAAAATAAACAAACAAATGAAAATAACACTAAAAACAAAAACAAACAAAAAACCAAGATAACTTTAATGTGGTCAGTTGTTGAGCCATTCAAAGAGAGGAAATATTTGAACCATTTGGTTCTAACTATCTTTTGATGGAAATTTATTTAGAATGCTCCTTAGAATATACTGTTTGTAATGGGAAAGAACACACAAGGCAACTATGTTTACACATTAACGTTATGTCATAAGATTTCAGCTGTTCCATTTATTTTAGATAATCTTTTCATTAAGTATTATTTCCCCAGTGGCCAAGACTTGAGCACTTGAGAAGCTGAGAAGTTTTTTTTTTTCTGAAAGTGTTTTTTTATACCAAGGTGAGATTGTGAATTAAGAATTAATATCAGATAAGTCGACAGCCTAGCTCTGCCAAGACAGGGTAGGTAAGTCCTTCATAATTCCTGCTCTACAATCAATGTCTGTCAGAGAAATGGGGCCAAATGGCTGAAGATTGATGCTGTAATGTATGGATAGAAAATGGGAACTGTCCAGGCAGCCACTGGTATGTCATTTTTAGTTTTGGAAGCTGCAGGCCCTGCACTTCCTCTATAATCAGATATATTTATCCCTCTCAGGTCTCTGAGGTGGTTGAAGAATAGATAGCTAGAGTCTCATAGTTAAATTTTGAGTTGTTTAGGAATCAAGAAGGTGTTCTGGATCTAAGAAGATATTTTTAAAATTATGAGGCAAGTTAGTATGAAAGCTGAGTTAGATATAGAACTTTAAACACATGGAGATGGTTAGATAGTAGAATGTTAAAGTCAGGTGCCAAATACATATGGACTGGACATTGGGAATGTATGCTAAGCCATATAACTTTTATAATTGTGGCCTATTTATTTCTGTTGTTTTGTATTGTATTTATAGTTATAAGAAAAAGAACCATTTTTTGGACTGAAAGGGAGAGCTGTTGGGGGGAAAAAAGAAATACCTTAAACTAAAAAAGAAGGGAAGAGGATGGGAGGGTTGAGGGGGAGGAGGGTGAAAGGGTAGGACTGGAGGGGGGGAGTAGGGAGGGGATTGTGATTGAGATGTAACTTGAAGAAATAAAAAATAAATTATTAAAAAAAGAATTAATATCAGAAAGACTTAAAATGTGAGTCCTTCCATGATGATTTCTGCTTTTAGCCTGACTGTCCAGTTGACTAATGAAATTAAGAGACCTGAGATGATTAGAGAGGAATGTTTTTTAAGTTCCACTATATGAAATTTCAAGGATAAAAATCTATGTGATATGCATCAATTGTTCACATACCCAGAAACACATACATACACCATGGGAGGGGGAATTTTCATTGTGTTTTTGTTATACATCATTGACACATTAAAACTAGGGAGAAAGCACCAACAAATATTCAATAAGAAGAAACTGAACAATAAGAGAAAGCTCCAGTTAGGGTCACCAGCACAGGTGATTGAGGTAAATGTCTAGATGGACAAAAAGAAGGAAATTAATGACTGATGTCAGTTTTTGTACTTGTAGTAATCACAGGAGGAAGTGTAGATTGGGGGGAAAAGGAAAGAAAGGAGCCATGTCAGGGTGAGTAGAGGTGTGTAAGACCCTAGGATAATTGTTAATACTAGAGTTTAAAGAGAGTATCCTTGGAGGCATCCACAGCAACCCTAAACCAAGGAAAACAAGGGTAGCAAGCATAATGTTTCTAGATGTTTTTCCCTTGAGTTTGAGAATAGCAGTGGACTAGACAAGTTGTCCTTGGATCCAAAGCATGAAGAAGAAGGCAAGTGATTGGACAAACCAAATGTGTGTGTTTAGTGTAAGTTAGATGAAATATTAGAGTGATACCTGAGTTGAAAATTGGTAAGACATCTGTGGAAATGATTGCTATTATCCAGAACCAGTAGCAAGAGCATCCTGTTATTACAGATACTGAGACTGAGATTTTGGTACTTGTGTCAGAATTAAGTTGTGGAGCAGTGTTCTATCCTTTGTTTCTGTGTTTATAATATTATTTGTGTATGAATATATTTGTAACTAAATCCTATAAATTTATAGTATTTCTATTCTATGCAAAGCAACATTACTAAAATCAGAAAGAGAATGCAGAATGAAGTAGAAAGGCATAGTTGAGATATGTATCATCTCAAAATTCTGGCTGTGGAGCTGACTCAGAGAAAACTAGACCTTGGATCGTCAGAACCCATGTAAAAGCCAGGTGCTGTAGTTCTGTAATCCCATTTTTCCAATGGGGGAAAAGAGGTAGAGTTAGAAAAAATCATGGAATCTATGAGGCTAGCTAGCCTATACAGCTGTGATCAACAGGAGACTTTGCATCAAACACTGAGGGAATGATAGACATAGGAGAATTCCCTCTGACCTCCACATTCATTCCATATGAGGCATATGTCAATACTCACACATTTACAGACATATGTACATGAAAATACACATCATAAAAAGATTAAATTCACTGGAACCAATGAAGATTTGAAAATAATATTTTATGGAAATAAATTATATATATATGCCAAACAGTTAAGATTTACATATTTGGCTTTGATACATAACTATACAAATTATGTATGTACATTAATTTTTAAAAGTTTGCTATGATACATTTAAGTTTTGTCTTGATGTGTCTTAACGACATTTTTTTCCGACCTTACTTTCATGATATAGCCTCAACTAAATTTTAATTTATGCTGATACAATGCAAGGGATTTATCTTAGTAGTATTTTAGTAGTTCTGTGTCAGAATTTGAATACTATGGTAATCTGTTCTTAATCAAATTCACTTTCATGCATGCATCTTATTTATGTGACCCTAGATTAATTCTCTTGAAATTCAAAGCACCTGCATTTTGCCATTATTAAGTTTATAAATGTAGATACCTAGTATTCTTTTAAACCATTCTGTCACTTGGGATTCACCTTTAATTTCTCACATTTATCCATTAATGTTTA
Organism: Lophiomys imhausi; assembly: GCA_907164525.1. Classification (NCBI taxonomy): domain Eukaryota; kingdom Metazoa; phylum Chordata; class Mammalia; order Rodentia; family Muridae; genus Lophiomys; species Lophiomys imhausi. Next base: position 9,143,922 of record CAJQZJ010004752.1, read on the forward strand.
GTTTTCCCAGTATAGCATATGCTTCAGAAATTTAGAGCAAAATGTTGTCACTTCCATATTTCTTTTTTCATCTACTTTACAATTTTGTAAAACTTTTTATTTGAACATGTAGCTAAATTAAGGATTTTTGTGGCTGTTAAAATGCGTACAATGGCAAAATTTATACACTGAACACTCTTACTTGTGTAGAAAATGAGTAGAATTCAGGTAGTTTTTGATCTCATCAATACCGCAGGGACTACTAGAGAGTTGAAATCAATGAAATCTGTCCCTCAGCATATTGAAAATAATGATCATTCTCAATCTTCCCCTTTGCTGAATTCCCTTCTTTTTATGCCTGAGCAGAGAAACTGCCTTGAACATCAATATCAAGCACTTACATGAGAGTTAACAACTGAACAGATTTTTCCATTAGCACTTGTGAGTAAAATATTATCAAAATTCATTTTTGAATGTCACCAAAAGCATGAAAAAAGGTGTATCAATTGGGAAGTAATTTGGTTGTTATGAAAGGGTACTAGCTAAATGGATCACATCTGAACAGCATCACACACTACCTTCCTCCCCTAGTGCATCCTGCTTTGTCTGAACCTTTTCCATCTGCCCAGCACACATAGCTCTACTTCTATTCAGAACACATCAAGGGCAGGTATTAGTTTATTCTTTCTGTGCTTGAGTCTTAATATATGTTCCATAAATGTTGGATGATGCCTAAACAGATTTGAATGCAGAGAGGCAGACTGACTATGAAAGGGTCACATGAGCGAGAAGGTTCACTGGGGCAGAGATAGATTTGGGTCACTAAAGACTACGTCCTTCATTAATTTAGCATTTGCCTTAAATTTAAATCTGTGCATTAAGATGGGAACAATGAGAGAGAATATTTCATGTATTTTCATTCTGACAGCATATGAATGGTGTAGGGAGTTAGATTACTATAAATTAGATTTAGTAAATATCTAGAGGTTTCTGATACAGTCTCTTAATTCGGGGCATGAAGATCAACTTGGCTGTGAGCAATTAGCTTATCAGCTTGTGGAAAAACAAGGTTGAAGCCAGGAAAAACAGGAAAGACTTAATGGACTAAAAAACAAGGATGAAGCCAGGTGAAACAGGAAAGACTTAATGGACTAAAAACAAGGTGTTGGCCTGGCATTATTTTCAGCTGCTATGTGGGCGGAGCCTAAATTAAGCTGAAACAGGTGGAGCAAGGAGAGATCCTATTTAAGGACAAGTGGATGGAGCCAAGAGAGCGGCATGCTAGAGAGCTCCTATCCTAGCAAGTCCTCACACTAGAAAGGAAAACTAGTAGTTTGTATGTCTGATGGAGAAAGTGCTGGTGGACTGATGGCTAGATCTTCCTAAGGCAGAAAGAAGATTGTGAGCAGAGAAAGCCTCTCAGCAAGAGAGGAGGACTCTCTCTCAAAGGCCTCAAGCAAAAGGCCAAGGACTAAACCCTATGGCTCAGCTTTTACCTAGAGGGGTTTGACCTGTCTGAACAGTGGCCTAAATGAAACTATGGCCGGCTTCAAACCCTGAGACAAAGAGGCAGAGTTGCTGATAAGAAGGAAATAAATTGGCCTACAGATGGCTGAGGTCTCCCAAAGAGAAGAAAGCCTTAAGCCTTATTTAAGGTGAAACTGCCATAGCCAATTTACCCTGAGGAATCTATATTTGAGATATTCCTGAGAAAAGACTGATAAGTGCATTAAAGCGTCTACCATAGAGACTGTGTACCTGACAACGGAGGACCTGCCCAAGAGACTGTATCCTTCTAAATGGTTATGAAAATAGTTGTAATAGTTATCAATAGGTTTAGTGGGTAGGTAATAAGGGTTGAAGTCATTCATAGGGGTTGTAGGAATTTATAGGGTTAGTAGTTAAGAAAGTGTTTATATTTGTTATAAGTAAATGTTGTTATTAATAAGTATTGTATAACTTAAAAGTTCGGTTACAGAATGGTGTGGTATTTCAATTATAATTTTCTACCTTATTGAATTATAAAATTTTGTACCCTACATATGAGGATGTGGCTTTAAGAGAATTGTGCATAGTAGTGTTAGTTTAGAACATTTTTTCTCTTTGATTTCTTAATTTTATTTTATTTTATTTTTTAATATTTATTTATTACTTCAGGTTACATCTCCATCACAGTGTCCTCTTTGATTCTTTTTACACGGTGTTCTCAGTTTTGGGAGCACACTCACGAATGATAGAAAACCTTGTCATCTCTTCTAGGGAAAAGCTTAAGAATCAGCAATACCAAACATTAAATTGTTTTAATTATAAACTACTTAGTCTTAATATATCATTTCATGGCCTTACACACTACTTCTAAGTATGTTGAAATTGTATGATATTCACAACTCTTATGATTATTCTCATTTTATATAATAGAAAACTAATTTACAAAAACTAACAGAATTAACTAAGTTTATATGCTAGTAGAAAATACTGACTTAAATCTTATGGAGCTATAAATGGATGAATTTCTATGATACCAAAATGTAAAATTTTGAAGAATAGCTGGTAATTGTCTACTGTATTGGTACATCTTCTCCAGCAGAGGTTTTTAGGAATATGGTGTGTATGACTTTCAAACTTATTTAGTTTCTTTTACTGTATCCTCATCTCCTCACATATAATATCTAACATGACCCAGTAGCTTAGCTGGTATACTTTAAAAGGGGAATCTATAGGAATACTAACTTGTTATTTTTTTACTTCCATAAAAATTTATAGCTTTTCTACTTACAAAAGGCAGGCTGCAATTCAAACAAATTGTCCTTTGAGAGCTCAAAATATATACACTGAAGGTTTGTTTAGCTCCAAAATATCAAAATAATTTCTTCTTTACTCCGGATTGAAAGGTAATACTTTATATATTATCAAAAAAACAAATTTGCTCCAGGAAAAATATTACCTGACCCCTCCCCCCGCCAAAAAAAAGGTAATTGTCCCAGAGTTAGGATTAGGGCAGGGCTCTGTTCTTATCTTTCCAGGAGATTTAAAGTATCCATTCAGGGAATCCAGGGACAACTGGACAACGGAAACCTCAGCAGAAAACAGATCAGACACCAAAGAAGACGAGTGGCCCAGATGATCCAGCCTTGCAGACTTCTTCAATAGCAGTTTCCTCAAAAGTCTACAACCACAACAACTCAAAATCGCTAAGATCCTTCAGCTCCACAGACTACTCCAGCCAGATCTTCAGTAAAGCTCTGAAGATCAGCTTCTGTCTATGAACTTCTTAGAACATCTAAATAGCTGAGCACAAAAGGACTGAACATCAAATGATTCTATTAACATTTTTAACCAGTTTTCCATTCTTATTTGGGCCCCAAACAGATTTACTACGTCCCAAATCAGCAGGAAGTCATTTTAAGAGAACAACGTCCCATCCCCAGAAGGTGGGGAGGGTGTTCTCCCCACTTTGGTTATTTGATAGATAATAGAAAATTTTGTTATTTAGGGGAAAAGACTGTAAACTGTTACATGGTCTTATTAAATGGGTTTTGGAGGTTAGACCCAGGGACTTCTCTCTTTTTCTTTTCTGTATCCTTCTTTCTCTCCTATATAGGAGTGAAAAGACTTGAGAAAAATGGGACATAGACATAGTATAGGAAAGATCAAGAAAAAAGGACAGATTATTGAATATGGCCTTATACCTTTGTATACTGATACAAAATTAATATTATATTTGGCTAAATTGGTATTGATCATTGTATATTAATGCAAAGTTAAGATTGTATTGGGCTACATCGGTATTGATCTTTGTATATTGATACAAAATTAAGATTATTTTTGGCCACAATGGTATTGACCCTTGGATATTGATGTAAAATTAAGATTGTATTGGGATACATCGGTATTGATCTTTGTATATTGATACAAAATTAAGATTATATTTGGCCACATTGGTATTGATCTTTGTATATTGATACAAAATTAAGGGTAACGCTTCTTAAAGGTATTGTTCGTAGTTATACTTAAAAATGAAGTGTCAAGTTTTGACCTCTTGCTACCAACCGACATAAACTGTTTAGGATAATTAAGAAATGGAAACTAACAGTCATAAAAAAAAAATTATAGCTTTTTTGTGTCAAGTATCATCTTTTAGATTTGAATAGTTATCAAAGTTTGCAGAAACATGTCTGTAAATCAGAACATGATAATTTTAAGCCTAGAATTAATTGGCAGAAATAAGTGTATAAAATCAATTGACAATAACTTTTAGGGAAAATTATTATTGATAAGCCAAAACATATTTATAGTTTTTTCCCTGTATTTAGATAGCTACTGCATTATATGCATAGGTATAAAACAGGATTTAGTAGAAGGAAAAAGTGAAATAATCTGAAAAAGGGAGAGAAGAGAAATGTTCACGTATATATGTATTTTATTGAACCTAGTGTGTGTCAGTATACTTTGTAGTATTGTAAAAATATCAAACAAACATGTTCAGATACTTTATATTTTGTGAATGATGAAACTAAATCCTAGTAAAGGGTTGTAGCTCTTATAAGGCCCTCATGTGCAAAAATGTCCAAGCTTATAATTTAAAAAAAATTCTTGTCTAAAATTTTGTACAGAATTATATAACATATTGATCATATGTATTCTATGATTCAGATCAATATTATCTCTACTATTAGTCTCTTTTGACCTACTAGGCAGTTTTATTTCTGTCATAGATACATAATTTTAGATAATTTTAGGATATATATTTTAAATATAAATATATTTGTACATTTATATAATATAAAAATCCTAAATATGAATTCATATATATTATATATGATATATATATACGTATATTATATAAAATTTAGGAACCACAAATTAGGAAAACACTCAATATGTGTATTTTGAGATTGCTGTAATGTTCATTTAATAAAATTATCTCTGGTTACATGTATTTGTCCAGCAGCAGCATGATCTTATCCTTCTTCATAGCTAGAACTCCTGTTGTATATGACAGTCCTTCATCTGTTTCTCTGTCAAAGAATGCCGAGGTTGCATTCATAATTTAGCTACCATGACTCATATCTTACACAATTATTGATTCGCAAGTATATCTATGGTATGTTGACTTAGGATCATTTAAGTATCCAGCACTGCTGTGCCTGGGACATATGTTCTATTTTCATTTTTCAGAAGAAAACTTTATATTGACATCCATTGGATCTGGAAGTGTTTACCTTCTGACCAACACTATATAAGGGTTTCCTTTTCTGTACCTCTTTTCCAGATTTTGTAATTTGTTTTCTTGATGGTTTCTTACCTCCTTCTGACTGGGGAAGATATAATCTTTATGCAGTTTTAAATAGCTTTTCACTGATGACTAGTGATGTTGAACACTTTATTTACTTGTTTATTGGTCATTTGTTACTCATCTTTTGAGAACTGTCTGTTTATTTTATTAGTAAACATATTGATTGGGTATTTTACTTTCTATTTTTGGGTTTCTGAGTTCTTTGTATATTCTAGATAGCAATCCTTTATTAAATGTAGCAAATATTCCTGTCATCTTGTTGGCAGTTTCTTGATTAACCATTTTCCTTGCTGGGAAGAGGCTTTTTAATCTCAAAGGGTCCCGTTTGTCCATCTGCCCTTATTTCCCAGGAAACCAGAGTCCTGTTAGAACATCTGTGCCTATGCATACATCTTGAGGTTGTTCCCATTTTACCCCTGACAGTTTCAGAGTTTGAGGTCTTATATTAAAGGTATTTGGTCCATTTAGTTGACTCACATGCAGACTAAGAGATAAGGAGCTAGTTTGGTTCCTCTATATATGGATATCCAATTTTCTAAGCACCATTTGTTAAAGAGATTGTCTTTGTTCAATATATATTTTTTACATTATGTCAAAAATTGGGTGACTAGGTCTTCAATTTCATTGATCCATTTGTTTGTTTTTGTGGTAGTATCATGATATTTTTGTTGTATGTGTGTGAAGTAAAACTTTAAATCATTACAGTAATATGTCCAGCCTCACACAGTTTGCTAAGTTGCTTTGGCAATGTAGGGTCTTTTGTGCTTCTCTGTGAATTTTAATATTTTTTCTATATCTGTGAATATCTAAGTTGAAAGTTTGGTGGGAACTGTACAGAATCTTTGGGTCATTTTTGTAAGATAGCAACCACGTTCATTATATTCATTCTTTCAATCTATGCACAGAAAGTCTTTTCATCTCTTCCTGCTATCTTGAATCTCATTTTTCAGTATTTTAAACTTTGTCTTCTAAAAGTCTTTAGCTCCTTTGGCTGACTTTCTTTCTTTTTTGGTTTTTCGAGACAAGGTTTCTCTGTGTAACAGCGCTGGCTGTCCTGGATCTCACTCTGTAGGCCAGGTTGGCCTTGAACACACAGAGATCTGCCTGCCTCTGCCTCCTTGGTGCTTGGAAAACTTATTTCTTTTTTAAGGCAATTGTGAGTAGGATGTTTCTTAATGTATTTTCCTTAGTGAGTTTGTTGTTAATACATATGAAGGCTACTCATGTTTAGTTTATATCCTGCCACTTTGCTTAAAATGTTTATTATTTCTAAATGTTTTCTGATGGAGAAATGATAAACAAGAGTTTTGAGTTTCAAGATGATTTCATTCTTCTGCACCATATTTCATCACATAAAAGAGAGTCATTATAAGTTGAGTTTCTCTTCCATTCATCAACAATTGTGACTATTTTTAAATCATTTTTCTTTTTAACCCTCTTGTTTGTATGCTCTTATCCTTTCCTTATCTTGGTGTTTAAGTGTTAAGCCTGAGTAAGGAAAGGTTTATTTTCTTTTGTGCTTTTTGCCATAAACTATTCCATGATATTTCAAAAGACTGCATTAGTATAAAACTAAATTATACTGAATGGGGAAAACAAATTTATTTTGTCGTATGCAGAAGAATATACTGTAAATACGAATGAAATTACCAGACCTGTCAACAGGATGCTGAGTATATTTGTGAAATATTCATGCCATTTTCTCTTTGAAAGCAGCATTTCAGAGATTTATGATTAAGAATATGACTAATAACAAAGCACCAAATGAAAACACCTGAGCTGATAATTTAAGAAAATAGTCAAAAAGAAAATAAAGTCACTGATGCTTCACAATTAACGTAGTCATGGCTGGATAATTTTAAAGTATAGAGGACTTGTACACATTTTATTGTTTTATTGAAGATGAGACAGGGAATATGATTCCAACTGAGCTCCACACCAGCGGAATAGAGGCTTCTGGGAGAAAGTCACATTTTACAGCTGAGTGGCTTTTTGTAAATTGGAATTGGTGTTTCCTTTCTGTTAGAAAATTCTAGCCCTAAACATTTGTCCTTGTCAAAATATACCTTAAGCACTTATATATCCTGATTTTTTAGTTCAGCTTCATCCAGAGAAGGTACAGGTATATTTGTTACAAGTTATTTTTTTAATTTTATGACCAATTTAAAACTATTGCAATTCCAATTTGAGCAACATTACTTAATTTTATGTGAATTGAGGTGACTCTGACTATATGTGCTGATGAACACTAAGGAGAAGACTGTGTGTCATAATTCTTGAATAATTTAATTTAGTATTTCTGCTTTTATTCTTTAGGGGAAGTTTTTAATGATTTTGGTATACTTACTAACACTCCACATGGCTAATCACTGATATTAGATATTACGATTAGAACTAAAATTAAATTTGAAGAAACACACACATTATTATACAAGTAATTTACATATATTATTTTTAAGTATTCCGAACTTGAAATGTGGGCTATACCTTAATAGAAAGAACAAAAAGAGAACAATATGTATTACCAATTAAGACTAAAAAATCACTTGAAATAATTTTAAGTGTTAATAACTTGGAAATTGTAATGGTGGCAGAAGGATGTTGTCTAAGGATGTTCTAATGGTGGAAGGAGCAAAGGAAAACAGAATGAAGAAAGGATTCTTTAATTAAATAGCAAAGTCTTTCAACAATTTTCTGTCTTTCTGTGAAATGCCTAGGAATTTAGATGCTGGATTCCTTTTCTGTTCTCTGTGATCACTTGAAATGACCTAGTAATCTAAGAAAAATTATAGTACATTGTTATCTTAGATAACAGTGATTCAACTTAATAGCAATCTCTTTTACAGAATTCTACATAGTGTCACAATAAATGATCTTTAATGAGTTTTTCTGTCTCCAAAATACATTTCAGATAGCTGAGGATTCTTCACAAGTAAAAAAAAAAAAACAAAAAAACCTTTATTTTATTCGAAGTATTATTATCCAAAACACAAGGTGGAGGAAAATGTTAGTGTAGACAAAGATGTATACTCCCCCTTCCTTCAATTATTTGTTCCTCACATTACTCTATGAAGGGTCTTTAACAACCTTCTCCAGCCTGTATAATTTATACAATACTCGGGTAGCACTCGGTTATTCTAGACTGCTCCCTGCAGACCTTTTCCTTTAGTTGCCTTGCTATCAAGTTCATGGTCTAGTTGTTCCATATTGCAAGGGAGTGAAAATCAACTTGTTGAACAAACATCCTGTCATGGTGTTATATGGTTAGGTCCATCCGGGTCAGAGAAGGGGAGCAGTACTAGCTGAGATTTAGTGACTGGTAAGAAATGATTACTGTAGAAATGACAAGTATGCCTTTATGAGTGAGAGTGAAGTTCAGGTAATTCAGTAGCAGTGGTGCTACTGAAATTCAAAGGATTTGTGAGCAAAGACACTCACAGGAATAGAGAAGTCATTTCTCTACAATCCTAATAACCTGCACTTGTAATCCTTTGTGATTTCTATTGCGTTTCAGTTTTATTGTTTGTCTCCTATAAGAAACAATGACCTGCTTGAAATCATGGATTGGACCCTTGACCTTTGTTTCCCTGATTGACTTAAAATTAATTTATAACATATTCTGTTATTTTCAAAGATTTTAAATTAATATTTATGTTTAAAATAAAATATAATGATATCATTCCCATTCCATTCCTCCAGCCTCTCTAATGTATCCTCTGTGAAATTACATTACTGCTCTCAAATTGACAGCCCCATTTTCTTTGGTCAATAATTATAATATTGACTGACAATTTTCACTCCATACCTACTTCCACATTCCTGCCATCCCAGTCTTGTACCAAAAATATCTCTTTTATATTCATGTATATTTGTTTTATGATCTGCTCAAGTTTGGTGAGCTCAGCAGAGGGCACAACACTGATGATAACTATTCCCACTCTTTTACAATCTCTCAGTAGCATCTAGTTCAATAGTAATACATAGGCCTTGTGAGCCATTCCCTCTTTCACGACTGATTGTTTTTTATTTTTTAAATTATTTTTATTTTATGTATGTGAGTGTTTTGACCACATGTATGTCTGTACACCATGAGATTACCTGGTGCCAACAGAGGTCAGAAGAGGGCATTAGTTAGTTCCCCTGCAACAGGAGTTATCATTTATTATGATAACTGCCATGTTGGTGCTGGGAATCAATCTATAGTCTTCTAGAAGTAAAGCCAGTGCTCTTAACCATTGAGCTATTTCTCCAGCCTCTCATGACTGATTGTTGACAGGACCTGTCTAAGTGCCTGCCTTGTGAGGGCCTACATAACTACTTTGTGGAAGAAAATTGTTGTAGTGATTGTCTGGACACTAGGGAATGATACTTTGTAACTTAAATAGGAATGATATCTTCACCTTACCTTCTTAAGTATTACTTCCAAACTTCTCTTTCTTATATTTCTTAAACCTTGGAGGAGCCAAACACCTTACCAGGATCAGTGTGGAAGACTGGGACCGAGGAAGATCAAAGATGAAGTATTTTAAGGGAAAAGATAAGTAATTCACAAGTCTGCCTTGAGTTATATAGAAGGGAATACTGTCCATATGTGACTATTTTCTAGTAACAAGGACATACTGCTGGACACCTGTATTCCAAATAAAACTTAGACTTAAAACGTCTCTATAAAACAAAACAATGAGATTTAGCCAAAAAGAAAAAACAAAAATGCACACACACAAAAATAAACAGACTAAAGATTGTAATTTGAAGTCTCAATAACTGTTTACCTCTCAAAAGAGGTTGCAGAGAAGTCCTAAGAAGAGATTTCAAATGCATAGTGGAAAGAAATACAAAGACTCTTTCTGAAGAGTCAAGTATTTCACTTCTCTTTACAGTAATTCCATATTCTCTTAAAACTGATGAAGACAGTGAAAAATAAAGTAATCATCAACATGGCTAAGAACTTTGACTCCTTGAGGAATTTTTGAGAGAACACGTGTGACTCATTGATACAACATGAAAGAATGTGAGGTATCACCCTGGCTTTGGTATTATTCAGTTTGAACGGATTCCTTCTAAAACCATAATGCTCCCACATATGTTTGTTGGAGATAAATGCCAGTTAAACAAATCATTACTATTCATCTGTACTTTCACTTCCACAACATCTAAATCCTTTCTAACCTTTGAATAAATCTTCCTGGCTTCATTAACTTCAAACTTCCCTTGAGCTTGGTGGCAATTTTGCAGTTTCTTTTGTGAAATATTGCACTGTAGGAAACTTGTGTTCAATGGTTAAAGTTCAGAGTAGATCTCCATTTATCTTTTGTGGTAAAGTATATGAATAATGACTTCTGAAAAATAGTATCTTAGTGAAAAGTGCATGACTAATGGAGTAAAGCAATAACATTATAGAAGCACCTCTTGAGTACACAAAATGCTTCAAAGAACCTTAAGTGAAACCAGTTATGTTACAGTTTGGGGAAGCAAATAATACTTTCTGAGAGAGCAGATATACTTATGAATATAATCCTATACTTATGCTGAGATCTTCTTAGTTCTGTTTTAAGTAGCTGGAGTGTATTTTCTTAGTCACTACTTATGACTATTTTCCCCATTAGTTTATCTTATTAATATGAAAATATTTGTAAAATTCAATAAAAGTACTTTCTGTGAATTTATTAGCTATTAAGGAAATATTTTTACAAGTTTTAACTATAGATAAAAATTTCATATCATCTGTTTTTATTTTTAAACTATGTCATATTTTATGGGCATCTCTTGTTGCCTGCATATATGTATGTATACTCAGAAGCCAGAAGGTGGTATTGGATTCTGTAGGATGCATATAGGACCTTATGCTCACAGATAAGCACTAGTGAAACCAAGAATGTTAAATACACAGGCTTGTCTCTTCAGTGAGATAAATATAACATGCTTTCTGCCCAGAAGGCTGGGAGTGGAGAAGGTTAATAGCCTGGCGACTTTTTCTCTAATTATGGGACTGAGACCACATCAGATCCTTATCATGAGCTTGTTTTTCTCAGTCAATCTATAGAACCCATCTTTATAGTAGATATCACATGTAGTCAATCTATAATACCCATCTTTATGGTAGATATCACATGTAGTCAATCTATAGAACCCATCTTTATGGTAGATATCACATGTAGTCAATCTATAGAACCCCCCATTATGGATGATGTCACAAGTGTGTTACTGAGTTTCAATATAATCATGTCTTAAGTTTTATTGTATACACAGGATTGACTTAACTATCACCAGAAACATTTTTCCCCAGATTGTGCTCTTTAAATATATCTAAAATAAACTAAACAATGCCAGACTCTTGAACTTTTTTTTAATGTTTATTTATTACTTCAGGTTGCATCTCCATCACATTACCCTCTTTCCACCCTTCCCAGTCCTGCCCTCCCATCCTATACCCCTTATCCCTTCCATCCCACTCCTTTGGAGTGGAGTGTCCTTACATATCAGTCCCCTGCCCCAGTTCAGCAGTCATTTGAGGGCCAAGAGCCTCCTCATACACTGGGGGCCTACAAGGCAGCACCACTAGGGAAAAGTGTCTCATTGACAGGTAACAAAGTCTATGTTCCTGCTCCCTTTGGTTCATTGGGTGTACTATAGTTATCCTGTACTATATGGCTAAAATCTGATTATAAGTGAATAAATGCCATGTGCATCCTTCTGAGTCTGGGTTAGCTCACTCAGGATTAGCTTCTCTAGTTCCATCCATTTGAGGCTCTTGAACTTTTAACCAACACTGGTTACTGAATCATGTTGAAGTGAACTTCCTGCTTGCATCTCTTGGATTGACACTCTGCTTCTCATGGTGTTTCAGAGACCCCCACAGGACTCAGGAATCTCTGGAACTGGAGATACACATGGTTGTGAGCTGTTCCATGGATGCCAGGACCTAAACTCTGCTCCTCTGCAAGATCAGCAAGTGCTCTTAACCACTGAGCCATCTTTCTAGATCTTCCTGAAGCCCGGTTTTCTTAACATAGAAAAATACGTGGAAATTTCAGTTACTCTAAAGAAATAACTAGTTCTAATTATCTAATTATAAACTAATGGCACAAAATATCCACTTCTGTAATTTGTACAAGTGTGATTGCCTTGTAGTAGGAGCATGCATATGCAAAGGGGATTATGTTGTCTGTTTTTTTTTTCAAACTTTATGCTACAATTACTTTTAATGTCACTTGAAAATCATTTGGCTCTATTCTCCTGGCTCAGGAAGCAGTTTAAAATATTTAATACAACTTCCTCATTTAGCTATTTCAGAAAAGTATACTAATTAGATTTACTTCTGGGGGGAAAATGGAATAGGAAATGTTATGAGACACTGAAAATAATTAGTGCATTTTTACTCTCTGAAAGGTAGCATGCCTTGGAATGGTAGACAGTGATCTATTGACATTAGATGCAAAGGCACCCACAAAAAATGATCCTTTTATGGCCAAACTGATTGCTTTCACTAAAGCAAATTCATCATGTTGCTAGGTCAGAAGTGTGAATTATTCTTCCCAAGTCAGTTTTTGTCTTCGAATGTTGCAAGTGGCTGATTTTAAGAAGTTTATATATATATAGCTCTTGGCAGAGAGCTACAGCCCAAGGATTTGGACTCCAAATGCAGAGACCTGACTTTGATTTATTTCAGATTCATGTGCATCTCCTTCCCTCCCTCTCTCCTCTCTCTCTCTCTCTCTCTCTCTCTCTCTCTCTCTCTCTCTGTCTCTCCAATACACAGAAACACACACACACACAATTAATTATTATCAAAGTAGAATAAAACTGATGCCTTTTAGGTATATAGTAGTGATGCATATCAAATGAACCCTACCCTATAAAGAAACAGAGGCTCATAAGACTTCATTAGGAGAGGATACAGCATGGGCTGGCCTTAGGCACCAGGATGGTGCAGTAATCCCTGAAATGAGTGCAGAATCTGTGATGAAGGCATGTTCTCAAGCAACAAATGCCTCAGATGACATTAGTGTAATGGAGATTGTCAAGGGTTTCCTTTAACCACTCCCTTAAAAAAAAATGTCCCTCCTGGTTCAGGATTAACCTGGAGCAATTCAGTGTGACATTCTGATTGTTTAGGTCACTTGTTCCTTTCTTTCTTTTAATGTTAGTAATGTAACTTTACATTATATATGTATGTATTATATTATATATACACACATATGTACATATACATATAAACATATATATATGCATAAATATACGCTCTCTCACACACAATTTAATTATAAGATCCATATACGAGAGGAAACATAATTGTCTTTGTGAGTATGGATTATTTTCCTTAATGATTGCCATTCTGTATAATATAATTTTGTATATATACCATAATTTCTTTATTTGTCTTTTGATAAATATCTAGGCTGCTTCTAACAGCTAACCAGGAGTTTAGAAGCATCTCTGGGGTGTGTTTGGAAAAAATCATTTGGTAATATAAACAGACGTGGTGTTAGTGCTTCATATTTCACTTAACTTTTAGAAGAATATCCATTTTGAATATATGATAACTGCAGCAGTTTATGGTCCCACCATAGTAAGGCTCTTCTGTTTTCACATTTCCACCACAATGTGAGTTTTTAAATTAAAATATAATTACATCATTTACCCCTCCTTTTTCACCCTCCAACCCTTCCCATGTACCACCCTCCATTTCTCACTGCTGAAATCATGATCACCTTTTCTTTAGTTGTAATTGTTTTACACACAGACACACATACACACACACACACACACACATTTGCGTGCACATGCTCACACACACCTAAATATTTAAATACAACCTGCTTGGAACATTTAGTGTTACTCATACGTAAATAATTTCAGGAATAACCACTTGGTATTTGATAACCAATTAAGGTGATCATATGCTGAGAAGGGGAGAACTATTTCTCTAACTATCAGCATATGTTGTCTGTAGTTCTCTTTCTATAGGGGAGACAGACCCTGGAGAGATTTCCCCCTCTCATATTAGAATAACTATTAACTATAACTATTGGCATTGTACTTTATTAGGTATCCATATTGTTGTGGTTATCATAGGTTAAATTTCCCTGTCATTCCTAGGAGATATGATCCCATAACAACTTTCTTAGTCCTTTGGCTCTTAGAGTCTTTTTCTGCCTTCTTCAGTTATGGTCCCTGAGCTCTAGATGTAGGAGTTATTCTGTAAATATATCAATGAGGGATAAACACCCCATAGTTTCTTTATATTTTGATTGGTTATTATTTTCTGCATTGATGTCCTTCTATTGTAAAAAAACAATTCCTTGATGAAGGAAGACAGTTACACTTACCTATCACTATAAGAATAAATATTAGTGATGTTAGGAATTATGCAAGCATAGTTAAATGCCAGTAAGTGGTAGGCCCTCCTCTAAGATCAGTGTGTGTGTGTGTGTGTGTGTGTGTGTGTGTGTGTGTGTGTGTGTG
>CAJQZJ010004752.1:9159470-9194979 GCA_907164525.1 Lophiomys imhausi
CAGAGATCCATAGCTGGAAAGGTGTAGAGAATAAAAAACTGAGAAATGCTCAGTCATAAATGAAACATATATATTATACACTTTTCTCCCACATTGCCAGAATCACTTTGTATGAGGGGACATAAGAATCTTACAAGGGAACAGTGTCTTCTGGATACAGTATGGCAGTTGTACATATGAGCTCATACTGTTTAGTCAGCAGGCACAAAACCTGTGCAAGTCCAAATCAGGGTAAATCCCATCATAGATTGAAGAATTGGGTGTGAAGTTAGTCCTAGTTGAGAAGATATTGGCAGATAATAGCTGCTGGGAGAGGAAGAGTCAGTTTTCTCTAAGAGTGTAACTTCTGATGAGTCTACCACACTCCAAAAGAAAGCATTGCATGCAGAAACATTTGGGCAACACAAATAGGTCTGAATTGCTTAAAAAAAAAACAAAACAAAACATAAAAAGGACAAAAAGAGAAATAGGATCAAGTGAGACTTGACGGAGGTTGAATATTATCAAAACACAGTGTATTAAATACTCAAAGAACTAAAAATATTAAAAAATAAATATTAATAGGAAATGCTTAGTCTCGATAACTACTTTTAGCAAAGCAGTAAATTAAAACATCAAGAGACAGAAATTAGTGATTTTTCTATGTACATGTAAATTTGCCATGTAGTTAGGAAAAATACCCCATTCTTTTTTTTTCTTCTTCGTTTTTTTTTTTTTTTTTTTTGGTTTTTCGGGACAGGGTTTTTCTGTGTAACAGCTCTGGCTGTCCTGAACTCCCTTTGTAGACCAGGGTGGCCTTGAACTCACAGTGATCCACCTGCCTCTGCCTCCCAAGTGTTGGGATTAAAGGCGTGCGCCACCACGCCCGGCTAAATATCCCATTCTTTACAGCTTATAAAAATAAAATTACTTAGGAATAAACCTAACAAAGGAGGTGAAAGACCACTGTAACTGTAAGACACTGAATAAAAAGCAAGAAGCTGAGTGTAGGGGGGTCCCTGTGCTCAGGGAGTTAGATCTCGTGTTCTCGAAATGGTTCTATTAATGAAAGTGATCTACAGATACAACACAGTTCCCATGGAAAGACCAATCGCAGTCCTCAGATAACTAGAAAGAAATCATAAAATTCACGTGGAAACTGCAAAGACTCCAGATATCCAAAAGCAGTCCTAAGCAGAAAGTACACTGCTGCGGTATCACAAAACCTGGGCCTGGACATGGCTCAGTGGGTAAGGTACTTGTCAACAAGTCTTAGAGCCTGAAATGGACACCCAGAGTGAAGCTCAACAACTTGTCCCTTCACCTCCACATGTAAACTGTGGTATCTTCCCTTCACACACAAAATGAAATAAGTATAAAACTTGTGAAAACAGCATGGAATAGTCACAAAAACTACATGTAGACAAATGGAACATGATAGATGATGCAGCAGAAACTCCAAAGTAATGTACACACCTAATTTCTGAGAAAGGTATTAACATTTTACATTGAGAGGATAAATAAACACATGGTCCTTAAAAGGAAAACTGGATATTCACTTACAGAAGAATGAACTTAGATTTCTATCTCTTTTATTCTATACAAAAATAAATTCAAAATGCATTAAAGAACTGCAAATAAGATGTGAAATACAAACATATATGGAAAATAAAAGGGATACATTTTCAAGATATAAATACAAGACCAAAAATGTCAAAACAAAGCAAAACACACAAAAACACAGGGTCAAGTTTTTGTTGGTAAACTAGTTTGTTTTGATTTTCATTTCTTGTTAGTTTTAGACACAGAAAAGACATGAGTTTGGGTGGGTAGAGGCAATGCAATCTAATTTTGGGAGACAATAAAGAATATGATCAAAATGTATTATGTGAAAAAAGCTTTTAATTAAAAGAAGGTATAAGTAAGGGCTGTGTCATTGTTGGATTTTTGGTTAAGACATAAGCTCGGTTCATATGCAAAGAGTAAAACTGAGTTAAGAAAAATGTCTATGAACATATCCATGAGGCATTTTGTTGGTTGATGATTTAGGCTCCCTGGTATTTTTGTTTCCTTAATTGTATAAATAGAAATATACAACAGCAACATTTGCTAATTTCTCCTTCTTTAAGAAGTGCTATTCAAGTTCTATCCATGTATTTGAATACAGTGCTAGCTAGTTCTTTTTATTGACTAGTTCATTTAAGTGCCCATTAATTGATGGGCAAGTGAACGGTTTTGAGCATGGGATAGTTATAAATACATTTTCAAGTCTTTTTGTGTTGATTCAAGTTTTAATTTTTTTAGAAAATGTTTAAGAACATGATTACATATTTTATGGTGTGTGTTTATTCATTCTTAGAAGCTGTAAATGTTTCCAAATACCTGTGCTCTTTTATACTTCTACTAATAATATATAAAATCATTTACTCAAATAGTCATATTGATGTTATTGCTAAAACATTACTATGTATTTAGTAAGTATATAATATTTGGTTATTTACCACTCACATATCTTTGGTATTGGGTAAAGTGTATATGCAGATTTTTTACCATTACTTTTGATTTTTTGTTATTAGAATGAATAATATGTGATTTTATGTATTTAAGGAAGTCCTTTTGTCAAAAGGATTTGTATTAAAAATAGTTTGTCCATGTGTGAACCGGAAGGTTTTTATTTATACTCTTTTTTGTGCAATAGTGACCCTTTGCCACTGGCACAAGGGAAGAACCAGTGATACTTGAAGGGGCCAGATGTTCTTCTCTAGCACCATCCACATCAACTTTCATGACTTCCCTAAGATTTGTGGCTTTTCTTGGTATGCAATAAGCAACTCTCAGATGTTGGTAATTGCATTTTTACCAATATACAATGTGGTAATATAGAGGGAAAAAAAGAGTTCTTGGGTTTTGTACCTTGTTTCTTGCCTTGTTCTTTGGCATTGTTGAACCTCAAAAAGAAAGATGGGGAGTGGATGTATGTGAGAATACTCTAAGAATTCTTAGGTCTAACCAAACCTACTCCTAACTTGGATTAATTAATTCCAATTAATAATTTTATTTCTTGTTTTGATGGATCCTACATCTTCCTCCCTACTCATACAAAAGTTGAAAAAGCTTACAAACAGTGACTAATGTAGTGGAGGATCCTATCTCAATTCCAGATCCTGTCTGCCATGTCATTTGGAATTCAAATGCCAACTTGTTTTGTTTGATCTTGTGTTCTTGGACTCAATCTAGATTATTTTGTAGTCTTATGACCACATACACACCCACACACAAAACATGTTTATAGAAGATAGTCTAGCTGAGCAGATTATGTTGCATGGAAAATATTTTTGTATGTATGTGCTAGAGGTAGATCATGAGCTAAATATGTGCTGATTTTGTTTTTATAGACATCTTTGTTTTCTTTATTGTCATTAGCTAATAAAATAGTAACATTCTTATTATAAAAACCTTTACATAATTCTAAGTCATTGTAAATTTTGTTTTGTTTTTACCTGAATTCAGCTTTCTAACTGCTGAGTCAAAATTTTATTTAAAAATAATTACAGTTCACTTGCTATTCATTTAAACTGTATAAATAGAATATTAATAATAAAAGTGCCTAGGACAACACTTTCTCCTGTTGCTACTTCAGAAATTTAGTAGAAGTTGCACTAAGCAAATGAACTTATACTGAAAATTTAGTTTCCACATAACAATTATATTTTAACATATATATAAAATTTAGAGGAGTAAATTGCATATGTATGCAATTATTGTCATAAATTCATTCTGATGATAAATTAGGTTAATTTACTACTGAATTCTAATATAAATAAATGTTTTCTCAATATTCAATCAAAAGTTTATTAAAAATTCATCAGCAGTTCACTTGTGATACATAGTCTTATGTCTCTGACATTTTAGCATTCAGTCATTCAGATGTCTGATATGTTTTAATGATTTTGAAAGATTTTCCTTAATTATCAGTGCCATATTAGAAGTTAGTTTGAAGAACATATGCCTGTAGTTCCTGGAGAAATATATCAAGTCGGATCCAGGAAGAAAATGTTTAAGCATATGAGTTAATAGATTTGACCTATGTAGAATTCTATACTAACAGACAACATTATCAAGATCACCTTCTTGTCATTTTATTAACTTTCTTCTTATAGTTCTTGGAATTCTTTTATCCTTTATATATGAAGAGGATGGGTAACACTTGAGTTCTGTGCAATAGTATGCTTCTGTCCCGTGGTATTATACAATTATCTCACCTTTTGTGACTCTAACCTGTGTTGATTATACCCCACATTGTTGGATGTTGCTTACTTTGTAAGCTTCTCAGAAAGTGATTGCAAAAAGCACATTCCCTTTGGGATATCTCAGTTATATACATTAACTCATGAATACTCAGGTTTATAAAAATGTTGGGATTACCTGAAAAGAATTACACCACATATGATGATTTGTATAAACTCTATATTACATATGTATAGTTCAAGAGGAAATCATGGTAAACAGTTTACAAATTGGACACCTCAAAAGTATATGGCAGTTTAAGAAGACTTCACTGTCTCTCTATCCACCCAAACTCATGTTCTTTTTCTGTCTCTAAAACTAATAAACAAGAAAGGAAACCAAAACAAACTGGTTTCCCAACACAAACTTGACCCCATGTCTTTATGTATTTTGTTTTCTTCTGATTTTTTTTGTCTTCCACTCAAATACTTTGAGATATTTTTTACCCATAAATGAAAGAATAAAAACACTGTCATCAACTTTTGACATAGTAATTCAAGTGGAACCAGTTCAAAGCAAATCAGCTATGCAAATTTACCTGCTCCCATTCTGCAAGGACAGAAACACATACCTCCAGAAGTAAGCTAATGTGGGTAGAGAATATAAATTGTATAGTCTGATAAATGTAATTATGTTTAATATCCATTTATCTATTTTATTATATTTGGGGATAATATGGTAATTTTTTGGATGAAGAAATCTTCAGAGAGATCATTGATTGTGAATCAATGGTGAGTGACTAAGACAGCTTCATAGAATACCTATAGGTACTGATAATTAGAAGTTTATTTGGAGTGGGAACATACAGCCTATTAGAATGGGGAATGGTGGATTTCATATCATATAAGGAGGTGACCATTTATTGGAGAAATGTTTATTTGTAAAACAAAATTGGAGAGACATCATTAGAGATTGTGGCTGTAGTTAAGTATGTTAGCATTCTCTGGCTTTTCCTTCCTTCCTTCCTTCCTTCTTTCCTCCCTCCATTTGTTCCTTTTTGTATGGAAATTGAGGTTAGATGCATCATCCTATGTCTTCTGATATTCTCCAACTTTACTCATTGAAAGGGAAGAATTGAAGAGAAACTTCTAGAATTCTCCCCTCATACTCACATTTCTTCAACGGAATTAAGCTAGGAAATGATTGACATGCGATAGAACCTCAATGCCTCTGGGCTTAATCTTTGCACAGCCGGCCTTTGCACAGAAGAGTTAGAACACAAACTTTCTTATCCAGGGTTTGATCCTAATACAGAGAATCCAAGATTGGCTTGGCAGTAATAAGCAAGAGCGTTACAGTATGTATGGTAACATGTTAGAAATCCCAGTAATTATTCAGTTTTTTCCAGTACCCATTCTAATAAACTGAGAGTGAAGTGCTCTGAGTGACCCCCAAACTCAAGCCCTGGGAGTCACTTCTGTATAGGACCCCTCCAGTATATACAGTCCTGAGAGTCTTTATATGTATCTCCTCCAGTCAGGACTGTTTCTTGTCAGACTGACAGTCTGTCTTCCAGGTTTCAGATACCTACATGCTATGTAATGGAGTTCATTGAGCAAGCTGATAGAGGCCCTGATCAAATAGGATTTGGTGATGTGTTTCTGTGGCCTAGTCAGTGAGAGGGATGGCCACTAGGTTTAGTGGTAGACTCAGGCTTCCAACTGGCTATGTTGCAGAGCTATAGAAATATCAGTGATTTGGCAAATGTGAAGGGGGTGTTGAAAAAAAATGTGCAAAGATCAGATTTGTATCTCAAATCCAGAAGCTCCTCTGAGTTAGAAAAGAATTAAAGTAAAACAATCTTAGTAATATAGAACCATTTCCTATGTGTTTAATAAAACTAAGAAACATCCAAATAAAATATAAATTTATAGTATATTCATCTGTATTTGGGTTATGTTAAAAACATATTTTGAGAATATGGTGTGGTGGTAGAAGACATGGTCCCTAGGATTTCAGAGGCATCCTGGTAGTATGATGACAAGTTCAAGGCCAGAAGTATCTACACAGAAATTAGTTGGCCATCCTGAGGTTAAATGAGATTTTATCACAAACAAACAAACAAACAAATAGTTCACAACATTTTTATTTATATTTCAAAGAAATTTCTATATTGAATTTTTAATTTTAATTGGAGATTATGAAATGATTTGCTATTTAATCTTTTCAAATATATTAATATTAATTGCCATTTCATAGTTAAAGTGTTACCAATATTCATTTTTTAATATGCAAATATGTTTCTTAAAGGACTAGGTATGTAACTCAGCAGTAAAAAGGTGGCTTGTCAAGTTATTTGTCTGAACATTAGTTCTACAATAAAGTAAAATGATAAAAAATAAAGTGTTAATTAAACAAAGCATTAATTAAATATTGATATAATCAAAATAATAAAATTTGATTGAAGAATATAAAACTTTGTGGAAGCCTTCAGGGGAAAAAGTGTTTGTAAAAATGTCTGAACAGAACTCTTCAGATCATTAGATGAGCACATTATCTGGTTTTGTGGGGCTAGTCATTTATTAGGTTTCCAACTGTCTTTATCTGAGTAAGTTATTTCACCTCTTTGAGATTCATCCACTGAATTAATGTACATAAGACAGGAAAGAACACAAGCATAAACATTTCACTATATCGTGAGTCGAATCGCATTCTTTGCTGGATTACCTTCAGAGATATCCCAAATACTATTGGGAAGAAACGTGACTGGACAAATTGTGTTTTTCCTCTGGAGAAGTCTGCACTTGGATATGAATAGAGCAGCAGCTTTGGTTTAATAGCAGTGGGCTGAATATCAGAAATTCAGCTTAGGTTAGTTCTGATCAAACTTGAGCAAGATTCTTGAGCCATCTTTGATCTTACATATAAATTTGAATAGTAAATCTATGGGGGTTAAAGGATATTATGCCAAAAATATTTGTGTATATGTATATGTAATCTGGCATTATTAACCAGAAGAACATGTTTTGTATGTGTGTGAAAATGATCTTGAAATATTTGCTGGCAGAAAGAGATTTCCTTTGTTGATCATTAATAAAAATACATTTAATTGGGAAAATTATAAAAGAAATTTAGTTCAGCACAGAAAGTTTAACTCTACCACCACTATGCTGACTATGGTCTAGGAAAAGAAAGATACTACATGAAAAGTGAGAGGTAAGGCCTCTCATCTTTCCAGCCATAGGCTTCAGACAAGGAATATAGAAGCTATCTATGCTGAAGGGAAGAAGGAACTATGGAGAAATGCAAACCTCTTAACCATAACTCTTTGGATATTGAATAGGAGGTGAGGGTGTTAAGTAGCTTGGGGATAAGTTGTAAAAACACTGACTGACTTCTCCAAGGGAAGAAGATACAGTGTTTCTTTTGTCAAATCGTTTTTTGGTCATATAACAGTGGTGTTCACAAGATGAGACTGAGATAACTTTATGTCTCCCTGCATCCTGTATGCATCAGACGAAAGGTAATGAAAATTTCCAGGCACCATTGAGTAGCTGTAGAATAGGCTGCTTTCACAACAGAGGCTGTCTTGCCTGCTTAACTTCATGACAACAAAGTGCATCTCTGTTGGAATAGTTTATCTCATGCCTAAGAGGACTCATGGTAGGACCATGACAAATTAACTTTTATATTTCATAACGACAAGGTGCTGTAATCCATTAAATAAATTAACGAGTTAAGACTCAGGCTTTCTTATCACTGGAAGTTTGATTCCTCTCTTCTCCCCTTTTATCCAGAAAACATGTCTAAGAAGGTGATGGAGAATGATGACACATAAGAAAGCTAGATATGAGGAAAATGATTTTTAAAAGTTATTTATATAGTATTCAGGGAAAAAAACTTAGAATCGACTGACTTACAACCAAGAAAATCTGTGTGATAATTCTAAGATAGTAATTGGCAAATTGAAGATTTTTCATTTATTGATATTATTAAAGATACATGGTTGTGAGCAAAAGATACTCAGATCATAACTGATTCTGAGATTCATATATATATGAAAATGTTTGTCCCACCTTTACCTTTGCTAAAGTGAGCAACTGTGTGATTAAATTTTGACTCCATGCTCTCCACTGTTAAATTGGCTTTATATTTTTTCTCATTCATTTGAACTGATCCTAACTGAAAATACAGCATAAGAAGCATGGCTAAGAAAACCATCCACAGTGTTTTGGACAAAGATGTCTCTCTATGACATTCTAAGGAAAATGGAATGAGATGTGACAAGAAAAATCCTTTGTTTCAACTGTAGACAAAATGGTGTCCGAAAAGGACAAAACTTCAAAGCCGGTAAGTTGATGGCCTACCTCTGTCAAGACAAGGCAGGCAATTCCTTCATAATTCCTGCTTTACAATTAATGTCCAATGCATTGAGAGAAATTGGGGCTGTCCAGGCAGCCAGTTGTATGTCATTTCTTAGTTTTGGAAGCTGCTGGCTCTGCACTTCCTGTATAATCCTGTATAATCCTGTATATTTATCCTTCTCAGGTCTCTGATGTGGTTGAAGACTAGAGAGTTATAGTCTCACAAAGTTTTAAGTTGTTTAGGAATTAAAAGATGTTCTAGGTATGTTTCTAAGTTGGTAATGCTGGTTACAAGCAATTACTCTTGAAGGAAGTACAGTACGGATGTAGCCATATTCCATCTGCTCCTTCTTTCTTCAGTAAGTAAAACACAGAATGGCAATCCAATCTCTGTTATCCTCCTACCCCCACCTTGGCAGTATTTGCCTCTATCCTAGGAGGAGCAAGGAGAGTGGTAATTCAAGAGAAGGGATTCTAAATAAGAAATTAAGTTAAAATGGAAACTGAGTTAGTTCTAGAACTTTAAACTCAACTAGATAGATAATAGAATATTAACATCAGTTGCTAGTTTCAAATGGACTGGACTTTGGAATGTTTGATATACCTTATACTTTTCATAATTGTGGCCTAATTATTCAAAAAAAGATTTATGAGTTCTGGGAGAAGGGTGAGAGGGTGCGGATGGGAGGGGTGGAGAGAGGGGACTGTGATGGAGATGTAACTTGAAGTAATAAATAAACATTAAAAAAAAGAAAGACATGGTTGAATGTTGGTTCCATCCCTCTTCATCTCTTCCAGTTTTTAGAAAGTGTTATGGACATGCTTAAGCTCATAATTTAAAGAGAATGAATATATCATAGTTGGGAGACTTTGGGGAAATGAAAAAAAATCTGCATTCCTATTAGTTGCTGTTCGTTATCAAAAAGAAATAACATGACATCTCCATTTATATTTTAATATTAGCAAAACTGTGATTTATTGTGTTCTGTTCATGAAATGGTGTGCTGTTCCCTCTTCAGTCTTATCATTTTGCACACATTTCTGTTCACAGTTCTTCTTAACCTAGCATGCAAAAGGCACTTAGCTAAGTAATTCATTCTGCATTTGTTTAAGATTACTCCAAGACTGGTTACAAGCAATTACTCTTGAAGGAAGTACAGTACGGATATAGCCATATTCCAGCTGTTCATTCTTTCTTCAGTAAGTAAAACACAGAATGGCAATCCAATCTCTGCTATCCTTCTACCCCCCACCTTGGCAGTATTTGCCTCTATCCTAGGAGGGGCAAGGAGAGTGGTAATTCAAGAGAAGGGATTCTAAATAAGAAGTTTAATAACTAAGAAAGCAATATAAGGTAATAAAGTCCTTTCAAACTCTGCTTTTGTTTCTCTACTTCTTCCTGTCTTTTTTTTTTGAATGAATGCCCCTTGCACTACCAGTCACTGATAAATTATGTGAAATTGAGTCTATAGTCCACTGAACAGGCAGCACTTATCGATAATTTTCCCATCCCTTTAACTGAGTTAAAACAGTTCATTTTGAACATGTTGAAATTCAACTAACTCTTAAGCTTTACTCATACCTGACAATCTCAGAAAAGTTAGTTTGGACTATAAAGAGATGTTTCTGCTAAATTTTCTGTTATCCCTACTAGTTTAATTTTACCACTTTTATTTATTTATTATTTTAATGTTTATTTATTACTTCAAGTTACATCTTCATCATAGCCCTCTCCCTCCACCCCTCCCAGCCCCACCCTCCTACACTCTCAGCCTTCCCACAGAATGCATGATTCTTTTTTTTTTTTCAGTCCAACAAATGGTTCTTCTCTTATAACAATAAATACAGTACAAAACAACTGAAATAAATAGGCCACAATTCTGAGAGTTATATGGCTTGGCATACATTCTCAATGTCCAGTCCATATGTATTTGGTCCCTGACTTTAACATTCTACTATCTAACTATCTCCATGAGTTTAAAGTTCTCTATCTAACTCAGCTTTCATACTAACTTGCATCACAATTTTAAAAACATCTTCTTAGATCCAGAACACCCTCTTGATTCCTAAACAACTCAAAATTTAACTATGAGACTCTAGCTATCTATTCTTCAACCACCTCAGGGACCTGAGAGGGATAAATATATCTGATTATATAGGAAGTACAGGGCCTGCACCTTCCAAAACTAAGAAATGACATACCCGTGGCTGCCTCGACAGTTCCCATTTTCTCCCCATACATTACAGCATCAATCTTCAGCTGTTTGGCCCCGTTTCTCTGACAGACATTGATTGTAGAGCAGGAATTATGAAGGACTTACCTACCCTGTCTTGGCAGAGCTAGGCTGTCGACTTACCTGCTTCCAAGTTTTGTCCTTTTTGGACAGCAGTCTGTCTACAGTTGAAGCAAGGTTTTTTTTTTTTTTTTGCCAAGAGATATGCTTGCCACTAATCCAACCATCTCACACTGGAGATTCTTTGATGCTCATCTTCTACTTGGAGTGGAATAGGGGATGCTGTCAGGAGCTGACATGTCTCAATATAAAAAAAAAAATTTAACAAAACATCTTTGAATGCCATACTCTGCAGATCTCTTGGAGTTTTTGAAGATGCCCTATCTATCTCTTATGTTTAGATAAGCAAATGTTGCTGTCTCTTAACAACTTGATTTCTGAGTAGCTTAGAAAATAACCGTGATAGACTGTATTAGTAACTAACAAAATGACACTCTTGCAATGACTGTTAGTTTGTATTTCTTAATTATCCTAAACTGTTTATGATGGTTGGTAGCAAAAGGCCAAAACTTCACATTTCTTTTTTAAGCATTACTAGGTACAATACCTTTAAGAAGTGTTACCCTTATTTTGTAATAATATACAAAGATCAATACCAATGTGGCCAAATATACTCTTAATTTTGTATCAATATACTAAGATCAATACCGATGTAGTCCAATACAATCTTAATTTTGCATTAATATACAATGATCAATACCAATTTAGCCTAATATAGTATTAATTTTGTATCAATATACAAAGTTATAAGGGCTTATTCAACAATTTGTCCTTTTTTTCTTGATCTTTCCTATACTATGTCTATGTCCCATTTTTTCTCAAGTCTATTCACTCCTACATAGGAGAGAAAGAAGGATACAGAAAAGAAAGAGAGAAGTTCCCTAGGTCTAACCTCCAAAACCCATTTAACAAGACCATTTAACAGCTTGTAGTCTCTTCCCCTAAATGACAAAATTTTCTGTTATCCATCGAATAACCAAAGTGGGGGGGGAACACCCTCCCCACCTTCTGGGCCTGGGATGTCGCTCTCATAAATGACTGATTTGGTACGTAGTAAACCCATTTGAGGCCCAAATAGGGATGGAAAAATGGTTAAAAATGTTAATAGAATCATTTGATGTTCAGTCCTTTTGTGCTCAGCTATTTAGATGTCCTAAGAAGTTTGTAGACAGAAGCTGATCGTCAGGCCTTTACTGAAGTTCTGGCTGGAGCAGTCTGTGGAGCTGAACGATCTTAGTAATTTTGAGTTGTGGTTGTAGACTTTTGAGGAAATAGCTATTGAGGGAGTCTGCAAGGCTGGATCATCTGGGCGACTCGTCTTCTTCAGTGTCTGATCTGTTTTCTGCTGAGGTTTTTCTTGTCCAGTTGTCCCTGTATTCCTTGAATGGATGCTTTAAGTCTCCTGGAAAGATAAGAACAGAGCCCTGCCCTAATCCTAACTCTGGGGCAATTACATTTTTTTGGGGGGTGTGGGGGTCAGGTAATATTTTTCCTGGAGCAAATTTGTTTTTTTGACAATATATAAATTATTATCTTTCAATCTGGATTAAAGAAGAAATTATTTTGTTATTTTGGAGCTAAACAAACCTTTAGTGTCTATATTTTGAGATCTCAAAGGACCATTTGTTTACATTGAGCATGCCTTCTGTATGTAGCTTTTAAACTTAAATCCTTCCAACTCCTATGTGCCCCTGGATCGAAGTTTTTCCCTATGTAGAGCTTGTTTTTTGTCAGGCTGACCTTGAACTCTGGCATCTGCCTGTTTCTGTCTCTAGTGTGTTGGGATTAAGGGTGTATTCTTCTCGAATGATGGGATTAAGGGTGTTCACCATCACCACCCTGTTCCTTGTAACTCTAGAATTTATAAGACAACTAACTCTATAGTGCTCTTCCTGTCTCTGCTGAAGCTAAAGGTATGGGCTAACTCCACGCATTTCATGTATTTTACCTTCGCTCTAAGTTTTTTTGACTCTTGGTGGTTTATAAAACCAGGTTGAACAGCTGTAGCCTTTAATTTATTTACAGTGTTTTAAACCTGTTACCTGCTTTTTTTATTTAATAAATTTATTTATTGGTTGCTTCAGGTTACATCTCCATCATATTGTCCTCTTTCCCCCCTTCCAAGTCCCACCCTCCAATCCTCTACCCCCTAACCCTTCCATCTTGCTCCTCTGGAGTGGAGTGACTCCACATAACAGTCCCTAGTCCCAGTTTAGACGTCATATGAGGGCCAAGAGCCTCTTCATACACTGGGGGCCTACAAAGCAGTACCATCAGTGACATCTTGGGTCTATTGAATTTTCTCTGTCCCCATTTTAGCCAGTGATATGTTTGTAATACACATCTTATTGCCTGCATAAGATAAGTTACCTTGGGTAAGCAATACACAATGTTATGTAGGTATCACTAAGACAAAGTTCATAGGCTTTAAACAGCCTTCATGGACTAGACCAGTACTATCTATGTTACTCTGAACCTATATGTACTTAATGAAATAGGCTAGGCAAAATAGAATTTTAAGTTTAAAATACCCACAACAGTTTAGAAAGTTTGAGTAAAAAGTATATAAAATATACATTAATAGTTCCATATTGATCAAATATGAAAATGATAATTTTTAGAAATGTCACATTAAATGTATTGTTAAAAGTGATGTGATCTGTTTCTCTGTACATCATGTCATGGCTACCAGAAAATCTAAAATTCTATAAATCTCTAGACTTGTGAATTCATGTTCCACTGTGTTTTTTATTGTTTTTCCATATCTCTTTCCATGTTTGTAGCATATTATACTGGGTGTGTAACTTTTTTCTGTCTGGAACATGTTTTCTCTTCTAATTCTTTTCAATGATCTTGTTTTCTTGCATGTATTGTTTTAACTTCTTGAGATCTTTGTTAGTTTTTTACCTGCCCAGAAAATTTCTTTCTGACTCAGTTAAATTGTTGCCTGGACATAACCAACTGTCATGAAGTCATGGGTTTGTCTTCCATAGCTCTGTTCACAAATGTAATATATTTTGTGTGATTCCTCACTTGTTTCCATTTTTTTTAGATTAGGTTATACTCTATGAAGGACTCAAGTTGGGTCTGTTTTCCTCAAGGTTTGTGAATGACCAGTAATTCCAGCACTTTCTGTCATTTGTTAAAGGGATTAGAAGTGTGTCTGAAATAAAAACAATTATAGCTAGAAATATGGAAATACAACATTCTTCATCTATATACATTTATAGATATCTCTATACATAATGGGGAAACAGGATTTATTTTATTACTTTTGTTTTTTAATGTAGAAAACAGTTGAACCTCCTTTCTCAGGGTAAGAATGCTTTGTTTCCATGACTCAAAATCAGCCAAATGCCTAATTTAACTAAAGAATATTTAAGAAGTTCTAATACAAGGATGCTCACCTGTCAGCTGCCATCACTAACCACTGGAAGAGCTTTCCAAGAGTACTTGTTATCTCTTCCATCTGGGTCCAATCCCCAGAAATTCTCACAGATCAGCCCATAGTGGATTACCGGAGGGAAAAACAAGTTGTCTTTAGGCACTGGACTTGGAGTTACTTACTTAGCAATAACTAATAATATATGTTTTATTTCAATGACTAAAACACAACTGAGTAAGTAGAAATATGATGAATTGATTAGTGGAGTATTTTGGAGTAGATTTTTAAATTTGGCTTTACGTGTCCTTAACCGTTCCTGTACTCCCTTTCACTGAAACTGAGATGTGTTTGTTCCTAACTGTAGGAGCACCAACATTCTCTTATAATATATATTGGGTGTTGGGGGAAGGTCTAATGACATTGCTTCTGATAGGCTGATTTCAATGCTGAAATCTGGTTAACACCCCTTCTGAGGCATTCTCTTGATTGGTTAATAAAAGTTGCTGATGGCCAATAAAGAGTATAGGAGGGTGGGACTTCCTGAGATTAGAACAGGAACCCTGTGCTTTACACAGAGGATTAGAAGACTTCAGCCAGGAGCAGAAAGAAGGAGGACACACACCATGGGTTAGAAAAAAGAACCTCACTCCACATGGCCAGGAACATTGGCATAGCTTAGAGAATGGCAGTCCAAGGGGACCTATGTGTATATAGGGTCATATTTGGGTAATAGAATTAAGAGCTAGCTTGTGTAGGCCAAGATTGCTCAGTTCAGGTCAAGACTTGTTAAAATTCATGTGGTGTCTGTGTGCACTCATTTATAATGGCTGGCTAAGGATTAATGGCTGCCAACCAGTTAAATATGATCTAAATATTGGTATACAATTTAATTAATTATTTCTACAATTGGGGTCAGGGTCTCATTTTGTAGCACTGAAACAGAGTATGTAGATGAGACTGGTACTGAACACATGGAGATATACCTGACTTTGCCTCACAGTGCTAGAATTAAAGACTTGTGAAACCATGGTAGGCCTTGGAACACTTTCATTGGACAACTTTGGAGTATACTTTTCATGATTCTTTGTGATAAGAGTATTTTTAACACTTTGATCACTTTCCTGGTCTTTTGTAAAGGTATAATCCTACATTTGATTTGCTAAGTTATAATGAAACACATGCAGATAGAATATTTCCATTGGCCGAAATCCATTGCTACTCTTTGTTATAATCCTACTAGTTCATTCTACTGTTTCTAAACTCTCTCACTTTTCCTCACAGTAGAATTGATTGCAGCTTCCTACAGTTACTGCAATAGTCTTGTCTCTGTTGTAGGCATCTTGTAGAAAATCTTTCTTGTTTATTTTACTACATGGGATTTGTTGATGATAAACAGAGACCTACTATGTTTACAATGCATATAAGGAGACATTTGTAAGTATATATATATATATATATATATATATATATATATATATATGCTTACACATGTTGAACTTCCATGCTTTAAAAAAATCACTGATAACCTGACTCTAGAGGCATTGCAGATGTGAATGCTATGTCACATGTGCATCAGTAGGTGGCAAAGAGGACAGAGGCTGTATGTACATTCAGTGTTCTGACCTAGAACAGTTGAATGAATAGTAGCTTAAAATTCCTGGGGAAAAAATCAACAAGCTGAATCCAACACCACTTTGACACCATGGGGTACCCTGTGATGACTACCAGTCAGTACCAGGCAAGCACCAGATGGGCTCCCAGGACAGCAAACAAATCAGAAACTAGAAGAGCTCTGCCTGGTCCTGGATGTGTGGGTTGTGGGTTAGCCAGCCCAGAAGGAGTGAGTGTGAGAGAGTCACCCTTGCTTTCTGTCTGCTATGTAGTGGTGTTCCTTAGAGAGAGATGCCCTTCCCTCCCTTTTGCCCTCACCCCCATTGGCTGACAGGAGGTCTGGCCCAGAAGATGTCACAAGAGCAAGAGAGCTGTCCTTGCCTCTCCCATGCTACAGAACTTGAGAGAGCAGGCCCTGCACCTTGCCTGGGTAGCACACTACAGCTGGTCCTGGATGTGAGGGTTGTGGGTGAGCCAGGCCTGACGGAGTGAGTGTGGGAGTACCAGCCATGCCTTTTGTCTGGCATGTGGCATTGTTGGCTAGGGAGAGATGCCCTCTCCTCCCTTTTGCTCTCACCACCACTGGCTGAGAGGTGATCTGGTCCTGATGGGGTCACAAGAGCAGGAGAGCTGTCCCTGTCCCTCACATGCTGCAGCACTTGGGAGAACAGGCCCTGCATCTTTCCATAGTAGAACTGGCCATGCAAGTGTGGGTTGCAGGTCCAGATCCAGGGGTTTGAGTTGGCCTACCCCAACATCTACCCCATGGATGAACTGCTAGAGTGCAAGAAGGGGCCAGTTCCACAGTCCAGTACTGCAGGATATCCATGACACAGGACAGTTATGGCATATTTGAGAAGAGTTCCAGAGAAGTTCCAGTACTGATGGAGTAGCAGAAACCAGGAGCATCATACCAGACAAAGGAGTCATTATAATGAACATTTGCAAGCAGAATATCTGGACAAAGGGGAATATTGTAGGACATACTGAGATACACTGCAGCTTCCACATTGAGCTGTTTTTCTATGCTGGGACAGATTGCAAAAGTAGAGGGTGGGTCTGGAGGGAGGTGGGATATGGGAAGGAACAGGGTGCATGATGTGAAATTCACAAAATAAATTTTTTTCAATTAAGAAAACACTGATAATATAATAATGTGTATAATATTTTTCCTCTTGCTAAGTTAACTTATTGGTAGTAAAGTAGCTGATAATAGTAGTAAGAGAAACATTTAATTGCATTCATTCCTGAATATTATTCATTGACTTATTTTATTAGTATTTGTATGCTTATGGGTAAGTGTAGTTTATGCATATGTGTCCATATTCATTTCTGGTGGCAAGTAAAGGACAAGGTTGCCTATTATTCTCTGATTCCATGAAACATAATCTCACTGAATCTGGTACTAAGTTGGTAATCAACAAGCCCCAGTCAATCTCCTGTCTTTTCCTCTCAAAGTATCAAAGCATTAAGGTTGTAGACCTTTTTGTAAACATGTCTGACTTTTTACATGGTTTATGGAGATTTAAAATGGTATCCTTGTGTTTATATAGCAGGCACTCTTCGAGCTATCATTCCACTCCAATACCTGACTTTTAAAACGTACATTTCTAAAACTATTTTTTATAGCACTGTATTCCCCCTGAGTATATGAAAACAAAACTCAGCAAGGTTAACTATGTTCCCTTATGGCTGGATTCTAAATAAGTAATTTCACATTCTTATATATTGCTTCTACTTGTTATTAATATATCTTGCCTACTGGATCTGTGTGCCTGCCTGGGCTATTCCTATATGTTTTTTGTTTGTTTTGTTTTTGTTTTGTTTTTGCTGTTTTTTTAGTTTCTCAGAAACATTGGAGAAAAGAGTTGTAAGAGAGCAGCTAGGTTTCCTATGAACTGTGATCAGTTAGGGGAAGAACTCACAAAGGACATTTAAAGTTAATACAATTATTTTAATTTTATTTTTTAATTTTTATTGAAAATAGATTCTTCTCTCATACAATACATATCACAGTTTCTCTTTCCTCTACTCCTCCCAGTTCCCTTCTGCCTTCTCTCTACCCCAGATTCACTACCCCTACATATCCTCTTCAGAAAAGAGCAGACCTCCAAGAAACAACAGCCATACAGGACAAAACAAGATACATTAACACAAGACAAAAGCCCTCATATTGTGGCTTGACAAGACTTAATCCACTCCAGCAGTGATCTGATTTAATACAAAATTTAAACTACTGAATGACACAAAAATTTTATTATTAATTTTTATGTTAGTTCTGAGACTCTTATTTGACTAAAGGTGAAATTTATAGTCATAATTTGTAAATAACTCTGTAATCCAATAATTTAAAGCAGTCTTCATGGAGACAATGGACATTTTATCCAAGAAAAATACACAATTAAGTCAAATATTTTAAGGTATAAATTTTTTTTTACAACTGGACAACTGGAAACTTTTGAAGAAAAGGGACCAGACACCAAAGAAGATAAGTAGCCCAGATGATTTAGCCTTGCAGACTGCCTCAATAGCTGGTTCCTCAAAAATCTATAACTGGAACAACTCAAAATGGCTAAGATGGTTCAGCCCCACAGATTGTTCCAGCCAGGACTTCAGTAAAGCTTTAAACTTTCCCACCCAAAATTCAGCTTCTGACTACAGACTTCGTATATTTAAATTTAAATACTTGAGCACAAAAAGACTAAACACAAATGTTACTATTAACTTGCTTCATCATTTTCCCATTCTTATTTGGGCCCCAAAACAGGTTTCTTACATCCCAAATCAGCAGGAAGAAATTTTAAGTGAGCAATGTCCCATTCCCAGAAGGTGGGGTGGGCGATTTTTTTTCTGTTTTTTTCCTTTGGTTATTTGATGGGTTATAAAATGTTTGTTGTTATTTAGGGAGATTGGTTACACGTTGTTAAATGGCCTTGTTAAACAAGGTTTTGGAGGTTAGACCCAGGGATTTCTCAATGTTTCTTTTCTCTATTGTTCTTTTTTTCCTGTGTGGCAGGAAAAAGACTTTAAAAAATGGGATATAGACATAATATAGGAATGATGAAGAAAAAGGGATGGATTATTGAATATGCACTTATTTCTTTGCATATTGATACAAAGTTAAGATTATATTTGGGCACATCAGTATTGATCTTTATATATTGGTAAAAAATTAATGTTAACTCTTTTTAAGGTATTCTACCTATGCAATGCTTAAAAATGCAATGTGAAGTTTTGGTAGTGACTGTCACAAACTGTTTAGGATAATTAAGAAATACTAATAATAGTCATTCAAACATGTCATTTTGTTAGGTATTAGCATAGTTTTTCACAGATGTTTTCTAAGTTAATCAGAAATCAAGTTGCTAAGAGACAAGCAACATTTGCTTATTCAAATATATGGAGACAGATAGGTGGTCTTCAAAAACCTCAAGAGATCTGTACAATATGACATTAAAATTTTTTTTTAGGATTTTTTGATATTAAGACATATCAGCTCCAGACAGCAACCCCCAATTCTACTCCACGTAGATGATGAGCATTGAAGAGTCTACAGTTGGAGATGGCTGCATTAATGGCAAGCTTGTCACTGGGCAATAGACAACCCTTCCTGAGCTATAGACAGAATGCTATCCAAAAAAGGACAAAACTTGGAATCAGGCCAGTTGACGGCCTAGCTCTGCCAAGACAGGGTAAGCAAGTCCTTCATAATTCCTGCTTTACAATTACTGTCTGTCAGATACTGGGCTCCAATGTATTGAGAGAAATTGGGGACTATCCAGGCAGCCAGTTGTCTGTTATTTTTTAGTTTTGGAAGCTGCTGGCTCTGCACTTCCTTTGTATTCAGACATATTTATCCTTCTCAGATCTCTGATGTGGTTGAAGACTAGCTAGTTATAGTCTCACAGTTAAGTTTTAAGTTGTTTAGGAATTAAAAGAATGCTCTAGTTCTAAGATGTTTTTAAGTTGGTAATGCAAGTTATAATGGAAACTGAGTTAGTTATAGAACTTTAAACTCAACTAGATAGATAATAAAATATTAACATCAGCTACCATTTGCGTATGGAGTAGATATTGGGAATGTTTGATATACCTTATAATTTTCATAATTGTGGCCTAATTGTTCTTACTGTTTTATATTGTATTTGTTGTTATAAGAAAAAGAACCTTTTATTGGACTAAAAGGGGAATCTGTTGGGGGGGGAGGAGATACACCTTAAATTTAAAAAATAATAAGAAATCAGATAGAGGATGAGGGGGAAGAGTATAGGAGAGTGGGGCCAGAAGGATAATGAAGGAGGGGACTATGATTGGGGTGTAACTTGAGAAATAAATAAATGTAAAAAAATTCTTTAATCATGTTTTACTCAAAAAGGTATTACATTTTTGTCAATAATTTGGAAATTTCTTTTGTAAGACATTTTACAGGTGCTGTGAACACAGCCCCTACCTCTGTTGATCACAAAATATCAATACCTCATGTTAGAATTAGTAATTTGGTTTTGAAATTTTTTAACTTTGATCTTGTAAGATACATTATAAGAATGGCATAATCTTTCTTAATCATTAAACTTTGTTTTCATTTCTATAAGATAAACCTCATCTATATTAACATTACATAAATTGGGAATATGGTATATATTCATAGTTCTGCAGTAGCATTATATACACTGAGGGATGCCAAGTAACTTACATTTTTTTTAATTTGCCATGCCATATTTCTAAAATAAAACTGTGTTGAATGCAGTTAACATAGAAAACCAGTTTCTGACATTTCTGTTATATAAAATAAAGATGGAGTAGAGAAGAGCAGGAACACATACTCCTGGCTAAATACCACAGTCCGGAAGAACTTATATCACTACCATGCACAAATCTTATGGAGATACTCACTGCCAGGTTTCTGTAATGCAAGGTCAACATCTATAATACTATGAGAGTAAATAGATCCTCAAATTTTACATTCTAGGCACCATATATGCTCCACCCTGGTGACATGCTCAGGGCCTGGGAAATAACATATTTCACAACTATGCTGTTTTTTCTTATGGCAGTACTTCAGAGTGAAAAGGAGAACATAAATCTAGAGAGCCTGCTGTCACCATTTCTTCCAGCAGCTTGAGAAATCTTCGAAGAAATATATATTAGTCAAAATTTCAAGGTTCTTCAGAGGAAACATAAATTAATATTAATGTATGAGGAGATTACTACTATTAGCTCATGGGTTTAGAGAGGAAATTACATTTCAGTATATGCTGTCCATAACCTGAAGAACCAGAAAAGTTAGTGGTATATAATTCAGCCCATGTCTAAAGGGCTCAAAACAGGGGTGAGAACCTAGGCAACTAGTGAAATCTGAGTGTTAAAGGTTTGGCTACTGAGGTGGTACTGTACCAAGGTGGTACAGCAGGAAAGAAGAAAGTGGCAGATCATAAAGAGAATAAACACTCTGTTTTTTTCCTCTTCCTTCTTTGCATTCCTTTATTCAGTTCCTCATTCAATGATGGCATCTTCTAAAATACTCTCTCAAATGCTCCAGAAATAATGTTTATGTCTGTCTTTGTTTTCCTCAACCTGGCAAAGAAGCTTAACCATCACACAGGTCAGTCATTGGGTTATTTATATTCTTATCCTCAGGGCCTGAGACAATGATCATTGAAAGAAAAAATACTTTATAAAGAAAGATACAGAGACAGGCAAACAGATACATGCATACATGCACACACACACAGACAAGAGTCAGAGACACACAAAGAGACATGGGGAAGAGAAAAATTGCATTATAAAGTTGAGGGGAGAAGAATATGTATGAGAGAATGAGATGTGATTATGGATGAATTGGAGGTTGGCAAATTTTTCCCTTTCCTGATATCAATAAGTAACATTTTAAATGTAAGTAAAACTGTACTTTTTACTTGATACTCCAAAAATCCTGGCAGGAAAGAAACCAAATATTTTGACATTATTTTACAACTAGGAAAAATGAGAACTAGAATGAGGTAGTCATTCTTTTTTCAGAGTCTGTAATTATTCATTTAAATACTTTGATTTTTTTATATAATTATATATTATGAGCAAACAAGTAATTTCTTTTAAATACCATCAGGAAAAAGTAACCAAATTTGTGTTTACAGATTTTATTTTACACTTTACTGTGCTTTGGTGTTCAATACTTAGATAATAATATCCTACGTCATAAGTACATTCCTTTTCAAAAAGTCTTCAATGACATTCATTTCCTTTCATACCATTTCATTTAGGATTTCTTCTGCAGATAAATTGCTATAATCATTTAAAAATATTATTTTTTAATGGCAGTATATCATTATGTGGCCCTGGCTCTTGGAATGCAGTGAGTAGTCCAAGCTGACCTCAGTTGTAAAGCGCTCAGATTGCCTCTACCTTTCAAGTGCTAAAATAAAAGGTATGTACCACCACACCTGGACAAAAATATGAATTTAGAGGACACTTGACAGGATCTTTGGTGTCCTGTTCAACACTGCTCCGTCATTTTTATATAAAATGATAAATGGACCCCTGATCTACTTTATTTTACAAAACTCCTGTGGCTCCTCTCTCACTCTGTTACCTTATGATATAGGCTTTTGTTTGTTGTTCTTATGGCTATATTTTAGTGATCTGATAATCGACTTACTGGAAAAAACTTATTTCCCATAGATCTATTTGTTATCTTATGGTAACCATATAACATATATCTCATCAGAAGTATCCAGCTTACATAATCTGTTTGGCTGTTTAAAGTTAGAATGACTAAACACTTGCTTCACTCAAATTCGGCTGTTGAGATGTAGCCTCTAGAGACATGGTGTAAGGATGTGGAATGTCTACCTGATGAGGGGAGAGTTCTCATGAGTGACCTTAGTGCTTTTCTTAGGGAGATAGTGGAGAGACTAACTTGTTTTCTTTATAGTGAGGTTTCTATTGCTATGATAAAATGCCATGGCCAAAAGCAACTTGTGGAGGAAAATATTTATTTCGGCATACACGTCCACATCACAGTTTATCATCAAAGGAGGTCAAGGCAGGAATTCAAAGAAGGAAATTGGAGGCAGGGAATGAATCAAGACCATGAAGAAACATTTCTTAGTAGCTCCTCATGGCTTGATCAAGCTACCTGTGTAGTAATTGTACCCTCTACAGTGAGCTGGCCCCTTCAACAACAATCCTTAATTAATACAATATCCAACAGACCTGACCCCAGGCCAATCTTACAGAGAAATTTTGTTGATTAAGATTCCCTCTTCCAATTGTAGGAGCCAGAGAGGTCAAGTACACCACAAGAACATCCATAGAAGCAGCTAATCTGGGCCCACAGCCGCTCACAGAGACTGAACTGCTTGCTAACCAGGGAGCCTGCATAGGACTGATCTAGCCCCTCTGCACATACGTTACAGTTGTGTAGCTTGGTCTCCTTGAAGCAGGAGCTGTCTGTGACTCTATTGTGTACCTTTGGGACCCTTTCCTGCTACTGGGTTGCCTTGTCTAGCCTTAACAGAATAAGAGATGCCTAGTCTTACTGAAATTTGGTACGCCATAGTTGGTTGATATCCACAACAACTGACCTTTTTCTGAAGAGAAAGGAAGGAGAAAGAAATGAATGGAGCAGGGAAAAGAGGGAGCAACTGGAAGGAGAGGAAGGAGGGGAACTGCATTTGGGATGTAAAAGAAATAAAACTTAAAAAAATTCTTTCTTCCAAGATTTGTACAGGTTTGTGTCAAGTTGATGAAAATCAACCAGTACACCCCTTCTGCCATATGAGGACACAGAGAAATGAGGACTGTCCATGAACAGGAGTGGACTTGGACACAGATGGAAGCTCAATACACCACTTTCAGTATCTTTACAATATGTTTCTAGTGTTTATAGCCCATTTGTTTGTAGCAATCTATATAAGCAGTCCATGTGGACTGAAAGTGGAACTTTTCATACTGAATCTTTTAGCAATAATTTGAAATTGTTCTTCTACTGTAATTTCTGTACACTGTAGAGAATTTAATTGTTGTTATCTCCTCCAGTAATTTATTCGCCAGTGGAACAAATTCTCCTAAGAGTATTGATTGAAAGCCTGACTATTTCTTTAGCTGGAATCTTGTAGGTAAAATGTGCTTGCTGAGTGTTTTAGGGGAAGACCATAGGAATGCCATTTTCAAAAGCAGTTGGTAAAGGAAGTGATTTTATGAACACTTAATTATAGACTACCTGCTTTCCTATGTGAGTAATAATTTATGATAGAAGAGCTGAAGTGAAAGTAAGAAAGAAATTGTTGAATTATCTTTAAGGTATCTCCTTACACATAGTACTTCTCTGTAGGTGGGGAGGATCCTGGAGGAATTGAGTGAGGCGAAACCATAATCAGAATATTTTATATGAAAAAAAAATCTCTATTTTCAATAGCAGAAAAATAGAAACAACTTTTGTGTGAGAGACTAAGAAAAAAATCTGAAGTGATTTATTTGCACTTGTTTTTCACACAGGTGTGCACATACACAAGTGTCATGCTATTACATTAGAGTCCTGTAAATCCACACAGTTAGCAGGAAAAAATATTTTAAGATAATATACAGAAGGATAAACAGATAAATATGGATAAGAAGTTTAGATTTCGATGACATAAATATAATTATATGGTTAGGAAATAAAAATCAGGAAGCAACTTATCCTAATTAGCATGTAAGCAGCAAAATGGGACCAAGTGAGTTATTACATAAAAAATGGAGGACACACAGTTGAGGGAGAAGTCCAGGAGAGGAGCAAGGAAGGGTTTGTATGATAAAATACACAGTAAGAAATAAGTAAAGAGAATAAACAAAAATATTATATTAAAAAAGGATAGTCTACAGTCAAAAGTTGCCACAATTGTAATACAGATCCTATCTATGGAAAAGGAATATTTAAAAAAGCAGAGTTACCTGAAGGGTGGTACAATTAAACAGCAGGTTGGATCACACCTGAAAGGATAAGGGCATGTAATAAATCAGAGGAAGGAAGTAGAAACATAACAGCTTTAGATTCAGTAATTGGATTAGAGTGCCGGATATAACCTATAGCAACATAAAGCAAG
Organism: Lophiomys imhausi; assembly: GCA_907164525.1. Taxonomy (NCBI): domain Eukaryota; kingdom Metazoa; phylum Chordata; class Mammalia; order Rodentia; family Muridae; genus Lophiomys; species Lophiomys imhausi. Next base: position 9,184,414 of record CAJQZJ010004752.1, read on the forward strand.
CTGTGTAGCTAAAGCAGACAATTGGCACAGGATATAGAAGTGTGCTTGTGACATATGCTCATCTTGTATAGTATTATTTGAATTCAAATGTCAGTTCCAAGACTCCTTCCATTCACAGTTCTTTAAATATGCCATCTTGTCAACACAAAAGCCAGCCACACACCATAACACTACTTCAAGATTTTTCTCTGGAACATCTCTGTGTTGCTCACTGCCCAACTCTTATATGCTTCTTGACTTTTCTCTGTGTCCTATGTTTGTCATATATCATTTACCAAGGCTATTCTTGTACTGACTTACAGTCTGTCACTTATTTGTATCTGCTTTTAAAATGTGATGGAGAAATAAAAAGCGTTATGGTACTTGGCGTATAGGTTTCTCAGTATTTGACACCATAAAAGGGGAATTTGTTTCTCAGGCAAATAATAATGTGTATCATTTATCTTTTCTAACCATATATATATATATATATATATATCCAGGTGAAAAAGGAAATTATAAATCCATATTCAGTCCTTGTTTTTGCATTTATTTTAGAGGCAAAGATAAAACATAGAATAATTTTATATTTTTTCATTCTTTTATTGAAAGTAGATTTTTTTCATACAATGCATTTTGAATATGGTTTCCATCTTTCAACTCCTCTGAGAGTCCCAACACTTTTCCTCTGATTGGAATCTATATCCTTACTGTCTCTCATTAGAAAATAAAACATGTAAAGACTAATAATAAAATAAAGTAAAATAAAAGCAAGCAAACTGGAATAGGACAAAATAAATAAACAGAGGAAAAGGAGTCAAAGAAAAGGCAAAAAATATACATGTAGTTACTGAGGCATATATTTTCCTACACACATACACATACACACACACACACACACACACACACACACACACACACACACACACTGGAATCCCCTAAAATCAAAAAGGTAGAAGCTGCAATATATATGTAAAAAAAGAAAAAAGAAGAAAATGTAAGGTTAAAATATGGCTACTTTGTTGATTTTTTTTTTTTTTTTTGTCCATTGTAGGCGTGTCATTTAGCTCCAGAATTTCTATGTGTAGTTTTGTTTGTATAATCTGACTATTGGAGAAAGTTGATTATTGAAGTCACCCCATATCATTGTGTGGGGGGTCAAACTGTGTTTTTATCTGTAATAGTGTTAATGGACTTGTTCGTCTTTGTGTTTGGTGCATAGATGTTTAGAACTACAATATTCTTTTGGTGATTTTTTTTCCTTTGATGACCATGTAGTGTCCTTTCCTGTCTCTTCTGATTAGGTTTGGTTTGAAGACAATTTTGTCAGATATTAAAACAGCTATACTCACTTGATTATTGGATCCATTTGCTTGTAATGTCTTTTTCCACACTTTCACCTGAGATAATGTGTATCCTTCTTAAGGTATGTTTCTTGGAGGCAGCAGAAGGATGGATCCTGTTTTTGAATGCAGGATGTTAGTCTGTATATTTTTATTGGGGGAATTGAAACCATATAAGTGGATAACTATTAATGAACAATGTTTGTTGATTCACATTATTCTGTTGTTGTAGTGTGGGCCTCCCATTTTGGTTTGCTTGTCTCAGATTATTCCTTGTATTTTCTTGAGTGTAGTTAATTTCTTCAGGCTGAATTTTCCTTCTAGTGTCTTCTGTAGAGTTCTCTTTGTTGATAGACACTGCTTAAATTTGGTTTTGTCATAGAATATATTTCTTTCTCCATGTATTGTGATTGAAAATTTTGCTGGAAATAGTAGTCTGGGTTGATCTCTATGTCTATATGTCTATGTCTCTTGGAACTTGTCAAACATCAGCCCAGGTCCTTGTGGCTTTTAGAGTATTTATTGAATAATCAAGTGCTATTCTAGTAATTCCTTTATTATATGCTATTTTTGTCTTTTCCCCTTGCAGCTTTTACTATTCTTTCTTTGTTCTGTACAGTTTGACTTTTTATTATTATATATCATGGGGAATTTCTTTTGTAGTCCAGTCTATGTGGTATTCTACATGATTCTAGTACCTTTGATACTAGTACCTCTTATTATTTAGGCAACATATATATAATATATATTATAAAATTTATATGTATATAGAATGTTAAACTATAAATAATATATGTATACATATATAATAACATGCATGCACATATAATCTTACATTGAAGAAAGTTTTCTTCTATGAGTTTGTTGAAAATGGTTTCTGTGGTTTTGACTTGTGTTTCTTTTCCTTCTTCTATTCCTATTATACTTAGATTTGGTCTTTTCATAGTGTCCCAGATTTCCTATTGCTGAAGTTTGCCCCTGTGAGGTCTATTCAATTTCCTAATTTTTCATTTTTAGATTTCCTTCAGTTTTAGGTTTTTTTAAATTGATTTTCCACTTGCATATCTTAAACAATTTTCTTCATATCATTCCACTGTTTGTGTATTTATAAATTTCATTAATAGATTCATTCATATCCTCTTTAGTGTCCTTGAGCATATTCGTAGCTATTTTGTAGTTTTTTTTTTAAATACTTTATTTTTTTTTCTTCAAGTTACATCTCAGTAACAAACCCCTCCCTATTCCCCCTTCCTAACCTGCCCTTCCACCCTCTTCCCTCCAGAGGTTTCCCCTTTCAGTCCAACAGCTGGCTAACAGTAAGTATTATACAAAACAATAGATATAAATATGCCACATTTATGAGAGTAAATTGGCCCAGTATACCTTCCCAATGTTCAGTTTATACCTATTTGGCCCCTGACTTTAACATTCTACTATCTACCCAACTCCATGAGTTTAAAGGTCTATATGTGACTCAACATTCTTACTATCTTGCAACATACTTTTAAGAGTATCTTCTTAGATCTATAACACCCTCTTGATTCCTAAACAGTTCAAAATTTAACTATAAGATTCTATCTGTCTATTCTTCAACCACCTCAGAGACCTGAGAGGGATAAATATATTTGCTTATATAGGAAGTGCAGAGCCTGCAGCTTCCAAAACTAAGAAAGAACATACCAATATCTGCCTGGACAGTTCCCATTTTCTCTCCATACATTCCAGCATCAATCTTCAGGCTTTGGGTCCTGTTTCTCTGACAGACATTTGTTGTAGAGCAGGGATTATGAAGGACTCACCTACCCTGTCTTGGCAGAGTTAGGCTGTCGACTTCCCTGCTACCAAGTTTTGTCCTTTTTTGGACAGCAGTCTGTCTGCAGTTGGTGCAAGGGGTTTTTTCATGCCAAGACAAAGGCTTGCCACTAATTCAACCATCTTACAGTGGAGGTTCTTCGATGCTTATCTTCTACTTGGAGTAGAATAGGGGGTGCTGTCAGGTGCTGATATGTCTCGATATAAAAAAAAATCTTGATTTAAGATAACATTTTGAATGCCATATTCTGCAGATCTCTAGGGGTTTTTGAAGATGCCCTAACCATCTCTTGTATTTAGATAAGCAAATGTTGCTTGTCTCTTAGCAACTTGATTACTGGGTAGTTTAGAGAATATCTGTGATAGACTGTCATAGTAGCTAACAAAGAGACATGTTTGCATGACTAGGAGTTTGTTTTAACTATCCTAGACCGTTTTAGACGGTTGGTATCAAGAGGTCAGAGCTTCACATTTTATTTTTAAGTATCTCTAGGTATGATACCATTGGGAAGCATTATCTTTAAATTTGTGTCAATATACAAAGATCTATTCAATTGTGGTTAAATATACTCTTAATTATGTATCAATATACCAAGATCAATGCCTATGTAGCCCAATATAATCTTAATATTACGTCCATATGCAAGGGTCAATACCATTGTGGCCAACTATAATCTTAATTTTGTATCAATATACAAAGATCAATACCGATGTAATCCAATACAATCTTATTTTTGCACAATAAACAATGGTCAATACCACTTTAGCCAAATAACCTACTAATTTTGTATCAATATACAAAGGTATAAGGGCATATTCAATAATCTGCCCCTTCTTCTTGGACCTTCCTGTGCTATGACTATATCTCATTTTTCTCAAGCCCATGCACTCCTACATAGGAGAGGAAGAAGGATACAGAAAAGGAAAAGTAGGAATTCCATGGGGCTAACCTCCAAAACCCATTAAGACAGGATCATTTATCAGCTTGTAGTCTCTTCCCCTACATAACAGAGCTTTCAGTTAACCTTCAAATAACCAAAAAGAAGGGCGGAGAAACACCCTCCCCACCCTCTGGGCATGGGACATCGCTCTCTTAAAGTGACTTCCTGCTGATTTGAGTGGTAGTAGACCTGTTTGGGGCCCCAACCCAAATGGGAAAAATGATTAAAAATGTTAGTACAATCCTTTTATGTTCAGTCCTTCTGTTCTCAGCTGTTTAGATGACCTAAGGGGTTTGTAGGCAGAAGCTGATCTTGCAGGCTTCACTGAGGTTCCGGCCAGGGCATTGTGTAGAGATGAACGGTCCCAGCGACACTGGATTGCAGTGGTGGTTGCAGGCCCCCGATGGAGAGAGCTATTGAGGAAGTCTGCCAGGCAGAATCAACTGGGTCACTCATCCTCCTTGGTGCCTGATTCTGCTCTCTGCTGAGGATTCCGCTGTCCGCCGTCCCCAGGCTCCCCTAATGGACACTTCGATTCTCCTGGAACGATAAGAACAGAGCCCTGCCCCAATCCCAACCCTAGGACAATTGCCCTCTTTTTTTTTTTCTGGGGGGGGATGGGGGGGGCTAGGTAGTACTTCTCCTGAAGCAAATTTGGCCTTCTGACAACATACAAAGCGTTATATTTCAATCCGGGTTAAAGAAGAAATCATTCTGTCACCTTGGAGCTATACCAGCTCTAGTGTATATATTTTGAGATCCCAAAGGACAATCTGCCTGCATCGAGAAGGCCTTTTGTAAGTAGCCTCCAAACCTAGGTCCCTCCAAATCCCATGTGTGTGTCTCTGAACTCTAATTATTGGGAACAGGAACCTGTGTTTCTCATCTGAAGGGATCAAAGATGTGTTCCACCACTCCTGGATCGAAGTCTTTCTCTATTTAGAGTTTGCCCTGCATCAGGCTGACCCTGAGCTCCAGGATCTGCCTGTTTCTGTCTCCAGTGTGTTGGGAGCTGGGATCAAGGGTGTACTCTTCTTGAATGGTGGGACCAAGAGTATGCACCCTCACCACCCCGCTCCGTATGACTCCAGAGTACATAAGACCACCAACTCTAAGGTGCCCCCCCCATCTCCGATGAAGTCAAAGGCATGGGCCAATACCACAATTCTCTTGTATTTTACCTTAGCTCCACGTCTTCTCTACACCTGGAGGTCTGCAAATCCAGGCCGAATGGCTGTATCCTCTGTTCCATTCACAGTGTTTCAGCCCTGCCCCCTGCCCTTTTTTTTTCTTTTCTTTTTTTTTTGTTTTTTTTTTAGTTGATAAATTTATTTGTTTGTTGCTTCAGGTTACATCCTTATCATATTGTCCTCTTTTCCCACTTCCTAGCCCCACCCTCCCATGCTCTACCCCCTGACCCTTCCGTCTTGTTTTTCTGGGGTGGAGTGTCCCTGCCTAACAGTCTCTCACCACAGATCAGGAGTCATATGAGGGCCAAGAGCCTCTTCATTCACCGGGGGCCTACGAGGCAGTACTGCCAGTGAATGGTGTCTCATTGCTACTGGGGGAATACTAAAAAAAAGACCAACAAACACACAAACCCACAAAAACAAAGAATATCAACAAAAAAGAGAGGAAAAAGAGAAGGGAAAAGGAAAGAGAAAAAAAAGAAAAAAGAAGGAAAAAGAAAAAGATAAAAAAAAATTATGTCCTTGTTCCTTTTGATGTGTTGGTTGTAGTACAGATATCCTGTACGATATAGTTAAAATCCTACTATAAGTGAATAGATGCCATGTGCATCCTTCTGAGACTGGGTTAGCTCACTCAGGATGAGCTCCTCTAGATCCATCCATTTGGTTGCAAATTGCATGATTTCATTGTTTCTGATAGCTGAGTAATATTCCATTGTATAGATGTACCACAATTTTTTAATCCATTCTTCAGTTGAGGGACATCTGGGTTGTTTCCAATTTCTAGCTATTACAAATAAGGCTGCTATGAACATAGATGAGGAGACTTCCCTATGTCTCCGTGAGAGGTCCTTTGGGTGTATACCCAGAAGTGGTATGGCTGGGTCTTGAGGCAAGGTTATTCCTAGATTTCTAAGATATCGCCAGACAGACCTCCATAGTGGTTGCACAAGCCTGCACTCCCACCAGCAATGGAGTAGGGTACCCCTTTCTCCACACCCTCGCCAGCATGCGCTATCATTTGAGCTCTTTATTTTAGCCATTCTAACAGGTGTTAGGTGGAATCTCAGGGTCGTCTTGAGTTGCATTTCTCTGATCATTAAGGATGTTGAACATTTCTTCAGGTGTCTCTCAGCCCTTAGGGATTCCTCCTTTGTGAATTCTCTATTTAGCTCCATCTCCCATTTTTTGATTGGATTATTTGGTTTCTTGGCATTTAGTTTCTTGAGTTCTTTGTAGATTTTAGATAATAGCCCTCTATCAGATGTGGGGTTGGTGAAGATTTTCTCCCAGTCTGTTGGTTGCCGTTTTGTTCGAATGACAGTATCCTTTGCTTTACAGAAACTTTTCAGTTTCATGAGGTCCCATTTATTGATTGTTGATCTCATGTCCTGAGCTGTTGGTGTTCTGTTCAGGAAGTTGTCACCTTTGCCAATGAGTTCGAGGGTTTCTCCTACTTTTTCTTCTAGTATCTTTAGTGTGGCTGGCCTTATGTTAAGGTCTTTGATCCACTTGGAATTAAGTTTTGTACAAGGTGATAGGTATGGGTCTAATTTCATTCTTTTGCAAGTGGACATCCAGTTGGACCAGCACCATTTGTTGAAGATGCTGTCCTTCTTCCATTGTGCGTTTTTGGCTTCTTTGTCAAAGATTAGTTGGCCATAGGTGTGTGGATCCATGTTTGGGTCTTCAATTCGATTCCATTGATCCACTGGTCTGTTTCTATACCAGTACCATGCTGTTTTTATTACTGTTGCTCTGTAGTACAGCTTGAAATCTGGGATGGTGATACCTCCAGATGTTTTTTCATTGGACAAGATTGATTTAGCTATTCTGGGGTTTTTGTTGTTCCATATGAAGTTGAGACTAGCTTTTTCCAGGTCTATAAAGAATTGTGTTGGTATTTTGATAGGAATTGCATTAAATCTATATATTGCTTTTGGTAGGATAGCCATTTTTATTATGTTGATCTTACCTATCCATGAGCATGGGAGATCTTTCCATCTTCTAAAGGCCTCTTCCATTTCTTTCTTCAGGGGCTGAAGTTCTTGTTATATAGGTCCTTTACATGCTTGGTTAGAGTTACTCCCAGGTATTTTATGTTGTTTGTGGCTATTGTGAAGGGGGTTGTTTCCCTTATTTCTTTTTCGGTATATTTGTTTGTTGTATAAAGAAGGGCTTCTGATTTTTTTGAGTTAATTTTGTATCCAGCCACCTTGCTGAAGTTGTTTATCAGCTGTAAGAGTTCTTTGGTGGAGTTTTTGGGGTCGCTTATGTATACTAACATATCATCTGCGAATAGGGATAATTTGACTTCTTCATTTCCAATTTTTATCCCTTTGATTTCCTTTAGTTGTCTTATTGCTCTAGCAAGGACTTCAAGTACTATATTGAAGAGATATGGTGAAAGTGGACATCCTTGTCTTGTCCCTGAGTTTAGAGGAAATGCTTCAAGCTTCTCTCCATTTAATTTGATGTTGGCTACTGGCTTGCTGTATATTGCCTTTATTATTTCTAGGTATGGTCCTTGTATGCCCGTTCTCTCCAGAACTTTTAGCATGAAGGGGTGTTGGATTTTGTCAAATGCTTTTTCTGCATCTAGCGAGATTATCATGTGGTTTTGTTCTTTCAACTTGTTTATGTGGTGAATTACATTGATAGACTTTCGTATATTGAACCATCCCTGCATTCCAGGGATGAAGCCTACTTGATCATGGTGTATGATACTTTTGATGTGTTCTTGAATTCGGTTTGCTAGTATTTTATTAAGTATTTTTGCATCTATGTTCATGAGGGAGATTGGTCTGAAGTTCTCTTTCTTTGTTGGGTCTTTTTGTGGTTTAGGAATCAGAATGACAGTGGCCTCATAGAATGAGTTTGGCAGTGATCTTTCTGTTTCTATGTGGTGGAAGAGTTTGAAAAGTAATGGTGTTAGTTCCTCTTTGAAGGTCCGGTAGAATTCTGTGCTAAAGCCATCTGGCCCTGGGCTTTTTTTGGTTGGGAGTTTATTAATGACTGTTTCTATTTCCTTAGGTGTTATTGGGCTGTTTAAGCTGTTAATCTGATTTTGATTTAGTTTTGGTAGGTGGAATTTATCGAGGAAATTGTCCATTTCGCTTAGGTTTTCAAATTTAGTGGAATATAGATTTTTAAAGTAATGTCCGAATATTTTCTGGATCTCCTCAATGTCTGTTGTTATTTCTCCCTTTTCATTTCTGATTTTGTTGATTTGTGTTCTTTCCCTTTGCCTTTTAGTTAATTTGGCTAGGGGTCTGTCTATTTTGTTGATTTTCTCAAAGAACCAACTCTTGGTTTCATTGATTCTTTGTATAGTTCTTTTTGATTCTAAGTTATTGATTTCAGCTCTAAGTTTGATGATTTCCTGTCTTCTGCTCTTCTTGGGAGTGTTTGTTTCTTTTTTTTCCAATTCACCCAGCTTAGCTGTTAGTTCACTAATATGAGCTGTCACAATTTTCTTTTTGAAAGCACTTAGTGCTATGAACTTTCCTCATAGCACAGCTTTCAATGTATCCCATAGGTTTGGGTATGTTGTGTCTTCATTGTCGTTGGATTTCAAGAAGTCTTTGATTTCCTTCCTTATTTCTTCCCTGACCCAGTGGTCATCCAGTAAGGAGCTGTTCAATTTCCATGTGTGTGTAGGCTTTCTGTTGATTCTTTTACTGTTGAAGACCAGCTTTATTCCGTGGTGGTCTGATAAGATACAAGGTGTTATTTCAATTTTCTTGTATCTACTGAGACTATCTTTGTGACCAATTATGTGGTCGATTTTGGAGAAGGTTCCGTGGGGTGCTGAGAAAAAGGTGTATTCCTTTGTGTTTGGGTGAAACGTTCTATAGATATCTGTTAGGTCCATTTGTTTCATGATCTCTGTTAGACTCAATATTTCTCTGTTTGTCTTCTGTCTTGATGATCTGTCCTTTGTTGTGAGTGGGGTGTTGAAGTCTCCCACTACTAATGTGTTGTGATCGACGTGCGCTTTAAGATTTAGAAGTGTTTCTTTTACGAAAGTAGGTGCCTTTGTATTTGGGGCATAGATGTTCAGTATTGAAATTTCCTCTTGATGAATATTCCCTTTAATGAGTATATAGTGCCCTTCTTTGTCTTTCTTCATTAACTTCAGTTGGAAGTCTGTTTTGTTTGATATTAGGATGGCTACTCCAGCTTGCTTCCTGGGTCCATTTGCTTGGAAAACCTTTTCCTAGCCCTTTACTCTGAGGCAGTGTCTATCTTTTGTAGTTAGATGTGTCTCTTGTATACAGCATAAGGAAGGGTCTTGCTTGCGGATCCACTCTGTAAACCTATGTCTTTTTATTGGGGAGTTGAGTCCATTGATGTTGATGGATATTAGTGACCTGGGGTTGTTATTTCCCATTAGTTTGGTATAGGCGGTGGTTCTGTTCCTCTTTTGGTTTAGTTGCTGATGGGTTTTCTATTCCCTTTGTTTTCTTGGGTGGAGTTTTCTTGTCTGTGTTGGGATTTTCCTTCTAGGATTTTCTGTAGGGCTGGGTTTGTGGGTAGATATTGTTTAAATTTAATTTTGTCATGGAATATCTTGTTTTCTCCATCTATGTTGATAGAGAGTTTTGCTGGGTAAAGTAGTCTGGCTGGGCATCTATGATCTCTTAGGACTTGTAGTATATCTGACCAGGCCCTTCTAGCTTTTATCGTTTCTGGGGAGAAGTCAGGTGTAATTCTGATGGGTCTGCCATTGTATGTGACTTGACCTTTTTCTCTTACAGCTTTTAATATTCTTTCTTTGTTCTGTACATTTGGGGTTTCAATTATTATGTGGCGAGAGGAGTTTCTTTTCTGGTCTAATCTGTTTGGTGTTCTGTATGCCTCTTGGATTTTTATTGGCATCTCTTTTTTCAGGTTTGGGAAGTTTTCCTCTATGATTTTGTTGAAGATATTTCCTGGACCTTGGAGTCGGGAGTCTTCTCTTTCCTCTATACCTATAATTCTTAGGTTCCGTCTTTTCAATGAGTCCTTGATTTCTTGGATGTTGTGGGTGAGAGATTTTTTAGCCTTCTCATTTTCTTTGGATGATGTACTGATTTCTTCCACTGAATCTTCCATGCCTGAGATCCTGTCTTCCATCTCTTGCATCCTATTGTTGATACTCACATCCGTAGTTCCTGTTCTCTTCCCTTGGTTCTCCACTTCCTCTTTTAACTCTGACTGTGTTTTCTTTATTGTTTCTATTTCTATTTTCATGTCTTGTATGGTTTTGTTCATTTTGTACCTTTCCTTCTCCAGCTTGCTTGTTTTTGTATGAAAATC
>CAJQZJ010004752.1:9204979-9233523 GCA_907164525.1 Lophiomys imhausi
CTATGTTGCACTCTGAGTTATCAGCCTGTAATGGTTCTGATGGTATGGGCCTGTTTGCCCAGGCACAGATTCTGTGGGCTTTGTTTGTCGTCCCGGAGGCTGACAGGGTCTGGCTCCACACCTGATATGTCTGGATTTTCCAGGATACAGCTATGGTCCCGATTTCTGGTTTCTCTCTAGTCTTCTCGCCACAGGGCTGGACCCTGTGCCTGATTTCCTTCCTGTCTGCACCGCCACGGGTCCCGTGGGTACCCCAAGCCCCGGATCCTCCCGCTGCCTGAGTGCACCTCTCATCCCAGCAGCTCCGCCGTGGGTGCACGGACCCCTGGTCCCACCCACGCCTGTCTCTCTCCCCAGATGACCTGCCGTGGACTGGCGGGGATTTGGCCCTGCCAGCAGTGCTCCCTCCCCAGCTGCGCTCTCGTGAGTGTGTGAGATTTGGCCGCTCCCGCCTGCTTTTGTGTTCCCCGCTTCCTGTGCTCTCTCGGAACCTCCCGCCCTCTGCTTCACGAGCGGCTGCGGACCACCTGCTGAGCCCCCTGTTTGTTCCTTGCTAAGGCTTCCACTATCTCGCAACCTTTTCTAAGTGGGTATAAGTTCAACCTGATGTGTGGGGAGCCCAATAGGACAGCGATCTATGGCCAAGTGGACCCTGATTCTGCCTGCTGTAAGTTGGGAACGATCTTACCAGGCGCCTCACCAAATGGGAGTTCCCGAATCCCCGGTTTAGTGGCCTCCATGTCTGTGAGAGATGGGGAGAGCCTTGCCCTGGGACTTTTAACAGTCCCTTTGGAGCTGTGAGTGTTCCCGGGGAGGGTCTAGCCCCTCCGGTTTTTGCACAGTGCCCAGTAACTCTGTGTTTTTTATGGCTCTTTTTTCCCCGCATTCAGAATGCGTCAGTGTAGGTCGCCGCCATCTTCGCTCCTCCTATTTTGTAGTTTTTGTCTTGTATTCTGGCTATATTGAATTACTCATGGCCTATTTTAGTAGGATTCCTGGGCTTTAGTGGAGATGTATTGCCCTTGCTGTGACTGATTGAGATTTTACTTTTGTGTCTAGCCATCTGGGTTTGGGATGAATGTAATTATAGTTGCTGATATGTGTGTTGTTGGGTCTGTGATTTTTTTGTTTTGTTTTTGTTTTTCTTGTTTTGTTGCCTTTCCTGTTTCATAGGAGAGTGTGGTGAATGTGTGTAGCCTGTTAGGAAATGATCCTGAGATCCTGCCATGTGTGGCCACTGGGGGTCGCAGGTAGAATGTGTTTCTAGGTATTAGGTTCTGATACTAAAGAATGGGGTTGGGCTGGGAGGGGGTGTGCTCTGATAGGATACCTAGAAGGGAGGAAAACAAAGATTTGCAAATGGTCCTAGGGATGAAGGCTGAGAGGAAGGAGAGGCCAAGGCTGCTGGTCTGCTACAAAGCTAGGGGTGAGACTGAGGTATTGGAATTGGAAAAGAGGAAGAATGAAGATTGCCTACCTAATTTTTGGGCCACTATGTTTTTCAGAGAGATGATGCCTGAGACAAAGGAATAACCATTTAGTTGAGGAAGGCTGATTCCCTGGCTGGCATAATGTATTCCTAGACAGTACCTGTATGTTTTTTTTATTATTATTATTTTCATAGTAGCCCAGTGGTATCTTCTATCTTGGTTTAATTTTCCATTCTCTCATCTGTTGTTATTTTAAATTATATGGCTGACAAGACCACTTTTCTCATCAAAGCTCATGCTCCCAAGCCATTTCCCAAGTAACCCTATCTCTTCAAGTAGTTTTCCAGCCTTCTTTCTACAGGTGCCAGTAGCTCTCACTACTTGTTTGTTTTCCTGATGACTTGTGAAAAAAGGTTGCCTGAAACTCCAGCCATTCCATTCTACCGATGCTGTGACAAATGCTCAAAGTGTCCTTTCTTCTGAACTGCTCTCATCTAAAGCTTACTCACTTGTCCAGCCTCAGTGCAAGCTCACATTTATCTTCATGGAATCCAGCACCCCAGCCTGAAGTGAACACTCCCCCTCCTGAACTCCTGTAAAATTTATTATCTGAATAATTCATCTGGCAATGAATCATGTTCTGCTTTCTGACATCTCTTTTATAATTGTCTGGTGCTGTTATTTAAGTGTCCCCCCGCTCATTTTGCATGCTTATAAAATTGCTTTCCCCTAATATACCAGTTGATTTCAATATTCTAACAGTTCTTAGATATAATTCTTGGAAATAGTTTGGGACTGAGTAAATATTTATTGATTTAACTTATTTAGAAGTATACTACCATTCTCATTATTTGAATGTTCTTTTTATGTTACTTAAGGATTATGAATGTGTGGTTCACACCCTTCAAGAGCTTGGGTCTGTTACATCTGTATGTGTCATGATTCTGATGAGTTACAAAGGACATTAAGGATAGTAAAGTTTCCTTGTGTTATTAGGTCATAGAGAAGAAAGGAAGATAGAAGATTATATGATTAATATTTTCTATGAAAATTCACTTGAAAAGTAAAGAAATAATTGTAACAGAAATTTAGAAGTATTGATGATTTGGAAAACCAGACTCTAATATGGGGATTCACATTTGCTTTATCAGTTAGTAAAATTCAGGTTCTGTGATATGGATAACAAAAAGATATCTGACCCATATTTTTCATATCATACCATGAATGATCGGTCATCCAGTGCAGTAGACATAGTATTTCTCAAATCTAGCATTATCTTCTTGTAGGTAATATTAGAGAAATGGGGTATATGGTAATACAGTTAAGAGGTTTCATGCTAAGTATGTACCAAAAGCTTATAAATGAATAAGTACTGGGATAGATGGAGGGTTATACAAATTCTTCTATACAAGATCTCTTTCATAGTATCTGCACTGCTTAATATTTATTGATTAAGACATCTTGTAAATCTGTGATTACCCAGAGCAAAGAGACATTGAAAATCTTTGTTAAATTTAGCATCATTGGCACTTGATGCTAAATCTTATAGAACAGAATAAAGATAAAGATCGACAACCCTGACCCCCTATTCACCAATGTGAAGTTGCCTGGGACTATTCTGTAGATAGGAAGAATGATAGGTGTACATTAATATAGTTTTAGTTGTGTGAAGTTCTGTATAAATTGGATTAGTACTTGAGTTTGAATTATTAAATTCATTCTTGGTTTAGTTTTGTTAAAATTTTAATTTACCTATGCAACATTCACTGAAGCATTGAAGGGACTTACAACCGAGCCAAGAGGAGATGAATAATAGTGCTGTGGGTTATTAATCTTTAATAAGGCAATGCTTTGGAGGCCTGCACTAGCTGCCCTCAGATACTTGAAAAATTACCACAGGTAAGGGGGATTACATTTGTGAGTGCATGTGTCTGTGTGTGTGCCTCTGTGTGTGTGCTAATCTTGAAGGGCAAAGTAAGAATCAATGTATTGAAGTTCAGTAGAGATGGAGTTTGACTATTGTAAGGAAAAAAATGACATTCACAGGCAAATGAGATGAGTCAGCAAATGTTAGTTCTTGTGTGAACTAAGGAATATCATCCAGAGATTCCATTAAAACAGAACAAAACAAACCTTTATATCAAATGACTTAGATCCCTTGCATACTTGAGGGTTGATGTGTGTGTGTGTGTGTGTGTGTGTGTGTGTGTGTGTGTGTGTGTAGGGTATATATGCATGTTTGAGTATTTGCATATGTGTGCTAGCCCTGTCAGCACTTAAGGTCAGAGTTTGATATCAGGGTACTTTCCCTAATGACTTCATTAACTTAATTTCAAAGACAAGGTCTCTCAATTTGAAAATTAGTTTTTGAGCTAGAATGAATACTCAGAAAGCCCTCTGTGCACCGCATGTCTCAGACCTCATTCCTGCTGTCGGTTTAGGGATGCTCACAGCCATGCTTGGATTTTTATCTTGGAATCCAGGGATCCAAACTCAGGTCCTCATGCTTGTACAACAGTCACTTTACACACTGAACCATCTTCACAGCCCACATTTGAGGATAATTTTAAGACCATCTGTTTTTCAGATACAGTGAATCTGGTGTCAGTTCTCAACTGCAAGTTGACTTAGGTATTTCTTTAAAATTGATTCTATGTGTATTATGATACACATGTAATCTTAATATTTAAAAGTATAAAGTTAGGCTAAAAATGCAAGAATGTGTCTTGAAGTTTTATCTTAAAAACATTTCCATTAGATTTGAAAAACCATCTCCTTTTGGTACTCTATTGGCATCTTACTTACTCATGTTTTTAAAATCTGGACTCTTGAATGTTGTTCTCCTAACTGCTAATGCTGATGCTCAGGGACTCAAATTATGCTGTTATTTTTCTACTAGTGGTTGATTTAATTTAGTTATTTTTCTCTCTATCTTTGTCCTCCTGTGCTCCTTAAATATTACTATTAAAACATTACTAAACAACCTCAAATAATGACTTAATAAATCCACTACTTAGTATTTCCCAGGTGTCTACCGATTTTCTGATTAGCTAGGCTATCAGAGTAATCTGAATTGATCTGAGAGATACTCCACTTTCTCAGTTGGAGATTCATCTGTTTTGGGGATCCTTACTAGGCAGAATAGCATGTTAAGTTTCTCAACTAGACAGCTGGGCCAACTTAGTTATGTTCCAGGTAGCCTTCCTTTCTTTAGACGATTAATTCATGCTCATTTGCTATAATAAAGATGGCAGAGAATGAACTTTTGCTTACAGTTCAGCTCATTTTGGAATAAGAACTACTATCACTTCCTTTTATTTTGTGAGCTACCTAGGTCAAAAGTCTAGCCAATTGCTTTGTTTCCCCTCAGATGTAGGAGCTAAAATAATTACCTGAAAATAGAAGAGAAATTATAAAAGCTGCAAATATAGCTTGGGATGGAGTTGGGGTGGAAGAGTTGCAAAGAATCTAGAAAGATCAGAATGCAGTATATGCATGTATGGAAAGTTTAATGTGTAATCCAGTATTCTTGGTATAGGCCAATAAAACAAAGTTTAAATTCTATAGCCTGTGTAGAAGGTTCTATATGTTGGTATAGATTGTAGAGTCATCCTATCATTTTGCAGAGTATTCTTATGCAAGGGGGAAAAAACTTCAGCTGTTTTTGCAAGCCATTTATAACACAGGTCTCAGGAATATGCTAAGAATTCAATTCTTAAATAATTCACAGAAGTTAGTAAATGATTAAATGAGATCAAGCTTAAAGTTTGAATCTGGAGTGGACTTTCAAAATTCTCATATGGACGTTTCTCATAGCTGGAAACACTGAGAATATTCTGATTCTAGAAAAGTGGAGGACTTAGTGGAGATAATGGTTACAGATCCAGGGAAATTTCTAACAAAATTAGTCATGTTAGAAGCCACATTTATTTTTTTAAAATTTTTATTGATAATAGATTCTTCTGTCCTACAATATATACTAACCACAGTTTCCCTTGCCTTCATTCCTCCCAGCTTTCTCCAACCTCCCATGTCCTCAAGATCAACTCCCTCTTAATTTCCTCTTCAGAAAAGAGCAGGCTTTTCTGTCACAAAAAGATGACAGACAAACAGGACAAAACAACATACAATAAGACATGGCAAAGTCCTCATACTGAGACTAGAAAATAGGAGAAAAAAAAGTTCTAAAAGCAGGCAAAAAGTCAGAGATATACCAACTCCAACTGTTAAGAGTTCCACAATCACCTGGCTAACAGCCATAACATATATGCAGAGGACTTGTACAGACCCATTCAGGCCCCGTGGTTGCCACTTCAATCTCTGTGAGCCCATGTTTCTATGTGCTGTTACTCAGGAGTTGGCTCAAATCTTTTTAAATTTGTAATTCTTTCCCTTTGTCTTATTTACAAAATTGAACTTTGTGTTAGTAAATCCTCTTAGTCCCAAACAAACTTGATATTAGGCATTTAGTATTATATGTAATTGGGTATTTATTATTACTAAATAATCAATTACTAGTAATAGTGTACACTATTACTAAATGAGTATTTAGTACTATACTCCTTTCATTTCAGTAAGTCCTATCTAGCTAGTAGATTTGAGCAATAATGATGAAAGTCGTTTTCTTGAGTAGGTCCTTTGTCCATTTTACATGTAAACTTTTGAGTTGCATTGAACACTTGTGTAGTACAAGCTGACATGCTGGGATAGGCCAAAGTATAGCAGACGTAAGGACACCTTTCGGTGAAAAACAAGTTAGAGAACAGATAACCCTGCTTCACAAACCTACCAAACAGGAAATTTGGAGGAACAGACTCTGTCTTAACTAAGCTCTAAGATGACTGCAGTTCAGATCCCATCTTGAAAGAGAAGAAAACTCCTTACCTACAATGTATAAAAGATCACAAATGTTTATAAGGTCTACATCTGTGACTAAATTGTGGACAGTCATGAATTTCTTATCAATAGGGATATTTTATGAGAAATGGTTCATCAGGTATGAATAGCATAGAGGGCAGTTACACAAACCTGGGTGGCAAAGGACAATGACTAATAACATATCATGATGTGACCATTGCATTTGGTTCAGGTAAGGTTTCTGAGTTATTAGATGAGCACTGCATACTGTTTCACAGTAAACTTTTTCTGTTTTAATAAATAGGCATGTATTCTATAGTAATTATGAAAATCATAGGAAAGATGATTATACTGGTCTAGCCTTCTTTTATTATCAAATATTGATCAATCTATAAATCTACATATATTATGCTATAATAAAACTAGCATGAACCACATTTCTTTATGCCAACATTGCCCCAAACACAATGAATGAACTATGATGATTTATTGGTTTATATTATCAATAGACTTAAGAATTTGCCAGCTCTGTACAATCTTAAAGGTCCCCTGTTTTATATGTGGCCTATTACTGATCAAAGTATTGTTATAGCTTACATTGATATATAACTAAACATACTTTGAAGACTTATTGGAAATTTTTAGATAAAAAGAGTACTATATTTAGTATGTACTTATGAAATGAACAGTTTTCTGACGTTTTTCTGTGTTTTCAATTTCTTTGTAATTTAATATTTTTATTTTATACTCCAATATTTTTCAATACTTTTGAATGACTTAACTGATCTGAAAAGATAGTAAAATATAAACAGTTGGTGTGAAATTAAGTCAAAGGCATTTTTTCATTGAAGTTTTAAAAATATCTTTTTTAGAGATTACAATATAATTATACCACTTCTTGGTTGTGAGCCTAGCCTTTAACGGCTGAGCCATCTCTCCAGCCCAATTATACCACTTCATACTTCCTTTTCCTCCCTCCACATAACCCCTTGTTCTTTTTTCAATTCATAACCTCTTTTTCTTAATTTGCTGTTACATATATATTCCAAAATACATAAAAACTACATACTCAGTCTATATAACATTATCTTTTTTTTTTTGTTTTCATAGCTGACCATTTGGTATATGGTAAACAATGGGTGTATTCTTCCCTCGAAAAGAATGCTTTCTCTGCTCTTAGCATTTCTTTTGTAAAAAAAAATTAATTTAATTTTCTTTTTATTGAAAATAGATGATTTTCTCAAATATATCTTAATCAGTTTTCCTCCATCTACTCATCCCAGTTTCTCCCCACCTCCTTTCCCCTAGCGATCTACTCCCTTTTTTTTTCTCATTAGAAAGGAACAGGTTTCTAAGAGACAAAAACCAAGCTTGATAAAATAAAATATAATAAGATAAAACAAACATTACCACATTGAAGTTGAACAAGGCCAATCAACACAAGAAGAAAAAACAGCAGGCAAAAGAATAAGAAATCCATTGTACATTAGTACTCAGTAGTCTGCATACTAATAAATATATTAAAAATAAAATATTATTTTTAAATACTAAACTGAAAGCTATAATTTCTATTCAGAGGACCTGATATAGAACCAGGCAGGACCTGTGCTTGCTCCTTCCATCTCTGTGAGTTCCTATGAGCCTTGCACAGTTGAGTAGAAGGCCTTGTTCTCCTGGTAGCCTCTATCCACTCTGGCTGTTATAGTCTTCCTGACTCCTATTCCATGAACTTCCATGAGATCTGAGGGGAGGAATTTGAGATAGTCATGCCATTTAGAGCTGTGTATTCCAAGGACTCTCTCTCTCTCTCTGTATATTATCTGACTGTTGGACTATACATCAGTTCCTCTATGCTGCAGGAGGAAGCTTCTCTGATGATGAATGAAAAAAGAAATGATCTATGAATATAGGTGAATATCATTAGGAGTCATCTTACTGGTACTTTTTGAAATTTTTAGAGCAGTAGTGTTTGGTTTTATTCTAGGTCTCTGGTTCATGGTCACCCAACCAGTGTTGGGTACAGGTTCCATCTTGTGAAGTGGGCCGTAAGTCAAATCAGACATAAGTCAAGTCCTACAAATTCTGTGACACTGTTGCCCTGGTAGATCTTACAGGCAGGACAGATGGTCGGTCAAAGTTTTGTGGCTAGACTGATATATATATTTCTGTTTTGGTAGCCTGCAGAGTCCCTTCCTACACCAACAACACTAGGAGGTAGGGGTAAAGGCTGCAATCATGCACCAGCTCAACTTCTGCATGTTCAATATGTTTTATGGGTGTTAATTCTCAGGAGTGCAACACAATAGTCAATAGCAAGACCCTGGTTGTTTTGGGATTTCCATGGCAACCCCTTGGTCAACATCTCAATTGAATGCAACCCAGTCCTGGTATTAGAGGCCTCATTTCGTGACAATAATAATAATAATAATAAATAATAATAATAAATTTAAAAAATGGCCAGGTGGAACTCCTAGGATTGAGCCCTCATGAGCTTTTCCCATCCAAATTAACATGTCTTATTGGTATTGTTCTTGTTCAGGTCATGTTCAGGTAGCAATGCTGGTTTGACTTCATGGGTATTATTCCTAGATCCTGGCATTTCTAGGAGAGACAAGCTCACAGCAAACTCAATTTTCCTCAGAAATTTACTCTTGTAAATTTTCTGCATTCTCTTCTGCAATGATTTCTTAGCCTTAGGTGCATGATCTGTTGTTGGGACTGGAATCCATAACTGTGCATTTTGATTGCTGATTATTTTCTATACTGGTCTCTGTTGCAAACAAAGGTTTCCTTGGACAATGAGGACTACACTTTATCTGTTGGTATAAGGATAAGACTTTAGAATGTTGTCATGGATTATGTTGGTGTAGTAAAGTTATTATTGTAGGTTCTCTTACAAGATCAACTTCAAGGGTGCTAGGTAGTTGGCTAAGTTTCCAGGACCAGGAAATTATTATACTACACTGATTTTGTTATGGTTCATGGCCTAACAATTTGGTAGGACTGTTGGTTACTTTCTTCTTTTGGGAACTTGCATTTTCAGTTTTGGTATCATAAAAGCTATTCTTCAGGAAGAAAGTTTTAGGTCAGATCCACTTATGGGCTTCTATGCCCTGTTTCAGAAATGCATGGTACCTTTAGCAATAGAGATGTAACTTCCATATCTGGAGGGCAAAGGTTATAGTAATAGCCTATAATATTTTGTGAGTCTCTTGTATACTCCTCACCAACAACTTGTAAGAAGGCTTCTTATGCTTGGTGTTTGGGCTTTTGTTATTTGATCTATGATTCTTGGGGAGACATTGTCAGCCCAGATAGAAAATGCCATTTAAACTATATATGTATTTGTGTAAGATAGGTATTTGTAGGTGGGAAGTTAGTAGTATGCATCCTTATTGCAAACTGTCTTAGCATGGACTGTTCAGAATGCCATGCATTAGATAAAATCTTCCCTGTTAAATTAAATAAGATGCAATTGGGGATACCAGGAGGAGTCAAACAGAATAGGATGAGTGTATACTATGGAATTCTCTACCACTGCTCTAAAGTCCAGCTAATAAAAGCTAGGAAGAAAGGTAAGCATTCATTAATCCAAGATCCACACTGTGGACTTTATAACCCATAAAAGAAGCCAGTGTGTGGCTACGGGTGAAGCCTTTGGTATAAGATCAAGTTCTTTCACAGTACCTGCATAGAGGTAGTCAGAAGCCATGATTCAAGAGACATTGTCTTATTAAGATTCTTGTTTTAAGTCAAAACAAATGACTAAGAGGACCAGAGCATAACAGTACACAGTTAGGTGGAGAGAACACTCAGCAGGTTAAAGGTAACATTTCTAAAAAGAATATTGAGACTGTTTAGCTGTAGAAGAAGGGAGGTAAAAAGAAATGTTAGAAATATTTAAAATAAAAGAGTATTAGGTATAAAAGGTGAAACATGACACATAATCATTGTTAATATTAGAGGCTAAGAGGGAGCAGATGGTATAAAAATATATACAATAAAAATCCAGAAATACTTTGTTTATTGGTGATTAAATCATCTTAGAAGAAGAGGAAAAAATTGACACAAATCTGGAAAATAATACAACATTAAGTATACATAGCCTTCTCAGCTAAAATTAATGAGGGACATAACTGCTACTAATATCTGAAGGGTGTTAACAGGAAGAAAGTTCATAATTACTTAGCACCATACCAGTAAACATAATTAGGAATAATGGTATGCAATTAAGAAAAGAAAAATTTAGTCACAACATCATGGAAGATCCTCTGTACTAGTGACATCTATTAAATTGTGGCAATGTTTCCCAAAACAGTTGGGAGGAGTCCTGTTCCCTGAAACACACAGAATAAATGAAACCAGGCTACAAAAAGAACACCTCTCTGTGACAATGAGGGCAACCACAGAGGGACTGTGGCATTCTGAGTAGGTCTATTACACTGATTTTGTGTTTCTTTGAATTGGGGTCTTGGAGATCAGAATCAAGCACTCTGATTGCTATTGTTAATTTCTGTTGTAGTTTATGGTGTGTGACCTTACTGCTCTGTGTACTTATAGAAACTAAAGCATTTGTTCAAGAGCTGATCACATCACTACATCCATCTCAATCCAGGGCTTGGAGGTCTTTTCTGTATTTGTAAGGTGAAAACTGACAATGAAAAGGAATGCTAAGGGCAATTAGAGTGTTTAGTATTCTTTTCTTCCATCTAAAACATCTTGGCAAACTCCTTTTAAAAATAGATGGGGATTAAGTAGTGATCTGTGGCTGGATAAGAGAAGGGCAAATGAGGGTGACTGCTCAGGCTTCACAATTCCAAAAAGCTGCCTGCAGAAGTGGCAATGAACAGAGGATTCAGAAGCCTGTTAGAGAAACCTCAGGTTGTTAATTGGAAAACTGATGGTTAAAAGAAAAGGTTAAAGGAAACTGAATGGCAAATTTTTTAAACAGTCTGAATTTAAAAATGCCGGTGTTCCACTTCAGCCCTGATTCTTGAATAACTCATAAGGCATTCTGACTTTCACACTGAGTGCGCACATTTAGGGAACTGCAGTTCACTCTAATGTAAATATTCTTTGACTGATTAGTATGAAAATGGCTCTTCATCTCTGCTTTCCTTTGAGATACTGACAAGAAAGTGACCGGGTAGATGCATGAATTATGTATTTCAGAAGACAGATCTGCTGAAATGGAAGATGAGAATACTTACTTTATATTGTTTTGTACTCTCCAGACAGTGGATATCTGCTTAAATCAGTGTGTTTAATTTATGAGGGCTGCCATCTCTCTATTTAATCTTCAGAACACAAAACTATGTTCTTCACACCTTTGTCTCCAGATATTTTAGCTTGCTTTCCAGAAAGTCACTGATCTATGCCTCTTCATAGAGATAAAAAGCAATTAGAATGGTTATGATTTGGATAAACATAAAAGCTATCTATTCA
The DNA here is from genome assembly GCA_907164525.1 of Lophiomys imhausi. Lineage (NCBI taxonomy): Eukaryota > Metazoa > Chordata > Mammalia > Rodentia > Muridae > Lophiomys > Lophiomys imhausi. The sequence goes on from CAJQZJ010004752.1 coordinate 9,216,712, forward strand.
GTCAACTGTCTTTCCCATCCAGAATGAGAAAGTATTTAAATTCTCTAACTTGAAATCATTTCTTTTTGAAGGAGATACAATTGAATACTGTATAATTTTGATATATAAATACTTGTGATTAATCATTGCACTTATCTTATAGGTTCTTACAAGAATTAAACTAATGATTCAATGTCTACCAGGAGTTTAGCTTGTTGTTTGATTCATAGTAAGGTTTTAATATATGTTTGTTATTCTTAGACAGATTCTGGCTATCACTTTTATTTTTATGTTACATATATAGAGTAACAGTCACACAGTATTCTTTTTAATTTATTTCTTCAAGTTACATCTCTATCAAATTTCCCTCTCTCCTCCCCTGCTGGTTCTACCCACCCTCCCTCTTGCCCATCTCCATTTTGTCCTTAGATGACGGGAGCCCCCACACATCAACACCCCTTAGTTCATCAGTCAGATGAGGGCTAAGAGCTTCCTCTTGTACTGGGGCCTGATATGGCAGGCCAGCTAGGGTAATGTGTTCCACTAACAGGCAACAGGGTCCATGACTTGCTGCTGGGTGGCTTTTTACATAGGATAGTTATGCTAGGTTTCTGTCTCTTTGAGTCTGTGGGTTGTAGGATACTTATCTTGTACTATATAGCTAGTATCCAATTATAAGTGAGGACATACCATGGGTATCTGTAGGAGGAACAAGGTCTGCCACTGAGTAGGAACAAGGCCTGCTGTTAAACAGTGCATGCATGGTTGGGCTTCCATATGCAAATGGCCTGAGAGACTTGCCCAGAGATGCCTGAATATGCTTGGCCTGAGACTGCCTGGACCTGCCTGGAGATTGATGACACCACATCTGGTAATGAGCCACGAGCTAACAAGGAAAAACCACAGCAGCCTGCAGTTCGGAAGCCAATGGGACTCTAGGGGGAGGTTATAAAGGGAGCTCCCTCTTTTGAAATAAACAGGTCTATTTTAGCCACTTACTGAATCCCTGGAATCTGGATCATTGATTCCACATCAGCTCACCCCCACTCCCAAGAGTTCTGGGCATGGGCCCCGGCAACAGGTATCTTTCTGGGTCTGGATGAGATCACTCAGGATGAGCTTTTCTAGTTCCATCTATTTGGTAGAAAATTGCATTATTTCCTTATTTCTGACATATATCTATTCTTCAGTTGAAGGACATATGAGTTGTTTTCAGCTTCTGACTGTTATGAATATGCTATGAGCATAGTTGAGGCCATGTGCTTCTGGTTTGGTGGAGAATCTTTTGGGTATATGCCCAGGAGTGATATGGCTCCATCTTGAGGTAGAACTATTCTCAGTTTTCTGGGATACTGCCAGATTGATTTCCAAAGTGGATGTACAAGTTTGGATTAACACCAAAAAATGGAGGAATGTTTCCCTTTCTCCATATCCTTGCCAGCAAGTGGGGATGTGGAGAAAACTCTCTTGAGTTTTTGATTTTAGCCATTTTGAGGGGTGTGAGATGGAATCTCAGAGTCGTTTTGAGTTGCATTTCCCTGATGATTAAGAATGTTGAATATTTCTTTAAGTGCCTCTCCACCATTAACTATTTCTCTTTTATGAATTCTTAGTATAGCCCTGTAGCCCATTTTTAGATTGGGATATATTTTTTTGGTGTTTAATTTCTTGAGTTCTTCATATATTTTGGATATTAGCCCTCTGTTGCTTGTCAAGTTGGTGAAGACCCTTTCCCAGTCTGTAGCCTGCCATTTTGTTCTTATGACAGTATCCCTTGCCTTACAGAAGCTTTTCAGTTTCATGAGGTCCCATTTACTGATTGTTAGTCTTAGAGCCTGAGCTGTGGGTTGTAGTTGCCAAAAGAGGGAGCTCCCTTTATAACCTCTACCTAGAGTCCCATTGGCTTTGAACTGCAGGCTGCTGTGGCTTTTCCGTACTGGCTCATGTCTCATTACCAGGTGTGGTGTCATCAATCTCCAGAGCCTGAGTTCTGGAAATTCTCACCTATGCCCATGGGTTTGAGGTTTTTTCCTATTTTCTCTTCTATTAGATTTAGTGTGTCTGATTGTATGTTGAGTTCTTTGATGAACTTGGATTAAATTTTGTGTATGGTGATAAATATGGGTCTATTTGTATTCTTATACATGTTAACATCCAGGTAGACCAGCACCATTTGTTGAAGATACTTTCCTTTTTCCATTGGATGGTTTTGGCTTCTTTATAAAAAAATTAAGTGACTGTAGGTATGTGGGTTTATTTCTGCATATTTGATTTGATTCCAATGATCAACCAGTCTGTTCCTATTCCAGTACCATGATGTTCTTATTATTATTGCTCTCTAGTACAGCCTGAGATCAGTGACGGTGATACCTCCAGATCTTCTTTTATTGTACAGGATTGATTTAGGTATTCTGTTTTCTTTTCCCATATGAAGTTGAGAATTGTTCACTCAAGGTCTGTAAAGAATTGTTTTGGTATTTTGATAGGAATTGCATTAAATCTGTATATTGCCTTTGGTGGGATGGTGATTTTATTATGTTTATCCTATCTATCCATGAGCACAGTAGATCTTTCCATCTTCTGGTATATTCTTCAATTTCTTTTTCAGGTACTTGAAGTTCTTGTCATACAGGTCTTTCATGTGTTTGGTTACTGATACTCCCAATTAGTTTATATTGTTTGTGGCTATTGTGAAGGGTGTTATTTCTCTAGTTTCTTTCTCAGCCCATTTATCTTTTGTGTAAAGAAGGGCTACTGATTTTTTGAGTTAATTTTGTACATAGCCACCTTGCTGAAGGAGTTTATCAGCTATAGGAGTTCTCTGGTGGAACTTTTGGGGTCACTTATGTATACTATCATATTGTCTGCAAATAGGGATACTTTGACTTCTTCCTTTCCAATTTGTATCCGCTTGATCTCCTTTCATTTTCTTATTGCTCTAGCTAGAAATTCAAGAGCTATGTTGAAGAGATATGGTGAGAGTGAGGAGCCTTGTCTTGTCTCTGATTTTAGTGGAAATGCTTTACATTTCTGTTCATTTAATTTGATATTGGCTATTGGCTTGATGTATGTTTAGGTATTTTCCTTGTATGTTTGTTATCTCCAAGACTTTTAACATGAAGGGGTGTTAGATTTTTACAAATGCTTTTTCTGAATCTAATGAGATAACCATGTGGTTTTTCTTTCAGCTTATTTATGTGGTGGATTACTTTGATGGATTTCAACCAACCCTGAATCCCTGGGTGAAGCTTACATGATCATGGTATATGATGTGTTCTTGGGTTCAGGTTGCAAGTCTTTTAGTGAGTATCTTTGCATTGATGGTCATAAGGGAAATTGGTCTGAAATTCCTTTTTTTTGGGGGGGGGGTCTTTGTGTGGTTTAAGTATCAATGTGACTGTGGCTTCATAGAATGAGTTTGGCAGTGTTCCTTCTGTTTCTATTTTGTGGAAGAGTTGGAGGAATATTGGTATTAGCTCTTGTTTGAAAACCTGGTAAAATTCTGTGCTGAAACCATCTGACCCTGGGCTTTTTTGGTTTGAAGACTTTTAATGACTGCTTCTATTTCCTTAGGGGGTTATAGGACTGTTTAATTTATTTATCTGATCTTGATTTAAGCTTCGTACATGGAAACTATCCAGAAAAGTGTCCATTTCACTAGGTTTTCCAATTTTATGGAGAACAGGTTTTTGAAGTAAGACCTAGTGATTCTTTGGATTTCCTCAGTATCTGTTATTTCCTTCTTTTCATTTCTGATTTTGTTTATTTGGATATGTTTATGCTGCCTTTTAGATAGTTTGGGTAAAGGTTTGTCTATTTTGTTAATTTTCTCAAAGAACCAACTCTTGGTGTCATTAATTCTTTTATTGTTCTCTTTGTTTCTAATATATTGATTTCAGCCCTGAGTTTACTTATTTCCTGCTGTCTACTCTTAGGTGTGTTTGCTTCTTGTTTGTTCTAGGTCAATCGGGTGTTCTTTTAAATTGTTAATATAGGAACTCTACAATTTCTTTTTGAAGGTGTTTTGTCTTATGAACTTTCCTCTTAGCACTGCTTTAATTGTAACTCATACATTTTCATATGTTGTGCTTAAGCTTTCATTGACTTCTAAAAAGACTTTAATTTCTTTTGTATTTCTTCCCTAAACCAGTGATCATTTAGTGTAGTTGTTCATTTTCCATGAGGTTGTAGGCTATCTTTTGTTTCTGTTATTGTTTAAGTCCAGTTTTATTCCATGGTGGTCTGCTAAAACACAATGAGTTATTTCATTTTTCTTGTATCTGTTGAGGCTTGCTTTGTGACTGACTATATGGTCAGTTTTGGAGAAGGATCTATGAGGTGCTGAGAAGAAAGTACACTCTTTTGTGTTTGGGTGAAATGTTCTTTAAATATCAGTTAGGTTCATTTATTTCATAATGTCTGTTAGTTTCATTATTTCTCCATTTGGTTTCTGTATCAATGATGTGTCCATTGGTAAGAGGGGTGTTTTGAAGTTTCTGCTATTAATATGTGGGGTTCAATGTGGGATTTGAGCTTGAGTAGTATTTCTTTTATGAATGTGGTGGCCTTGCATTTTTTCATTAATTAGTATGAAGTGTCCTTCCCCATCTCCTTTGATTAACATTGGTTTAAAGTCCATATTTTTAGATATTACAATGTCTACTCCAGCTTGTTTCCTGGGTCTATTTGCTTGGAATATATTTTTCCAGTCCTTTACTTTGAGATAATGATTATATTTTTTTGCTGAGGTGTATTTCCTGTAAGCAGCAGAATGATGGATTCTGTTTTTGCATCCATTCTGTTAGCCTTTGTCTTCTTATTGGAGAATTGAGTGTATTGAAGTTGAGGGATATTAATGACCAGTGACCATAAATTCCTGGTATGTTGATGTTTGTTGTAGTAGTGTATTAGTGAGCTTCTTTTCTTTTGGTTTTGCTGCAGTGTGGTTAACTTCTTTGTGAATTTTCTTTGGTGTAGTTAACCTCCTTGAGTTAGTTTTCCTTCTAGTATCTTCTGTAGGGCTGTATTTGTGCATAGATATTGCTTAAATTTAGTTTTGTCATAGAATATCTTGTTTTCTACATCTGTGATGATTGAAAGTTTTGCTGGGTACAGTAGTCTGAGCTGGCATCTGTGGTCTCTTAGGGTCTGCAAGACATCTGTCCAGGCCCTTCTGGCTTTCAGGGTCTATGATGAGAAGTCAGGTGTGATTCTGATAGGTCTGCCATTCTATGTTACTTGGCCCTTTTCCCTTGCAGCTTTTAATATTCTTTCTTTGTTCTATACATTTAGTATTTTGATTAGTATGTGGTACGAGTTATTTCTTTTCTGGTCTAATCTATTTAGATTTCTGTAAGTTTCTTGTGTGGTTATAAGCATCTCATTCTTTATGTTTGTGATATTTTTCTTCTATGATTTTCTTGAAGATTTTTTTTTTGTCCTTGGAGCTTGGAGTCCTCTCTTTCTTCTATTCCTATTATTCTAAGGTTTTGTCTTTTTATAGTGTCCTTGATTTCCTGAAGATTTTGTGTCAGGAGTTTTTTACATTTCATATTTTCTTTGATAAATGTATCAATTTCTTCAATTTTATCTTCTGTGCCTGAGATTCTTTCTTCCATCTCTTGTGTTTTGTTGGGGATGCTTGTGTCTCTGGTTCCTTTTCTTTTTCCTAGGTTTTCCAATTCCAGGATTGTCTCAGCTTATGTCTTCCTTATTGTTTCAACTTCCTGTTTTGTAGTATTTTCCTGTTTTTGTTGAGCATTTGTTTTCCTCCCTTAAGACATCTATTATTTTCATAAGCATAGATTTAAGGTCATTTTTTTGTGTTTCAGTTGTGTTAGGATTTCCAGGGCTTTCTGCAGCATTATCACTAGGTTCCTTAAATGCTATATTGCCTCAGCTTCTTTTTATAGTGTTCTTATGCTGGCCTTTAGCCATCTTCTTGACCCTGGTATTGTCTCATCCCTTGTTTCCACTGGCCTTGGCACCCAGGAAATACCCCTGTTCCAGAGGCTGGCTGATCCTGTGATCCACACACCCACCTCTGAATGATGGGTGGATCCCTGTAATACAGACTAGATCTTGAAGAGTAGCTGTAGCTCTCCTCAGCTGGTTGTGACACAATTGGACATATATTCAGGGTATAGGCTTGGGAGGCACTATACTGTATGATTAAGAGAATTGAGTGGCAGGTTTCCTTAGAAAAGCTGGTTGAGCTGTGGACCAGAGTCTGGATCTGTGTTCCACTGGACCTTCAGTTCTCTCCTCACTGACATAGTCATTTCGGGATCAGTAGCTCAGGTGATGATTAATTCAGCAGTTATATATTTTTAATGTTTATTTATTGGTTCAAGTCACATTTCCATCACAGTCCTCTCCTTCAACCCCTCCCAGCCCTACCCTCTCCCCTTCTCTCCCTCTTCCATTTCTCCCATCTATTCTATTCCTCTGGTGTGGGATGCCCCTATATATCAGCCTCCCTCAGTTCAGAAGTCATATGAGGTCTAAGTGCTTCCTCTTACACTGGAGGCCTACATGGGAGCTCCATTAGGGTGAAGTGTCCCACTAACAGGTAACAAAGTCTATATTTCTGTTCCTTTCAGTCTGTTGGTTGTAGGATAGTTCTCCTGTACTATACAGCTAAAATCCAATTATAAGTGAATACATGCCATGTGCATCTTTCTGGGTCTGGGTTAGTTCACTCAGGATGAGCTTGTCTAGTTCCATCCATTTGGCTGCAAGTTGCGTGATTTCCTTGTTTCTGATGGCTGAGTAGTATTCCATTGTGTAAATGTACCACAGCTTCTTTTTAGCCATTCATCAGTTAAGGGTATCTGGGTTGTTTCCAGTTTCTAGCTATTACAAATAAAGCTGTTATGAACATAGTTGAGGAGGTCCTTGTGGTTTGGTGAGGAATCATTTGGATGTATACCCAGGAGTGGTATGGCTGAGTCTTGAGGTAGAGCTATTCCAAGGTTTTTAATATTGCCAGACTGATTTCTACAGTGCTTGTACAAGTTTACACTCCCACGAGCAATAGAGGAGTATTCCCCTTTCTCCACAACCTCGCCAGCATGTGCTGTCACTTGAGTTTTTGATCTTAGCCATTCCGACAGGTGTGAGATGGAGGCTCTAAGACCAAGACTCAATAAATGGGACCTCATGAAACTGAAAACCTTGGCAAAGGACACTGTCATTAGAACAAAACAGCAATGAACAGGTTGGGAAATGATGTTTACCAACCCCACAGCCAACAGAGGGCTAATATCCAAAATTTATAAAGAACTCAAAAAATTAAACACCAAGAAACCAAATAATCCAATCAAAAAATGGGGAACAGAGCTAAACCAAGAATTCACAAAAGAGGAATCCCTAATGGCTGAGAGACACTTGAAATGCTCAGCCTCCTTAATCATCAAAGAAATGCAACTCAAGGTGACTCTGAGATTCCATCTCACACCTGTCAGAATTTAGCAGTTACTGATCTCCACTAGAACAGTGGTGTGGGACCATGCATTGTTTAGGCTGGGAGCTCCACCCAGGCCTGAGGCCAGAGTTGGTGACTGTCTGTTGCATGCGCTCGGGTGCTCAGTTGGGTGGTCAGTCCCGTCAGTCCCAGTGTTTCCCAGGCTGTGCAGGCTGTATTTGCAGTCAGTGTGGCTGCCAATCACTCCTCTGGGCCTGTGTTTCACCCCTGTCACTCAAATATTGTGCGCCCAAGACACTGCCGTTTTTTGGGAAATCCAGAAAGAAATTCTCAATGAAGTGTGTGCTCCTGTGGTCTGGCTCTTCCTCCTGTGGAGGTGAGCAGGTCTGCGTGGCGGCTGGAACTCAGGAAAACAGCAGGGCCAGTGACTGGAGCCTGGAGCCATGAGCTGGATCCACATGTGGTTCAGGTGTCGTACTCCTCTCTAGACAGGTGACAGAGCAGGTTGGTCGAAAGTGGTTGTTGCTGGAGCCTGAGTGCATTTTGGTGCGGTGACCAGACTCAGTGTTTACTGTGGAAATTCAGATGCAGTCTATGTTTTACAGTCACCTACAGTCACACTCCACTCCACAGTGACTAATCCCAGCCTCCCACCACTGAGATACCATGTGATATGGTTCGTGCCATCTTGGAATCTGCCACAGGGTATTCTAATGCAGTAATAATTACTGACTTGTGAGTTATCTGTCAAATATTGGGCTTAACCAAAAGGAACAATGGAGAATACTTTTCATGTAAGAAAACAATCTGAATAATCTAGGGCTTGGCTTCTTCATAGTTTGTTGTTAACATAACTACTGTTATCAGGTGGGTCAATGAAAAAAGATTTAGGCTAATTCTACTTTTTGAGTTGCAAGGTTGGCCCTGACTTTTCAAGAGGACTATTTCCAATTGTCACCTAGAAGTTTAAATATTTAGCCCCTCCATCATGTATAAATATCAAAGATATTTAAGTATGGACATGATATTATCAGTTTTTAGAACAGGCTGTCTGGTGTAATGTTGATAGGATACTCATGTCTTGTCTGATTTGTGAAACTTACTTGACCCACTTTCTACCTGTAAGATTTCCCCTCAACAAACATTGCATCTATATTGTTTGTAGTGTATTTCTTTTGATCCTTTGTATATCTAGGTTGAAATGGAGATATATCTCATTTAAGTGTGATTCTAGGGTAACTTGAAAGCATTGTGTTCTGGAGGAATAAAAATCATGGTTGATGTGGGAAGAAGAACTCAGAAAATTGCATTTTTGGCAGTGCAAGAAATTGAGTTTCACCTGCTCTTTATTGCAAGTGATATTTGTGTTAAAAATAGTATTTTCCAAAACATTCAGAAATGGAATCTTCTCTTTCTCTTTTCCTTTGATCTTTGCATCGTTTCAACCTGCAATTTTAGTCCCCTTTGATAAAGTGTCCAAGCAAAAAGGTATTTGAAAATTGGATTAGTAGTATATCCTTCTGATCAAAATGCTATTATGGCCATTGCAAATATTACACACATGGCCACACATTACTTTTATCTATTTATAAATAGAATTTATTATCTGTCACTAATTAGAAAAGAATGACACACTCTAAAATGAGAATTTACATATAAAGTAGTCATGTTGTAAGAAATTGGAGAAATACAAAACAGTGTTTCAGTTCAAGATGTCTAAAAGAAAATAAATAAAAATAATCAGTGCTATCTAAGATGTATTTGAGAAAGTCTATTTGAGAGGAGAAAGAAATCTTTATTTCAACAAAAGTCACTAAGATAGAAAACATGAAAAGAAATAAACCATTTCTATTTGACATTGAATAATACCCGTCTCTTAGCAGAAAGTATTAAAAATAAGTAGGTCATAAAGATGAGAATGTAAAATGCTGTGATATTGGCTTCTTATCTTTAAATGAAATTCTAATTTGACTGTAGCACAAGGAGAAGGAATGAATACGATATGTTTTCCCATGAGAGCTGTCAAAATGATAAAACTGAATACTCTCTAAATCAGCTTTTCCATGGACAGCTGGTTCATCATCATTAGTATGTATATCCTTATTAATATCTAGGCCACTCAACTCTGTTAAGAGCTACATTGCTGTTCTTTGAAATTCAGCTCCACTCCAATCAATTGTAAGAATATAAATACAAATATCATGGTATAATAAGCAAAATATATTATTATTTGTTCTCATTTCTTTGGTAATGGAAGTTTATTTGGACAGTATACCATGCCACTCTAAAAACCATCTGAAGTTTTTCTAATACGACAGAGTATGTATTTCTGTTGGATTCCTGGATGCTTGTGAATCTATTTCCTCAGTTTTCAGAGTAGCCTTGTATACTCTGTTATTTGAATTGGTTTCTCTGTGGGCTTCAGGAGCCTGCCAAGAACCACAGGTCCTTTGATTTTTCAAATTAAGCAGATTAAAATAATCATCGTAGGTTCTGATCACTGTCTCTCCATCATGCTTCTTGTGGTCACTATCAGACCCTAATGGGAACTACAAAAATCATGAAAAAATTATCTTATGTGAATGATCTAGCATTAATTACTGGTATGTAAATTGAGGCAATGACAATTAGGTGCAGTTGCTAACGAACATGTGCATGGGTAGACCAGAAGTTTATGTTTAACAATCTACAGACACAGTTGTGAACATGATAGTTTGTTAGTGTGTACTTTTAAATACATCATTTGTTGTGCCATTGCTGGTATGTGATATCAAGTCATTGGACTCTTCAGAGTGAAGGTGCCTCAGTGGAAGTCAGTCCTTTATTCCTTTCTTTGTGTTTTCTCCCCTTAACCAAATGGTCACTGGGGCTATTTTAGCAACAAGTTGTGCATATGTGCTCCATTCCTCTGATAAAATTTAAAATTCAATGATTGTTTGCTACTTTCACATGCTTTCCCCCAAGTTATTATTATTTCTTGGGTTACATAAGCAGTGTATTTCTCAATACTTAGAAAATCTCCAAATTCTTTTTTTTTTTTTTTTTTTACTTCTGACATCTCTTCTCCCATGTCTAGGACTCTTTCTATAGCTAATCTTTTTTAACCAAAAAAAAGAACACAACATTTTCATATTTTCTAACAACCCCCTAAAGTCATACTTGGTCTGTGTTTGAAGATAATGGAGATTTTCCTAGTATTGTGACAGCACATCATACTTTAAGCCTACTGAATCTGTTTTTATTGAAACTATGCATGTCCCTTCTGTGCTACTATGTGTCTTTGCACTTGTTTTTTTATTTTTTAAATTATTGATGCCATTGTTGTTGTTGTTTTTCCTCCCTAATACAAGTTTCCAATTTCTGTGTTGCATATAGGCTCCTTTTTACAATATTTCAGAGAGATAGTTGGTATTTCTCATGTAATTTTTAAAACTCCATATTTTAAAAATTGGGAGTATCAAAGTAGAATTTGTATGAAATAGATTAGGTGAGAAAAAGATTATCAAGGATAATAGTTACTCCTTGTAATAGGTCAGAGGGAGAGATTAAACCCAAGTTCTCTATAACAAATGTTTGGTTTGAATGCTGGTGTAATCCAATGGGAATTTTCTCAAAATTTTTGGAAAGAGGTTGATAATGTGATGTGTTTGATGGACTGAGTTACTTGTGAGTTAGCCAATCTTTCTCCATAGTCGTTTGAGTCTGATAAATGACCACCTATTAAGTTTTGGCTTCTCTTTGCCAGAGAGACTGGGAAATAGGAGTGATATCTCTTCCTATTTATATACTTATAGAAGTACTTCCCAGTTCTTTGGGAAATATGTTTTGTTCATTGTTAAACTGGCAGAAAGCTGGAAAAGGTTGTATATATTAAAGGTAAGCAATGAGAAAGATTTTCTAGTCATATTGATGAAGATCCACATTCATGGAATTATGCTATGTTAACATAGTCTTCCAGGGTCAATTCATCTGAAGAAGAGAAAGAACAAAAAGAACAAATGTTTCAGAATCAGCAGCAAAATACACCACCCCCTTTATGGAATATTTATCATAGGCATATTTATTAGTCAGGGTTCTCTAGAGGAATATATCTATCTGTCTGTCTGTCTATCTATCTATCTGTCTGTCTGTCTGTCTGTCTATCTATCTATCTACCTATCTATCTATATGTGTGTGTGTTTATATTAATTTTATCAGAGGGTCTTACAAGCTGTGATCCAGCTAATCTAACAAATGACTACCAATGGAAAGTCCAAAAAGCCAGTATTTGTTCTGTCCATAAGGTTGGATGTCTCAGATCGTCTTCAGTATATGTAGAATACTGAAGAATTAAGTTTTAGTGCCAGTAGTGAAGTGATTCCAACTAGAATGAGGGCAAGCAGGTAAAGAGAGCAAACTTTCTTCTTCTTCTTCCATGTCCTTTATATAAGCTTTGAGCAGAAGGTGTAGCCCAGAATAAAGGTTTATTTTCCCACCTCAAAAGATTGGGACTTAAAAGTGTATCCTCCCACTTAAAATGATTTAATTAAGAAAAAGTATTTCTCATAGGTATATCTAGACACTTAGATTTTAGTTAATTCCAGATGTAGTCAAGCTCACAACCAAGAATATACATCACAACATGGATTTTTCTATCATCAAAGGGCAGCCTGGAGTTGTGGCAAGTTGCTTTAAGGAAGGAGAGAATATGGATTTTGGTGAATAGCCAGCAGCTTCCATAATAAATTAGTATTTGCTAGGGTTTATGTTCAACCAACAACTAAATATGTTATATTACTTCTGTAGTCTGACAGCAACCTGAATGCAAGTATTAGTGTCCTAACTGTGACAGAGTAGAAAAACCGTGAAAGTGTAATGCACTTGAAGAACATTGGTTAATAATTTTCTCTTGCCTGGACAATCTGTTGTTGTCAGTCTTATGCTACACACATAGACATATATAAAGTATGTGTGATATATGGTCAGTGAAAGACACACAGTTTTGCATTGGAGTTTTTGAGTCAACAAGAACAAAATAATAGGAACCCTGCTTCCTATTACAATTTCTCCAATGTAATTGTACTTTTCCAAATGTTGCTCTCTTTTTACCTATTTTTCTGTTCTATTTTTAGAAGTCTTGTCAGTCTCAGGCTATTCCAACTTTATGTATACAGTACTGTTAAAATATTTAATGGCTGAAAATTTATCTCAACAATTAAACATATTAAAAATATCCAAAAAATAAAATTTTGGAGTCTAAATTTCATACTCATTATTTCAACCTGTTTTTTTCCAATATAGTTTTATCACTGAAAAATAAGGGGAAAGATTTATAAAGGAAGATGAGCTAAGAGATATTTTAAAAGTCAGAATGATAGAAAATGCGGAGATAGAAGGATACAAAAGACTGTTATTACTTTGGTGTGAAGATTTAGTTTTAAAAAACAATACTAACAAATTTAACAAACTGGAAAGAGGAAGAAAAAGGCTTTCCAAGCTTTCTTGCTAGACATCATTCAGTGTGCATTTTATGTATTAGTACTTTAAGTGTGTGGAGGCCTTTTTCTGAAAGATATATGGTGATTATCTGCCGCAAGGGTATACTGTAGAATTCTGGATAGGGGTTTTTATTTATTCCAAAACATGATTATTGCTCAAATTTTCTATCTGTGGGACTGTTTTTATATATCCTTAGAGATAATTGAGCTCAACTGCAAAGAATGAACAGGAAGCTGTTTCCCATTTAAACCAGACATAGTGATAGGCTTGCAAATGCACATAAACATAATTACACAGTTTATCAGTTATTTTTCAATCCTTTCAAAGAGAATGTATGTACTTTTAGCATTAGTATAAATTGTGTTGGTAGAATTCCTGTGCAAGAATTCTATGGTATTATGTTTTAATGAGATTTTAAGAAAAGATTAAATATAAAAAATACTATTCTATAGATCTACAGTTTGTGAATGTGTCATAGAATTTGTGGCTCTGATTCTGTAAATTTGTGTGTGTTCATGCAAAATTGTTTGTTTTGTCCTATTCTAGCTGATGAAGAAATGGGACCCAAACAAGACCAAACATTCACTGAGTATCTGTGTTAATCCACATGTGTTTATATGCCTCTAGCTCATGAGTAAACATCTTAAGAAGAAAAGAGTTGTAAGTTTGTCATGTAATTGTCCCCCCCTCAGGAAAAACTTATGTTAACCTAAAGTAATGAAAGTACGGAAGACAATGGAGTGATCTAAAATGTCTCAACAGTACTTTCCAAGAGGGTGGAAGGAGTGGTACCATCTCTCACCCTACACAAAAATATACTCAAAATGGAACAGAATTCTTAGTATAAGACATGAACCTATTGAAGACAGGGAATAAAAAATATTTTAAGATAAAAATCTTTTTGAGTAAGGCTCTATTATTCAGGAATTAAGGTTAATAGTTGATAAGGAACCTTGTGAAACTGAAATGAAAGAAAACATTTCATAAAATGAAGCGGCAGCCTACAAAATGACCGAAAACTTTTCCAGCCATACCTTTGACAAAATTTAATAGTTAAATCATATAGAGAACTAAAATATCTTACATCTTAATAAGATATCAATCAAACCAACTAACAATGAATCAACAGTCCTTACAGTGTAAAATACAAAAATGTTCAGCCTTACTAGTCATGAGAGAAATACAAATCAAAATGGCTTTTAGATTTCATCATTCCCAACTCAGAATATCATTCATTGAAAAACAATAAGGATTGTGAACCTCTTCATTAACTGTTTACCATTGCAGAGGCTTGAAATCCTTCTTGTAGAACAGGCCTCAAATTCAATCCAGAAGCAGTTGTTAACTCTCATAAGCTTCATGTCACTGTTATCTGTCCTGTCGGCAAATTTTGCATGACACATTGATAAAATAGACATCAAGGATACCATTGATGTCTTTTCTCCCACCATAGTCTCCATAGCATTTTCAGCCCTATGACACTGAGTCACCAAGGTGGAAGATTTCAGGTCAGTTCCAGCTTGATCTCACTATGTCCTACGACCAAAATGTGTTGTATCTTCAGCAATGGAGTCTTATCTTCTAGTTCTGATGGATGATAAATAACAATACCAATAACCTGTGTTGCTTTGTGGATATTTGAACTCACCATGGCCAATGATTCTTTGGGAGATATTCCATAGATGGGGACTGAGATTTAGCTTACAAATATTGATTTTCCATTTGTCAACATCCTGAGTTTTGGTTAACCCAATGAACCCTTCCCCTTCTCTCTGAACCATTCTTTAAATGTTAGCTCTCCATGAACAAAAATGTTTACTGAACATTCATCCCTAAATGAAATGCCTATATAAGTGCCCTCATTTATTCCCCAAAAGGCTCAGGGAATATTGTAGAAGAGGTACTAAAAGAGTGAAAAACTCAGAGGTTAGAGAATGCTATCTTTTTTTTATAATAATTTATTTTTTATTTCTTCAAGTTACATCTCAATCACAATCCCCTCCCTACTCCCCCCTCCAGTCCCACCTTTCCACCCTCCTCCCCCTCAACCACCCATCCTCTTCTCTTCTTTTTTTTTTTTTTTTTAGTTTAAGGTATTTCTTTTTCCCCCCCAAGAGCTCTCCCTTTCAGTCCAACAAATCGTTCTTTTTCTTATAACTATAAATACAATACAAAACAACAGAAATAAATAGGCCACAATTATAAGAGTTATATGGCTTAGCATACATTCCCAATGTCCAGTCCATATGTAATTGGCACCTGACTTTAACATTCTACTATCTAACCATCTCCATGAGTTTAAAGTTCTATAACTAACAGCTTTCATACTAACTTGCCTCACAATTTTAAAAATATTTCTTAGATCCAGAACACCCTCTTGATTCCTAAACAACTCAAAATTTAACTATGAGACTCTAGCTATCTATTCTTCAACCACCTCAGAGACCTGAGAGGGAGAAATATATCTGATCTTTAGGACATGGTAGGACTTGCACATTTGATTAAATATATGATATAAAGACAACTAGATCAGTCAGCTTTCCAACAAGCAACACTAACTGTATTCTGTGAGTTATTCACAAAGAAAGGAGAAGGCATGAAGAGGGACTGAGGATATGCTTAGGGTCCCGGAGAGAAAAGGGAAGAATTGGAAGTTCCTGAGGTTGGTGCAGGTGTCTTTTGGAGGTCCTGTGAGGCATGGAATAGGTATAACGTGGGGAGGAGTTTAGGGATTTGTATAGAGATTGGAGGGAGAGTTGTGGTTAAATATTATCAAGATTCAATGCTTCCATGTAGTAACTTATTTATTTATAAGAAAATGTTTACATATACATGTCAAACAATGAATAAAAGTGCATTCTGTCAATATCAACAAACAAAAACAGGGAAGAGGTAGACAAACAGAACCCGTAAAGCGTACTGATAGGAATGTTACCTGGTCCAGTCTCTATGGAAATCAATAATGTAGGTTTCTGGAAAAAAAAACCCAAAACCTCAAATAGATCTACCATTTGACTCAGCTCTACTATTCCTGGGTATCTACCCAAAGAACTATAAGCTACCATATTACAGAGATGTGTAGTGTTTTTTTGTATCATTATTCACAATAGCCATGTTACAGAAGCAGCTGTGATATCCACCAACAGAGTAATGTCTAAACAAAATATCACATGTAGGCACAGAAAAATTACTTTCAGTCATGGAAAAGAATAAAGTCAGATTATTTGTAGGAAAGCTGATAGAACTGGAGAATATCATATTCTGAAAACTAAGCCAAGCTCAGAAGTGGCAAATATGTTTTCTCTAATTCATGATTCTTAGATTTTTCTAGGGTCACACAAGATCTCTTGTATCTATATTTAGTGAAAATGGAAATGAAATTGTCTAGGAAAAACAGATTTGAAGGGTGAAAGGCAAGAAAAGGTATAGTAGGGGAAACAGGACAGTGCACTCAATGTACATATCTGAAACTTTAAGTGTGCAATTAAACGTTAAAGACAGAAAAGTAGTAAAAGCAGGAAGAGTAAGTTAAAGTTTTCAGGGTGGACTGTGGGATCCATTTTGGTTTTCAGTTAAGAAGTGACCATTGATAAAATATTTTGCCCTTTCCCCAGTACTCTTCTAGGGAAATGTGCTTCTCTAAAGACTTAATTACCTGCAGATCAGTTTGGCTTTGTCTGTAGAACCTGCAGTTCATCTGATCTGTGTGGTGTGTAGACACACAACTTCACTAAAAATATTGGCCATGCTCCCTGCATGGTAGGATTCTTCATCCTTTGACCATTGTGGATTTTCACTAAGATTCTATCCAGGTCTTACATTTTGTCATTCTAAATCTTCTGAGAATGTAAAGTCATTATTCCTTAACCACAACAACTCAAGATCGCTAAGATCGTTCAGCTCCACAGACTACTCCAGCCAGATCTTCA